>VYXC01008466.1:581244-632401 GCA_013397175.1 Platysteira castanea | reverse complement strand
AAAAAAAAAAAACCAACAACTGGATTTTCCTCTTTATTTAGCTTGTTTCTTATTAATGAGGGGAAAATTTAGTTTGGCTAAACTATCAAAAGAAACATACAGTAGTTTATTCATCTTAACAAGGGAAGAAAAAACTGAGAGACCTGCTGAAGGCTAAAGAGTCTCAGGACTGCACTAGGATTTACCTCCCCTTTACTCTGGACACAGTCACCTGATAAGAAAATCAGCTCCCTGACAGCCCTGGCCCCCCACCATATAATTCAGTGAACAAGCAAGTACTTCTAAAGGACAATCATAGTATGGCTTCCTACTTAAGTTTGGTTGCTGCTATTACGTCTCTTACGTGCAAGTTTGTTTTTAAAACAGCTTTGAAAAATCTCTAGTTTAAATTAAATGTTTTGCAACACATGTCAAAACTGCAAGTCACTGAACAGTAGCGGAAAGCTGACAGAGAAGATGCAACTTGCTCAGTACAATTCTCTGAATCTGCTAAGCCAAAAGTTGTTTAATACGATTTATCACACCCTCGAGTGTAGTTAAATAATTGTGATGAATGGCAGCATGTCTTAGTCTTTTCCATTTGTTAAATTATGATAGATGAATTATGCATGTTAGTGAATTTCAATGAATTCTTTCTGTTCACCACGCCTGCTTCACAAAAAAAAATCCAGTCAATAAATAGTCTAAATCCATATCCATCAGAACCATACGATGTTTTAATATTAGGATAAAGAAGCTGAAAGCAAAAAATGCTTCAGAATAAGTCCCTTGGCATTAAGAGCAGCAATAAAGGTATGCATGTAAGGTAACTAACCCTTTTTACAACCTATTTTTTACAGAAAGTAACTCAGTCTGTATCTGGTAAAAATGTTTGTTATTATCACTTTATGAGAACTTTGGGGAGGGATGACTATAATGAACCAAGTCTCCCAAAAGACACAGACCTGTTTTTTCCTTCTAGCAATTAGCTAACATGGTATGAAAGTCACATATTGAAAACTATGTAAAAACAATTCTTAAAAAAAAAAAAAAAAGACAAGCAAAAAATACATTGCTAAATACTAAATATAATAGAATATTTTCTAAGAACAACTTCATGTGAGGAGCCATTAGGTAATTTAACAACCATTAGGTCATTATCTGGTCTTTGACAACAACCTCACAGAGAGTCCTAGGATGTACAGCTTTTAATGAAATCCCAGAGCCCTAAGCTTCAAAAAAGAAAATCCATACCACCTACTTTTTCAAAGGGTTTTTATCCTGCAGTAACTGTTGCATGTGACTACATCTGGCTTGGTTAGTAGTCATAGCTACTTTGGTTTCCATCCCTAATCAGTATGGCCCTCCAGTAGAACCTTTATTTGGAATTACTCCTTCAACTGGATTGGTCTTCAACTACTCACAGATGTATACCGCCTGAAGTTCCTCAGCTGAGAGGAAATTATAAAGTGAAAATGACTGATACAGATTCCCTTTATATATGTCTCTATCTATAACTGTATAATCATAAATTACCACAACCTTAAATGTCTGATAGATGCACTACAAAATTAATGGAAATCAGTCCTGATTTCCAATGTGCTGATGTGCACCAGGAGAAAGTCTAAGAAACCTATGGAGGTACATCAAGGTAAAAACAAGTCTACAAGAGAATCTAGTCAAGATCTAGGTGCATCCCTCAAGACTTATAAATAAGGAAACAAGACCAAGAAAACAAAAAGGATTCGACTTGACAACATGTGCCACACATTTCAAAGATTACAGGATATTTACTTTAACTGCTGGTGAGGTATAATTTAAGACAACTGAAGAACAGCATTTTGTATATGATTCACACTACAAGAATGAGGTACCTTCCACAGCAGGTTGTTGTCAAAAATAAATGAAAGGACTCAACTTAGAACACCTACCTTAAAGAATGAAGGGGCAGGAAAAAAAAAAAAGAAAAAAACCCAAACAACTAGACTAATAACTTCACCAGCAAGTTTCTCCATTTTTGATGAAAGGCTTATAAAAAGTTTATGAAAGTACAGACATGAGGCAGTAGCTCTGTCAAATCTCAGCGATGTGGTCTGACTGACAGGTATACAGCTTCACAAACACATCCTGACAGCTACACACACGGCAGCACATGGAATCTTATTTTAAATAAAGTTTGCAGAAACTAAAATGTGACATTTACAAGATTTCTGAGCAAAAAAACCTCAGGGACAAATTCAATCTGTATTACCTTCATTTCATCCTAGCTTTCCTTGAATATATTGTCCCAGGGTTGTACTTCTAATGTCTTCTATCCAGATATAGACCTAATGCCTATGAACTACCTTGTCACTTTGTGTCTGCTAGGAGCTTTCAAAAAGCATTTTTATCTTAAATGTGAAGTGTTTTCCTTCCGGCAAAATGGCATTACATCTTGCAGAATTCTTCATTCATCTCCAGCGATACCACCTACCGTGGAAGGTTAGATCTGAATTACCTCCCTTAAAGAAAGCTTGACAGTTCATTTCAGAGGTTCCTTTTTTGTCTCCAATTTCAAGCAGAAAGTAGTGTACATTCAGAAATTTCAAGCAGCTGTGCACCACTGCAAGTGCAACAGAACTAAAATAACATTTCTCTGAATTAGTCTGTCATAGTTTAAAGCATCAAAAGTGTTAAGCAATTCTCAATTGACAATGTAATTACAGAGTGCAGACTCAGTGATGCTATATACTTAAGGCTGAAAATGCTATTGCAATCTAAAACACTATTTTCAGTTTCTTGCAACTTTCTCAGTACCCTTCCTTTAAGGCATACCTGACAGGGGCAGACAGAAGCACTCTTTTTTGACATGGGCCTCCTTAACAGTTCCAGTTTTTATTCACTAAACAAGCCCCTGTTCCTTAGAGATATTAATATTCAAACAGGAAATAGAAGAAATTTCTAGACAGAAATTTTACAGAAAAACAATTAAGTAAAATCATTCACTCTAGCCCCACTGGGTCCTACCAGTATGACAAAAGCTATGCATGTAGTTGAAAGCAGGTTACAATAGCAGTGCGGACACTGTGAAATGGTGAAAAAGCTCCTGAATTGGGTGTAGTACAATCTGGAGAGGATTTTACCATGAAATTCAGTTGTTATTTGTTGTCCCACAACCCCAGACTGCCTAAACCCAATGAGTGACAGAACTTCACTCTGCATTCCTTAGAGCTAAGGCTGATGACCCCAAACAGGCTGCATGAAATGCTTGCATTTGACTCCTCGCAGGTATTAGGAAGACCCAACAACAATCCAGCGTTTCACTGCAGCACCCAAAAAGCTCTGTGGTATGACAGTGAAGCTCTTTAGGTATTTTTACTGGGTTTGCACCCAACGCTTCTCACTTCAGGCCCTGAAAATCAGAGAGATTATGGCCCATTGACAAACCACGTTCACTCCTTGCTCTGCCTGGCTCCAGGACATTTGTGACAACAGTCAAGACACACTAAACAAGAGTTCATCCGCCCCTTTTTGCAGTAGCCTACAGTAAAGGAAGACAGATAGCAAGTTTCCTCCTTTTCTTTCTCCTTCATCACTTTTTAATATTCAACAATTTCTCACAGTTCTCTAGCTTCTTCTGTGCTTTCTCAGGTGTTTATTCATTTACAAAGTTCCACAGTGCAAGAAGCTGTCAGTTTATATAAGGGATGGTTCTTTTCCCTCCACTAGCAGTCATCTTCAATAATTATCAGTCAATAAGCAAAGGATGTCTATTTAGTCATATTAAAATTCTTCCCAGAATATGCCATAACTGTTTCCTTACCAAGACTGCTTCTTTCAATTGTCAAGGTTGATTGAAGAACAGAAGGACAGAAAAATCATCCACTATACTTTCCATCCTACCACATCTCCACTGTATTTCATCCAACACAAAACAGCAACTTACCATACAACATGTGCAAGATCATGAAAACATAGATTTTGTTACTCATATTCCACGTTTTACCAGATGTAGATACTCAAATAGGTCCCTGAAATAGGTCCCAAGTGAATGTGCTGAATTTTCATTGATACAAAAATAGTAAAGGCTCTTGGATATATTTATCTGTCTTGGGAGGGTACACTATTTCTTCCTTTTCCCTAACTAACACAGACAGCAAATATCCTTAATTTTGGTACCCGAGGTCCCTAAATGTCTATGAATTAGGTATTTATTCCAAAGAATAGGACAGGGTGAAACAGAAAGATGTCATACAAAAATAAACAAATAAATAAATAAATAAATGGGAGGCCCTTTTGGCACATTGAAAGTGAGAGCCAGTGATCTGAATAAGCAAGTTTATTTCAAGACTGCTTAAAAAACACCACTGGCTTTAAAAATAGAAGTGAACATCCTCAGATCCTTTCTTGATAGAAGGAAAATCAGGAATGCAAAGAAACATCAAAAGAGACATGATCAAAAATGATTATTCTGCAAATCTTAAAACAATAGTTGAAAGAAATTAAAATAGAGAAATTTGTAAAACCTAAAGAATGAACACAGAGAAAAATCATAATTACTATTAGAGTGATTGCAAATTTTTTATTATTTTATTCCTTTCCAACTTCCATTTATATAGCTCTACTAAGTTTGAGTGAAAAGTATATGGGTGCAATAAAACCAGCAAGTATCTTTTCCATCTGCAATGACCAATCACTGAAACACTCCAAATCAACTAACCAGTTCCTTATTTTAAACTTGAATTAAAAATAAAATTAACATTCTATCAACGAAGTGAATTCTATGAAGACTTAATAAAAAATTCTTTCTCCTTTGTATGTACAGTCAATGTGACATTTTTCCTTCCTCCCAAAAGCTGTAGACTTAAGAATTAATTTCATCCCACTGCGAATAATCTAGGCCTCTTTCAATACTTATTACATTTCTCTGCACCAATTTATAGGCTGAACACTTGCAGTGACAAACACTAGGCCCAAACTTCTCAGTAAAACGATGAAAAGAAAATGGTAAGTAAATAATGTAAAATGTTTTCAGCAAACAAATTGCTCTCTTAAAAATGTAATCCCCAGCAGATTCTTCAAAAGAGGTCTGATTATAATCTGCAGTCCTTCTGAACACGTTAATTTAATATAACAAAACTGGAGATCAATTTGTTCCGCAAATATTGACACCTACTGTTCACATAAATCATGGTCATAAAATATGCCTCAAATTTAGCCTAGAAAGCTGTATCTTCTCTTAGTTTAGCTACTTCTTTCCCCACAAAATCATGTAGAAACACCTCATATGTAGACAGGTGTAAAACATTTACACGCTCCTGAGAGATGTTGTTAAAAAAGTCAGAACCGTCCTTCCAAAGATGAAATCCACAAGGTGGGAAGCAGCAATGTTCCTGCTGTCAACGCATGACAGCAAAAACAATCCAAGAAGAGGCATTTCCAGTCCTTCAACATATAGACATCTCTCCAGTACCTTTAGTTACTGGAGAGAACTACAAAATGTATAGGTTTCCATATAATTCATGCTCCGTATTTAATAAAATGCTGGCTTTTACCCATACCAAGACTCTTAGGAGAAAACTTAAAGCCTATACTCCTGTTTTTAAAGCATAAAACAAATACAGGAATTTGCAGCTTATTTAGTAACAACAACTGGCTATTACTGCTGACTGCAATCCAATTAATAAAAATGAAATGTATACATTATATTTAAAATAACTACAACTGCTTGAAGAACTTATATATTTGTCCTGAATAAAGATCAGAGTAGTGGCATAAATGTTAATTTAAATTGAACCTTCTTCACAGCAATCAAGCTTTTAAGAAAATTAATCAAATATTAATTTTGTATCATTCACTAATAAAGTTTGAACATGATCAGACCTTCACAGCCTTCAAAACTAAAAATGCAACACTCACTTCATACATCTTTTTCAATGTAACAATGTCATTTATTCTTCCTGTCTCGGCAATTTGCAAAAGGTCAGCTTGTTATACACTACGGAAGAAACTCTTAGCCCATACATTATTGAAGTGAGTTACATGACATTCCTCATCAACCTAAAGTTATTCCCCACTAAGAAGTTTTGCGGAAAAATATTGAATTGCAAGATTTTATAACTACACTTCCAAACTGTAAATGCTTAGCTTTTCAAATATATTATGAGAAACAGGGGGGGGAATACATCCAAAAGGAAAAGCACTAACAGAAAGGAATTGTTTTTTAAAAATTCTTAGTTCTCCCTGTGCACTACAGAACATCAGAAATCCATTCTTTGATGATGCTGTAATGAAAGTAAGTTGCTCTGGTAATATGTACAAAGCCTCAGATAAAAGCTTACAGGATTAAAGGATTACATGAAGGTTATTAAAGGGGCTTGGAAGGGAGGGAGCAGGATGCACACTCTTTTAAATAATGATCATCGTTCTGTTTGGAAATATGATAAGTTTGGTTTTAGGTTGTGTTTTAGCTTTAGTAATAAATACTGTCTTTTGAGCAAAACCAAAGCAGTAATACGTATGGAAACAAGTGCTGAACTTGGTCTTCAAATGCAGAAGAAAGATTTGTTTGCAACATAAATCTGTTGCATTGGCACAGCTTCATTAAATAGAGGTTTCAGTTCCGACTGGCACATTATATATTGCATTTTTATCCATAAGACTGTCAAGCACCATATTTTCAGTATTTCTTTCTAGGCAAAAACAGATCTAAATGAAAAATTGATGTATCAGTGTAATGAATAGCACTGTTTATTACTTCTAAAATAAATACTAGACTACTGTTAATTTACTCACGTTATCCATATACATTATGCATGAGTTTCATAAAGTTTACAGCTGACCAAGATTAAATCCACTGTGGCCTCTTATTTCACTTACTATTGAAAGTAAACGCAACTCATCACATAAGCAAATGTCTTTTATAAAGAACCTGGATTTTTCTCATACATCTCAAATCACTGGGTTTCAGTTCATCCCCAAAAGAAAACTTCAAAATTAAGAATATATAACTGCCTCCAAGAGGGAAATCCTCAAGATGATTTGGAGTTACTGCAGTTATTTAAAGGGCACTGGGTGCACCATGCCCTCTACGGTTTTACTGACTTTCAGTGTCGTTGAACTGACTTCATTAAATATAAAATACTGGTCTCAGACATGTAAGGTATTAGACTAATGGGCTATTACTTTCTCCTAATGCAGCTGTACATTTTACAATTAAAGCTTGAGAATTGTCTAACTTCTTAAAACTGTAAAAAATGGGAAAAAAAGGAAAAAATTAAAATCAAACATTATTTGATTCTAAACAATACCAATGTTCCCAGTGTACTGGGTATAGCTGGTATAGAAAGAAATGACTGCAGTAATTGAAACAGCACTCTAGCTCTTTACAGATATAATGATATACTTGACATCTCCTTGGGGACTCATTTGTTCTTACTAATTAAGCATAAATTGAAACTCTTGCTGAGGGCAAAACTGTAAACAAGTATTTACCGTAGCTAAGAAAACAGGGCAGTCTGTCTGTTCTGCAATCAGCAACTAATAGCGACTTAGAATCATGGAACGGATTGGGTTGGAAGGGATCCTTGAAGGACATCTAGTCCAACCTGCCTGCAATGAGCAGGGACATCTTAAACTAAATCAGGTTGCTCAGAGCCTCACCCAACCTGATCTTGAATTTTCCAGGGATGGGACATCTACCACCTCTGTGGACAAGGAAACTTTTAGCGTAACATACGGACTTGAGTTCAAATATTTGGTCTGCACTCACTAAATGCATTCATTTTATATATAACAAATCCTGTTCACATATTATGCAGATCAATGAAAAACAATCAATTGAGATAGTTCATCATTTTCCAAAAGCAGGTTATTTTGCAAGTTCACACAAACAAATATTTTACAGTAACGTATTTCTTCTATATTTCCCAGCATATATCATAGTACCTACCAGAAGTGGTACAGGAATTAGCTGGAGAATTTGTGACCAGTTTTTTTTGCAAACTTATTTTAAAATAATTATTGTAAAATATATTCAAAAATCATGTAATAACTTAAAAGATCCAGAAACCAAAAACACAGGTAGTCTTTGATGTCTCACTTAAAAGGCACTTGATAGCAACATTTAAAGTCTTTTTGACAATCACTAAGCTATCTTAAGACAACAAGGGGGAAAAAAGGCCAGAAAGTGAATATGCATGAAAATAATGAGATGTATGAGTAACCTGGATAAAATAAAAGTTTTACAGTTATTACTGAGCATATACATGGGGGCACTATTTAAATTATCAATTTTATCCCTCCAATAGTAGTAACTTTTAACCTGTTATTCTAATGTACCTGCTGGAGAGATATTGCTAAGTAACCATGGACGGGTACAGAGGATTTACAGGAATAATTTTATTAACGTTACTGGGTGCTACTACTGTAAATCATAACCAGAAAAAAACCCACAGTAATACAAAACTCAAAACACAGACACAATATGTACATAGTTTTGTCTGGATTTATAATACTCTAATTCACTATTAAATCCTTGTGCTGCACAGCAGTTGTACAAAATCCTTTCTGTGACTGGAACCCTCATGCAGAAAATGGTAAAAAGTTGGTAGGAAAATTCCAGGCAATTGAGAACAAGGTTTCCTAATTTCCACCTTAGCATTTTTTATATACCTTACATTTATCAAAGTAAGTGATAGGCTTTATATGCCCACTGAAATTATCAGATATTCCTAGGTCATTGTCACCCATTCTGCTGGTAGGGAGAGACTATGAAGAGATACACTGGAGTGTATAGGCAAGTCAAAAGGATGGTTTTTCCAAACCATCCTTTCAAATTCCTGGCACAAGAAGAACCAGTAGCAAGAACCTCAGCAGTCCAAAATCATCTTCTACAGTAATCATTAAGAGAGCTAAACAGTTGCCTGCTAAAAGGGCACAAAACTGAGCTGGTCATGCTGCCTCGGAGCTTTTCTCTGCTAGAGTCCTACATTTCATTCAACCTCATTCTTCAGTACAACCTCAAATCTGTATCCCAAGGATTTTGCTGAAATTTTCTACAGATGGGCAGTAACTCGCAACCTTGATGCAGCTTCTTTTGAGTAGTTTACTGAAACACATCACTGTAGAAGGCACAATTCATAAATTATCTTTGTTGTGTTTTATACCTCTCCCTTGCAGTACTTGCCCAACTTGCTCCAGTTATAAAGCTTCATACATATGGATAATGCTCCTTTGTATGTGCTAACAATACTGGCAGGTTTTCCTTCAATAAACCACTCCAGATGTTACTCTCAGTAATTATGTCTGACATCTCTCAGCTTTGGTAATGAAATACTGCTGATACAATTCCTTGTTTGTATTTCTACAGACCATCTTCAGACATAAAAAACTACAGATTTAAAACAGCCACATCAACGAGCACTGAATGAAAATCTGCTAAAATGAATACACAGCCATTGCTTGATTAGCATAAACAGGATAAATATGGAAATACAGTATTCTATGAAAAAACTATCAGTTATACAGTATATTTCAGTTTTCTGCCTAATAAAATGCATTTTGAAGTACTATATATACATATGTATGACTATACAAAAGACAAAACTACCAGTTACCAATATCATGTAACATCATATAAAATATAACTTCTTTCTTGCTTCAAAGAATCAAACCCCAACTTTACACAATAGATCTGTTGCCAACAAGATATGAGAAGAAAGATGCACAGCAAAATTTCTAACCTGAGAAGTACTTATTTCAATACTTATTTTACCTAAAATATTATCACATCAACTACACTGAACATTTAAAGTCCTTAGGGAAAAATGTAGTTAAACAATTTGCATCCAAAAAGCTTGAATTTTGCAGATGTGACCTTAGGGAATGAAGATTCTGGAAGGTATATTACAAATGCTCAAGAAGTCATCATAGGCTCATACAGTTCTCACAAGCTTTTAAAATTATCACATTAAAAGTCATCACTAACAATAAAGTAAATGAATCAGTACACAACTACTGCCAGTGCCCAAAATCTGAAATATTAGTAGTGTCATCAATGTTGTATGGTAGACACAGAAGGGAATTTAAGCAGGAGCTGATTTTTATAAATAAATTTAAATTGAAAATAAACACTTCTCACAGTCTTAAGCTGTTAGAGTTGTCATGCCAGTATTTCTGCCAACATTATTTTACTTCGGATAAATTATGAAATAGTGTTGACACCTTCTATGTGACAATAGCTTTCCAGTATTTTACACACAATAAAACTTGACATATTACACAAACATATTAATTACTGTGACTGCCCATTAAACCCCATCCCTAAGAAGCAACTTTTAGAAACCATCCATTAGCACAAATCAGCTTTAAATTTTTTTTAAAGTAAGAATAATGTAAAATCACTTCAACTACTGATTTCAGCAGGACTGAAATTAAGTCAAAGTCACTTAAATTGGTAAAAACCTAAGTGAATTATAATTTGAAGTGTACTTAATGAAAGTCAAGAAGCTACTCATATTTGCCGTAATATGCAATTCCACCATTTTCATCACATAAACCAGAAACTTCAGCACACAAAACAATGAAAGAACCTCCCCACAGGCTACATGAAGTATGAGAAATGGGCGGTTTCCCAGACAGTATTATGACTGCTCATATTGTTACTCTGACACTTCATACCATAACTGAAAATCATTCATAAAAACACATAATTACAATAATGATGGTCCCAATCACTGAACATTTTGTTTACATAAGCACAAGCAAACGTTTTGAACAGAAATATGTGCATGCACACAGAACTGCCCATCCCCACAGCAAAAAACCCAGAGACTCTTAGAAAAGCACATAAAGTACACTGGATGTGCTTCTGCACACTCAAGGTCATCCAAAACAGTTAATGGGTTTGGACTTCTCCAAGTATTTTGAGGCATTTAAGTCAGCAAAATGTTTGTCTAACTACAATATTCAGTTAATGATCAAACAAGAAACCAGTATCTAACTGGCCATCCATGACAAAATCTCACTCCTATAGTTTACTAGTCAAGCAATAATGATGTTTTGTAAGAAATAAGGAAGTATATTTTTCAAAGGCATTTATGTATTAAAAAAACCCAACATTTTAGCATCTCAGAAGAATGAATTAGGGCTTGCCCCATCAAAAGAGTGAAGAAAAGTTAAAAGGAGTCAGAGGACCATTATCTGAAATTCTGAACACTCTCAATGTGCCTATCACATGAACCTTGTTAACCAGAATTATATATATATATATAAATGGAAGAAGTGAATTGATGCCAGTACTGTCATTCATAACTAGGTATATGAAATGTCCTGAAGATAAGGTGATTTTATTTAACCTAGACTGTGCTAGTTACTTGGCAGGTCTTTTTTTTTTTTTACTGGTAGTGTGAAAGAAAAGGACTAAGAAAAGCCCAGCAGACTTGAAGGGAGTGATTTCAGCAAAACATGAACAGCATATTTTGGGGAGACATTAGGAGAAATATATCAGATGATTCAGAAAGTTCAAGTAGGTAGGTGTTACAGACACTTTGGATTTTTAGACACTACTGCTTTTTTTTATTACAAACAGAGAATCATCAAGCTCAGAAATAAAAAAAAAAAAAGCTGCATATTTTAATTGTGCAGGTTTATTAAACTCCCTGTGTTTTCTTCTAGAAAAGTCTGTCTGAAGCCAGAACCAGTCAATAGGAAATAGCTGACACTGAGGATTACCCTCTGCATGAATACATTTGAACTTACAAAAAGAGTCAGCTCCTTACAGACAGGACAGAAAGCCCAACAGGGCACTGGTACAGGCTTTTGTAAGACTCAGATGAATGATTTCATGACCTAGGACAAAGCTGACATGTTGGTAAATGACATTCAAAGGCAAACCTTCCCTTTGTCCATGCTCATGATCCATCTTCAAGGTACACAATGGAAAGGGATAAACTGAATCTCTCAGAAGCAGCAGCACGAAGTGGCACATCAGAGGCACAGAACTTTGTCTTCCTATAGCCTAGGCCATTGACCTGTGTTTTGAAATAGTCACACCAGGCAAAGTAAAACTATTCAATCTTGTATGCTGACTACATCATAATGAAAGACGAACCATGGGAAGATAGAAACTGTAATGACTGCTCTTTGTGGAAAAATAAACTATGTGTTAGGAATATTTTACTATGCAGAGTGGAAAAAATAATTTTAAATAGCCCTGCAGTGTTATTTTCTGTGACTTCTCTGAGAGGAGAATCACCTCCAGCTAAAGAACTACCTCTTATTCTCTCTGTTGAAGAATAAGTAAAACCTTCCACAGTACTAACACAGAACATGAAAGTGTGCTTACTTAGGATCTAAAGAGCACCATTATTTTGACAGGAGTGCCTACATAGCAATATGCTTGTGCTAAACTACTTTGCTTAATTGAGATCTAAAGGCTGAAGTAATGAGAGAAGAAACATTAACTCCATTGTATTCACCAAAAGTGAAGTAACTGAGTGCTATCACAGACTCCAATTTCTACAGCCAGAAGTTTCTGTTAAAAAACTTTTGAGCTGTGATTCCTTTCAAAAAGGCTTAAGAGTAGAGCTTAAACACTTCAGTTCAAGAGGAGTCTCTAGGGAGAGGCCAACACTCACCATTCTGAAATGCCTCAGAAAGAAACAGGTAGTTTATGTCATTCCTGGATATATTTCTCAAACAAGGTTTTTTTTTACTGTATCAAAACATTGTGAATTCAGAGACAGAGAGACCAATTTTATTTGCTCTCATGCAATACATAACAAACCTTAATAAAAAGACACGGATTTTTCTGAAAACACACACCATACCAATCTTCCATTACTGGCTATATTCTTTGCAACTGGTTCAAGCACAAGCACTGAGTAAGCTAGTGTTAGAAGTTTATAGAAGAAATATTAATCCTCCAAAAGCATCATTACTGCCTTTTACCTTTTGAACCCTGTAGGAGGGCATGCACAAAACAAAGCCACGGCCTTCTCCCTCCTGGCCCACGTGGCCATTTGTTACCAGGCTGCCTTTCTTTAAAAAGGCAGGTGGTACTTAAAGCCAAGGCTAAGCTAGCTGCATCCAGACAATAATAACTATTTTTATTACTTGGTATCTGAGATAAGAGGATTCTGTCATTAAAGTGTTCTCTTACGCAGTGCTTATTCCTGCTCTAGTATACAGGCTGAGACTGGGAAAGCTTGGAATTGATCACTTCCATTTGTTTTAATAAACTGCCCTACTTAACTCCCAAGACTGTATTGGCTTCATTCTCCAAGAGGTTTCAGTTATGGTGATTAAAATATGTCATTTTTATATTACCTCTAATTGTTATTTTTAAAGGAAGCCTTAATTTATTATGTATTTTCTAGCAAACTACACAAACACCCTATGCAAAATATGAAGACATATAAATCCTCCGTTTCTGTTCTCAATGGAATAAATAGTACTTTGAACCAAGTTTCTGTACTCTCAATGCAATGTGATACAAAGAATTACTAGCAGTGTCTTTCTGTACATGAAAATATCTTGACAGCTGCACTGCTTGAATGTTGTTATGTATTTACATCATTATATGTTTCCAGCAGGTTTTGAGTACGTTCGCCAAATAAAATTCATAATTTATTTGAACCCTGGCAGTGCTGTATCCACGCCAGCTGAACACTGTTACTATGTGCTTGTACTATGCTTTAAGGAACAACTATTGTTTACTGCAGGGAGCCTCGCAATGTTTTCCCCCACAGTGAATATGCAGAACATGATCCAACCCAGAGGAATGGGAACATGGCAGCCCCATGCCAGGAAAACTGCACCTTCAAGTAAGGACAGAGGTGCACATCTTCTGTAACAAGGCAGCCTCCTGCAGCACTGACTGACAGCACAAGTGAAAGGTGAATACAAAGATCCAGACAAAAAAAACTAAAAAATGCTCCTGAATCTTTCCAGGTTGCAAGTCTGTGACAGAAGTAATGGGTTGAGCTGAGGCAGAGGAGAGGTCTCATAACCTCGGATTTTAAACACCAGGAAACACTTCTCTCCTGTAGGGGTGACCAAACACTGGCACAGCTTGCCCAGGGAGGATGTGGAGTGTCCCTCTTGGAGATATTTAAAAGCCATCTGGACATGACCCTGGGCAGCCTGCTGCAGGTGTCCCTGCTTGACCAGAGGGGTTGGACAAGATGACATCCAGAGGCCCCTTCCAACTTCAGACACTCTGAAATTTTGTGAATTATGCTGAGGTAGAATATAGGCCAAAAACAATGCCTGACCCAGGGTTTGCCTGTTACACCCCCATGACAGTAACATCTATTTTTAAATGCCCATTATAAACCTGAAAAAGTCTTTCACATTTTGATTGCTAAGAGATGCATACGGTATTTTATATTACCCCAAGCAGACGACATTAAATGATCATATGAAGAAATTCTTATTTTCAAGATAGTTGTAAATCCCTGTGTGACTTAGCTTCTCTAACTCCTGACACATTTAGAGGCACCACGTAAATTTTTAGAAACTCACTTCATACAGAACTGAAGCACATAACAGAATATGAATGAAAACAATTGGTAAATACCTGTACCTTTCAATTACTATGTGTTTATGTGGGAGCACAGTCAGAGTAATGAAATCTTATTTTTGTTGACTTTTAATAATATGGTATATTTTATTCTAAGTTTGAACTGCAAGTAAGATTTATTACTTTTCCCTTTGAGCAGATTTCCTTTCTGTTTCAATAGTTCATAACATGATACAGAGACTTTAAGTCTGACCATTGTAATTAATTTAATATTACACAGCATTATCATTCATATTCTAAAGTCAAATAGCTAGCCAGTAGCACGCCAAACATAACCCATCTAACTTACTTACCACATGTTCACAGGAATATTAAGTTTAGGAATCTATTTAGTAGAAAATGTGCTTTTCTGTAGACACTGGAAATACACTTTCTTTTGCGGTAGTCATTCATCATAAAGCAAATATCGCAACTTGTTTTGCAAGCTGTTACTCTCCTACTTGAATTACATCTTTCAGCTTTCTGTAGCTGTCATTAACTTTGGCCTCTTCTTTATCTTCAATCTGAAGTTAATTCTCTGGCCAGCATGTTGCCTGCCGCTTTGAGGGATTAAATATAAGGGTTTATGAAGAAAAGGAGCTTTTCATACAATGCTATTACACCATGATAGCTTTCACAAAAATTGTTGACTCTTGAAAAATGCATGTTAAACATACATGCTGTTCATTTAAAAAGAAATATTATCATATTGTAAAATAATAAAAAAGGATTATTTTAAAGCACTCACTAAACATATATGCAATCCTATTAAAAGAAGCAGGCAGTAACATACCCACATTGTCAGCACAGCACACAAACACTAGGAATACTGTTTGCTGTTTATATCCAGTGTACCATTACTCCTTTGAGACATATTCAAAATTATACCTAAATTTTTACTTATAAAGGCAATTCTCTTAAGAAAACAATAAATCTAGAAAAGCACTCTACTGTTGCAGGGTTACAAATCTGTGTTGCTGTTGCACCAGCCCTTACATTTCATCTCACTTCAGCTGCTGATGAAGTGAAACATTTATCCACAGACCTATTTGGAAATTCAGGACAGTAATTAAATGGTTTATGCTAACCATAACAGAGTGTGTCTGTGCTAATGTCTAAGATATGTCTAACCAGTGAATGCAATTACAGAGGATAAATTTCGTGCATTTGTGGACAACATTTCCTTTCACACATACTTCAAAACAGAAACTCTCAGATAATTCTTATGCGATAAAAATACAGACATCCTTAATTTTTTTTAAAGAAAGAGCAATTTCATCTGACCCTGCTAATCTAGCTGAGTGCAAGCACAGTACCTCAGGCTTTCCAATTACAAACACCTGTGAAAATCTTAGAAAACTGAAGTATCTGTGAGAAGCTAACCTGATGACCAGGTCATCAATTAAAAATAATGGCAATATCACTCTCATTTCCCTTCCCAATATGTCTATTCCATAAAATTGAGAACGGTGTAGGAAGCTTCAAGAGACAACACTGACAGCAATTTATCTACTGAAATATCTCCACAGCTGGGAATTTTCACAGCACTCCTCAATATCTATCACTACCTAATACTGTAGACTTGAAGCCCCAAATTCTGCATAACAAAAAATAAAAGATGCCACCAAAACTACATTTTGGTCAATGTAACCACAAGCCTGTCTGTGGGAAGAACATGCTGCATCATGACTTTGTTTCACTGAAAATCACGTTATAAGCAAAAAAGAAAATACCTATCTCAGTACTTCTACAAGCAATAATCACTCAGGTGTGTTCTCTTTCCTGAGGTGCTCTGAAATACTAAAATAAAGACTGTTTCTAACTTCAGTTAATTTGCACTGGATTACAGCTGAGAGACTTAAGTAAAAAAAATATATTATTAATATTACATCTGTTACAGATGGAATAAACATGGATAAGCATAATCTTTTCATTGTTTTATGGAACCACAATCCACCAGCAAGTGTACAAATCCGTGCGATATCCCTGAGTACTGGATTTAAACTGGGGTCTTGGAGAGAGGTGAAAGATGTGCAAGAACTTAAGTACACAAAGAACCCTTAGCCGACTAAACATATAAGCTAGCTTCTGCAACTCATTTTCAGGGATAAAGCACATCTTTATTTCAGTATAATCAACATAATTTCTCACTTGTTCCTGGATTTCCAAAGAGTACAGAGAATAAACACACAAATGGGTGCAACTGGGCCCTTGGGAACCTGCAGCTCAGCATGGCACACTGCAGTATTCTTCCCACAAGCTCTCCATGAAAACCAGAGATGAGAGCTTTGCTGGGGTAGCTTTGAATGCAAAAGCCCTGACATATATGCACTCAGCAAGAGAAATTAACCGTCAGCAAAAGCATTTTTGTTCCAGTGTAACTGTACATACACTGGATTCAGCACTGCAGAATTAGCAGCCTACACAATGTATACAGTTCTTCATACTTTGAAATATCCAAATAACCATAACTTACTTTTCTGGATGACACTAGTACCCTTGAAAACATTTTAAGTTTAGCCCTTTAGATCTTGCCTTCAGATGAAAAAAAACTACCAGTAGAAGCACTTCCCTTGAAAGAGTTCTAGAGGATTGACACATTAAAGATTATGAAAGATGCCAGATCATCAGACAAAATGAAGAGTAGATGTCCTAAAAGGCAGAGGTCTTTTGTACTGATCCTGTTAAGACAGAATCTCTCTCCTTTCCTTAAGTGTCCACCACTGACCATGCAGCAATCTTCCAAACAGCTCTTCAGCTCACCTTCCATTTTAAAACACGCTGAATACGCAAGCACAAAATTGCTGTTCTGCCCATCCACAAGCACTTTTATTTGGCAGAGTACTTTTCACCTACTTCACATGCAGAGGGCAAAGGGGAAGATGGCAAGCAGTCCACCATTTTTACACTTGTTTTCCTTTAATACTCCAAGTAATTAATTCTGACCATTTATTTAAAATACAAGCTACAAAAACCGCGCCTGTCTCCCTGCTGACTTGTTGTATATTAGACCACTCTTTTTATATCATGTATTCAAGAGATAACAGACAACATACAATCAAGTGTGGCTCACAATGAATGGCAGAAACAACCAAGGCATGAAACCATATTAATAGCATATTGTCCCGTAACTTTAAAAAGTTAGCAAAGTAACCCAGCAATACCCACCAATTATTACAGAACCACATAATCAATTACAGTGGAAAAGAGATCTGAGATTGTCGAGTCCAACCTATGACCAGACACCACCCTGCCACGTAGATCATAGCACTCAGTGCCACACCCAGTCTTTCTTTAAACACCTCCAGAGACAGGGACTCCCCCACCTCCCTGGGCAGCCCATCCCAATACCTAATCAGCCTTTCTGTTAAAAAATTCCTCCTGATGTCCAGCCTGAACCTCCCCGGCACAGCTTGAGGCCATGTCCTCTTGCCATCTCGCTGGCTGCCTGGAGGAAGAGGCTGACCCCCACCTGGCTACAACCTCCTTTCAAGTAGTTGCAGGGAGTAGTAAGGTCATTCCTGAGCCTCCTCTTCTCCAGGCTAAACAACCCCAGCTCCCTCAACCATTCCTCAAAGGACTTACCCTTCAGACCCTTCACCAGCTCTGTTGCACTTCTCTGGACTTGCTCCAGCCCCCTAATTTCGTTCCTGAATTGAGGGTCCCAAAACTGGACACAGGACTGGAGGTGTGGCCTCACCAGAGCTGAGTACAGGGAAGTAGCCCCTGGAAGACGCGGCACAGACCAAGAGGGAAAGGATTCCACCCCTAAATATCATAAGTAGTATGAACGCATGGCCAAAGCCCTCCAGCATCTAGGAGAGAGGGCTTTGATACTTCAGCACCTGCTATTCAACAAGCAGCCTGCTGACAGCTAAGGGCAGGCCTCCAAGTGAAGGGAATGGGAAATAAATGGAATGGGAAATAAATGGCTCTTTCTTTTTAAATGAAATTATTTAGACAAGACCTCACATATACTGTTATTTATCAGGGGGGTGTGTAGGGTGTTAATTGAAAAGGGCAAATTAGGTACAAGGTTCAAAGTGAAAGCTAACAACAAGGTACTCAGTCACTTTGATTAACCAAGCAGCATTCATGCAGTACTTGTCTCTGAACAATACACCGTGTGAACACTGGCTCAGCCTGTGCGTGAAATCCAAAACTGTTTACCTAATCATGATTTTAAAATAGGCATGAAGCACTTGAAACTTAAATTACAGGTGTAACCATGAACAGTAAACAAACTCTTTCCAGTGAATAGCAGCACAGGGGTCTAGAGGATACTCTATGTGTTACACAAAGAGCAGATGAATTATTGTTTAATTAAGCTTGCCTTGAAAGCATATCCAAAGAAGCCCTGAGCACCGGCTTCTCACACCAAAATTCTGCCTTTATAATGCTGATTATCTACTGACAAACAGAACACTTCAAAAATTTCTGTCATCATTCCTCTTGGCTGACTACTAACTTCATCTGAACAACTAAAATAAGTTGATCACAGTTAATAAAACTATATATGTAAACCCTTTAATGACTTGAAATAGTAATTTTAAAATAATTTCAGTCACAGATCCTAAAAAAAAGTATGTATTTTGAAGACCTTCAAACTTGAAGCATTTCACTAAGTTTTTAGAGACTATCAAATCTATGCTGCACTCTTCAGAACTTAGGAAGTGCTTGTTCTTATAAAGAACCAATTTAGACAAGAATATTTTCTTCCATCCCTCTACCCCACACCTGGGTCACAAACTATTTGTGGTTGAAGCTAAGCCTGACATTTGGCTCTCAAAGGTGGTTTTGAGAGAATTAAAAAACAACAGCCAGAAAAAAACCCCAAACAGACAACACTGAGGAACATAACATTTCAAGCTGGATCTCTTTAAAAATGAGGAAAATAACTGAACCCAGTTAAGAACTTCCAGCCTAATAATATGAGTACAGAACACCACAGGAAATCCTACACTCTGGAGGGGCTATCCAGTGGTTGGGAATCTGTTCCTCAACAGCAACTTGAACTCAGCCAAGAGAATAAAATGAATCAACTTTAAAGCACAAATTTACATTCCCAAAATTAAAAGTCTACTAAAATATTCAATAGATTAAAATAATCTTGTGAGCATTGAAGTTTCAATTAAAACTTCGTGGAAAAAATGAGACAGCAGTAAAATGTAAACATGACACAGTACATCAGCTAACCGTGCTCTTAATGATGGTAGGAAATACCAAGAGATGTGTATTTTTTACAGCAGAAAACCTAAGAGACCCCTAACCCAAGGACAATGAACCACTTCACACAGCACAGAAGCAATGAAGACTGGGAACAGACTAAATCCCATGCCTTATTCTCAGAGCCAATACAACAGGTTTGATTCAATACCGATCTAAAATATTAACTGTGTGCTGAAGGAAGCAGGTAGAAGTATGGTGGTAATTATCTTAATGCTCACCACTGAGAACGTGCTAACATAACACTAAACAGCCCGCTGGCCCACTTCCAGGGAGTACGTTAGCACTTCCTAGGCTTGTGCTGGGCATCCTGGCCAAAATGACTGCTCCAGCCCAGAGTGTGCTCAGCTCTTTGAGTCAACAATGGAAGTGGACTTTGCATAGGATGCTGCAGTTCCTTACACAACGAGAGCTTCAGACTATAAAATTCAAACTGCCAGGCAGCCATTACCTCTTCAGGTGAGATTATTAATGTTTTATAAAAATACTCAAATAGTCCAGTCACCTCATGGATCACCCATTCTCCTCTCACCAAGTTTCTCTGAGATAACAGATGTGTTCTAGTAACATCTGCCCTCTCTTCAGAGAACTGCGGATTCATAGACAAAATTTGCTGTACAAGACTGTTAATACTGGTACTTTTCCTTCATTTCCATTCCTCATTGAAGTTTTCTGCTTGCAGCTTTACAGATTGTATGCAAGATCTGATTCCTTCTCCTCTACCTCACCTCAGCCTTACAATTGTGGGCTGAAATCCTTTATCATATTTGCTGAAGATATTCATTCAGTAAAAACAAGGAAAAAAGTATTTTACTATATATATTTTTGTGCATTCCTGCTTTTATTAACGGGAGAAGAGTCTAGAGCATCAAGTAAATACCCTGAGGAAAATATACAAAACCATATTTCAATCAAAATAATTTGCCTCCAGAACAAACTCACCTAGTTTCTCCTGGAAACTGAATTTTCAGTTACTTCTGTTTGAACAGAAGCAAACCTGGAATTTGTTAGATAAAGGAAAAGTAGGTCAATCTAAATCTCAATTCTTCATGAAGCAGAGGGTGGCTTAGTGCTGTGTTTCAGGATCACAACCAGTTTCAAGTTTGTCAACTGCAGTTTCTCTGACAAGGGCTGGTAACAAGTCAACTTTTATTCTTTTACTTCAAGGCTCAGAAGAAAATTCTTGAAGGAACATTTAACTGACCTCACAGTGCTAACTCAGTCCACTCTAAAGTGATAAATGACCAGCTCTACAGGGCTCCACTTAGAAGAACTTTAAATAGCACAGCTGACCACTAACACTAAAAGGTTCTTCAGTTTTGACCCACACTTTTCCTGTATAGATACAGGGAAAGGGAGGGGGAAGGATTTTATCCTGAGGGCAGGAGAGACATGCTGATTGAAATCTTAAATGTTATTTCCACTTAAAACATTAGAGAATATACTTTTCTTACATTACTGAGAGTAATAAATATACTTACTGCATGTTTAACCTTGACTACTGAAGTTTTTCTCAAACCACCTGAGACACAAATATGGTAATACATAGGCTATAAATTTTTTTCCTGGTCAAACTGCTCAAAGGTTTCCAATTAAAATTGTTGTTGATTTATTATCAGTTCCAATTGCCTCCACTCTATGTGTTGGCAGAATTGATTTTTTTTTAAGAAGTTCGGTAGGGTTTGTTTTGTGGTAGGGTTTTGTTGGGGTTTTTTAGGTGTGGACTTTTTAAACAATAATTCATTCACAGTGTTATGATCAATAGTAGATGTGTAACTAAGCCATCACTTTTGCTTATAATACTGAAAGGACATGCTTCACTTATTTGAGTAAAATTATTTTTTCCTGCTGATACCAAAGTGCACTAAATTACAGGTATTTTCAGACAGTCAAAAAGTATCTTTATGAGTTAAAATTATAGAAATATGTCATGCCAGCTGTAATTTTATACAAACTCTGAATTTCTTGTTGGAAGTGCTGAAAATAAAGGACAGGTTACCCCTAAGACAATCCTTGCATAAGATTGATGTATTTATTAATGATCTTCCAAAGTAATCTCTCATCATTCCTATTCCCACATCAACCATACACAGCTATCCACCTCTGCATACAGAAACTTGGGCTACGACTACATCAAATACAGATGTAGAAAAGGTGTCTATTAAGGAAAGCTGTTGATACTTGACGCACTTATTTCACAGGTACGGACTATGTGAACCTTCAGAAGACACTGGAACATTTTTTCCCTGAATGAATAAAATGTAGCATACACCCATTCACTTTAAAAAATACCCAACAAGCAAGCAAACAAAAAACCTCATCAATGAAAAAGGGCTTTCACTTAAAAACCCCAACACACTCCTACATACAAGAGAAAAATAACCCAGAAGTTATGGTGATGCTACCCTCTCCAATGTTCTGCTGGACTCGAAAGTGTCAAAGTGAATAATTGATCGACTGTGACACCGCAATAGCTGGGACTACACAGCAAAAGAGAGGGAAAGATCCCTAAGGACCAAAGTGCACATCTCTGTAGCGGGAGCAGCTGTAATAAATCTAAGCTGACAAGTATTCAGAGACTGAAGCAATGTTCCATCAAATATTTTTAAAGTCAGTTCCACACAAGTCAACCCTGCTTCGCCTGGAGATTTATCAGACATTTAGCTGGTGCACGTGATCACTTGTTAAAGTGAAGAGGAAAGAAAAAGAAGTGGACAAATGAAAGATACCGGACCAAGGCACAATAAGATTTTAATGCCCAAGGATGAACTTTCACATTTCATTAAAATTTAGAAAAATCTAAAAAACTGTTCCCATGCCTTGTATTTTTAAAATACCTTTTGCTTTCCCCTAAAGGTTTTCATTTAATGAAAAGAACTGAGTAACTATTACCTTTACTTTCCTAAAATTAGAAATGTGTTCCAATATAAGTCCTTGAATTTTTTTTAAGTTGCACATATAAGTTGTTCTTTATGTCCTAACATAGTTGCACATTTCACATTCACGAGGTTTTATAGAGAAGTTTGTAAAATGCTGAGAAACCTGAGAAAAAATCAAACAAACAGAAGAAAGACATTTGATTAATATGGACTTGAGGAAACAGTACAAAAAAGTAAGATATCATTAATTCAAGAAAAATCAGTTTACTAATACCCTTCACAGTATCAGCTTAAGCAAAAGAGGAAGAACAGTCATGGAGTTCCCGTTCAATAACTATCATTCTCAGTAACAGACTAAGACTCTTAAATACTGGGAATTCTTCAAAACACCTATCAAAAGGGACAATTTGACAAAACCTGATGTCAGAAAAAAACTCCAACATTTGGCAACAAAAAATAGATGTAACAAGTATCCAACTATGCCAGGTTCACTCTATCCTTCTTCCACCCATACCTCCAGGAGAAATGTGAACAGCCCTCAAATGCTGAAACTCAACACAATTCAAACATAGACACCGTTAACCAAACTCTGCTAAGATCAAGCCTTCCCCAAAATACAGAAATATAGAAAATGATAAAGCAGGGAGTGGAAGAAGGAGATGGTGCAGGGAATAGAGTGACACACAAAGGAAGGGGAGAAAAAATCAGCTGAAGTTCATGAAGTAAGATGAGAAGGCAGAATTCTGTACCATTTGACAAAGACTGTTCAGGGATAGCAGAGCTGAGAATCACACATCCGCCAGCATGAGCCCTGGCTCCATCCTCCTTCTGTGTGTTGGTCTGGTAACATCACACAGTGCAAACATGACCCTGCTCATAGTGTTAATGGTAATTTTTTGGGGTTTGGCTTAATACAAGCGAAATGTAAAGACGTGGAAAGTCCTCAGTGGTATTCCAGACTGGAACAGACTGTCTGCTCCCCAGAGGTTCATGTTTGCAAAATTTAGTGGATCTGAGTCAACTGGCTTAGGGATCTAGGAGTCTGAAGATACTTCTACAAAAAGTCTCTGAATCTCACTGCCAGAAGGAAATTCTTTGACTGTTTGATTTATTTACATCCACATTTTCATATCCAAGTTTGATGACAGCCATCTACTGACAAAGAGGTTTATGGAGTGTACATAGATGGATACGCTGTCACACAAACTGACATCCACGGTTTGACTCATCTGATGATGGAAGCTGGCACCAGCTCATCTGTGTGAATGAGAGAAGACAGCACAGGGTGGAGATGTATTGTGAGGGGCTGTTAAAGTCCCTGAACGCAAACACAAGGAGTTCATAATTGATGAGGTAAAGATGTAAGAGCAGATGGATTTCTATCACACGGTCTTTTTTCATCCTCATTTATGTTCTCTTCTGTCAAAGTTTGCGGGCGTTGCTGGTTTCAATGATGCAGTGCCACCCTACCTAATACCCATTGTGGCCGAAATGCACCACTGCATCTGGAGCCCTCCTACTGCAACCCTATTCCCAAAGAAAGGACATGCAATTCTAACTCTGCTAAACCAAGAGTGCTGCAGTTCACAAAGAAACAAAGACTACAGCAAGATGACTACTTCTGAGTATCAATCTTTTTTTTTTTCTTTTGAAGCTTTTGATTAACTTTAAAATTACTGAAGTGAATAGCTTCAGAATTTTAAAATTCACAGGTAAGTGTTTTCATAGACGAACATGTATCAGCTGCAACTGATCAAACCTAATTATCATAGAATGGTTTGAATTCTGAGGGACCTCAAAGATCATCTCATTCCAACCTCCTTACCATGGACACCCTCCATTAGGTTGCTCAGGGCCCCNCCTTACCATGGGTAGGGACACCCTCCATTAGATTGCTCAGGGCCCTATTAAACCTTGTCTTGAACACTTGCAGGAATGGGGCATCCACAATTTTTCTTGGCAGCATGTTCCAGTGCCTCATAGTAAAGAATTTTTCTAGTTTCTTTCTAATAGCCACTGTAATCCTACCCTCTTTCAGTTTAAAGCCATTATCCCTCGTCCTGTTTTCCAAGACCATTATATATCATGACTAATTTGATATCTTTGACACTGAGACCCTCCAGAGTTACTGTATTAGATACTAGTCTGTGTAGATACTAACATGTAAAGAGAAGTTTTTTCATCAAAATACAGATTTGCATGCATTCTAATTCAAGCTGTGGAGGGATCAGGGACAGATCGAGAAAAAGCCAAGACCACCCATTTATTTCTGCTTTATAGGAGCCCAGTAATGAAAGTGGTGCTGACACCATGCAGCAGCAACATGGTATCTGAAGAGGATCCCCAACACCTTGAACTGCAAAAATACCAATGAAACCACTCACTGTTTCTCAGCTCTCTGAAGTCATTATTTAAGTTAGCAATTTACAATCTCTCTATAATAAAGAGTAGACAGTAACTGTATAAGCTAATTCATCCCCATACTAAGGAAGGCAGTCAAGGAAAAATAAGATGTGTGACCCTACAAGAAGTCTCTTGCCACTATCAACTGGAAAAGCTAAAACAACTAAAATTACACAAGCTGTCTGATCTCATGAAGTCAAAAGAAATAATTCAATCCCCTTGTTCTTTCGACTGAGTTGGGGTGCTTAATTTTATGTTAACTGAAGAACTTACTTTCCATGCTGTGCTCTAACTACAAATAGATGACAATGCTTCAAAAGAAGCAAAAGACAGACAATGGAATTGATTTAAAAATTAGTTTTAGCTCTTTGTCATACTTGAAAAAACTATGACAACTCAAGGCTGCTGTCATTCACAGAAACACTATAAAAATCACAAAACAGAGTGGACAAAATTAATTTGAAAAAAAGAAATACATACCAATAATTATTCTCTTTTCTGTAGTGCTTTTTACAATGGCTGAGAGGCAACGTGGACATCGCCTACTCCAGCTATTGCAAAGAAGAGAATGAGTAATAATAAATTTTGCATTTGCTCTATAGAGGTTGGTGGACTGAGTGCTTATCTTAAACACCAAACATGATTAATTTGATTCAGTGGGACTACTTACATTAGCAAAAACATTTGTATATATTCCTGCTTGCAGAGTAAGATCTAAAGCAATTGTGTTCTCCTTGACATTCTTTCATGAAGGGGCCTTTTATTTTCCATATACAACACTCATATTTTACACATGGCAACTTGGAGAGCACCACTTTCATCAACCTTGACACCCTTCTTAAATCCTGTAATGCACTGAAGCTTGTGTCGGAATACAGCAAGTCTGTATTCTGCACTTGAAATAAAGAGGAAGTTGCTGTTTGAAAACACAATCGAGAGGACTGAAATGAAGTATATAATTTGGTGAAATAGAAACACGAAAGATTCATGCATCTTTCATGGTTTTATATCACAAGACAATGCTTGCAAAGTACACATACATTGTGTGAGCTGCACTCAGATAATTTAGGATTAAAATCTGAATAAAAATAGGTAAAATATTTATCTGAATAAGCAAACATTAATAGGAAGTAATTTCCTTCATTTTCACTTCTCTGAATAATTATACCTGTGGGCTATTATGAATAATTTATGAGATGGCATGCGGTTTACATGTAGCCCTGAAAGTCTATGCATTTATAATATGATCATTCCAAATAATTCTGGGGCAAACCATGCCTGGTAAGTGACTTCTGCACAAACAGTCTTTCAGCCTTAGGATACTTTAAGCTTCTCTTAACGGAGCAACGCACTCCACAAAAAAAAAGAAAGGAAAAGTATTTTTAGTTTATTTAAATCTCTCTCCCGCAAGTAGCATTCAATAATTCATTAAAATCTCGTGACCCCAAACTTCCTTTAAGCTTTGCGAAATATTGACTAACTACTTTATATATTGATCTTTACAGTGATTAAATTTTTAAGGCACTTGAGACTAAAGTCTGGTACGGTAAGATCCTCTTTTTCCCAGCAGCGTACAAATTACGTTGTTCAGCCCAAACCCAAACCATTCTGAGCACCCCACTCTAGTTTTAGAAATACAACATTGTTTCAAGAACAAAAACCTGACTCATAATTACAGCATAATATTTTCTGACACAGTGGAATATATGGGGACCATTTAAAACAATTATATAACATCCTATTGAAAATCCTGTTGGCCAAGAAATAGTTCATTGTACACATACTAAAAAAAAAAAAAACCAAGAATATGCAAAAACCCTTTCCTTTTTTTTTTTTTTTGGCCACAGTGAATTTTAGTCTTGACCAAAGATGAAAAAGGCACTTGCAAGAATACAATAGGACTACACATTCTTTCCTCTCAAGACCATTGTGCAGATTTGTAAACACACAGTACTTTGTCTTCCAGCATAAGCAAACTATATTTAATGATTAGAGGACTACTGTATGAAGAGATAAACTAGAACAAAAGACATTCTGCAAAACACAATTCAGTCTTTATGTGTAAATTAGCCATTCACAATACTGGCGCCTTGTAACAAATTTTGGCCTTTAAAGTAAAATTTTTATAGCTTTCTTTGTTTCCAGCACATTTACTGTTTTTTATAGCACATTTTATTCTTTTCAAGATGCAGTGGAAATAATAACTCAACAACAGAAACTGAGTATTTCAGAACCTGTACGTTTATTTATGAATTCTTCTCCGCTTAAACTGTGTATCTCTAAAACATGTCTATTGTGTTCCTGTGCCCTTTAAATTCACAGACTGGAGTTTGTTGTTTAATCCACATTTCTCTTGTACATCTGAACCTATCTTCAAAACACACTACAATGTTCCTTAGAAATTAAAGGAAAAAAAAAAAAGAACCATGTTCCTGACAAACATCCAAGGCACTGACATAGCTCCATCTTCCACCCACTACATTTTGCTAATTATATCTCAACAGCTCAGCTCTCTCAAGACAGAGAAGGAAGCAGATGACACTGCCAGTATGCCAGGCAAAGGAGCTAGGGGATAGAGAACATAGGCAACCAAGGGAACCCCAGGAGGGAGGAGAATCAAGAGTTGCTAAATTTTGTAGCAACTACCAAAACCCAGTTCAGTTGTATGTACAGATGACATGTGCTTCAAACCTGCTCTGAAACCGTTGTATGCCAAGTACGTGTATTCCTTCTGTGAAGAAAAAGGGTGGTTTGGACACAAACTTGGCATCAAAGATGTGAGAAGAAAAAAATGCCTGTTCAAAATAACACAGAAAAAAAGACTCAAAATTCCCCTCTTAAAATAACTTCCCTTGTATTTAACAACCTCCATCTCCTGCTACCACATACTTCTGCTTCTCTCCAACAAAAACATGACCTTTCGAGCTTGGACTACTGTACTTCTAATACCTTCTCTTTTCAAGATCTTCCACTAACACTAAGCATTTTGCCTACCTTCATCCAGAGTCACTTTCATCCTAGTAGCACTTTAAATTACTGAGCACATACCAAAAATAGTAATTTTTATAAACAGAGTTGGTACTACATCAATAACAAAACTTAGTAACCCTTAGCCCTGCCTGGAAAGGGCATTGAGCAATATCTACCCTACTTGGAAGCTGTTGATATATTTCAGAAGTACATCAACTTCCTTTTTGAAAAAGTAAAGGTCACTGGCCAGAGTACACGATTCCAGATGTCCTTTCTTGACTTTATTGTTTTCCATTTTGCTGCAAGAGTGATTACATATAAAATTTTCCTTCCATAACATATGCTACATCATATTCAAGCATATGCTTAAGTTGCTTATAACGCTTAAGTACACTATCTGGTGTCATAATCAAAGCTCTAGCATCCCCTTCATTATAAGTGAAACAAACATTCAAGATTCTTAATATAGAGACCCATTCAAGGAAGTCAAGGGGAGAAACAAACACAGCTACACAGCACTTACTTGTGATATAAATGAGGAAAAACAAGTAAATTTTGAATGGGGGGGAAAGCAGAAAAACCTAACATTCTGTTTTACTCCTGAATCAGCTATGCAGGCAATCAGATTAACCCACCCTTCCCTGGTATCTATTGCCAGTGGCACACCACAAGAAAATTTCATCGCTGTTACACACTTACAATAGCTAGAACAAACTTGTGTGGGCCAGATATCCCTGCATATTTCTTTAAACGCATGAGAAGGAGAGAGAGGGAAATAGAGATGCTGTTCCATGTAATGATTCTCATGACAGTATACCTTAGCTGATTTCATGCTCTTCTAGCAGCAAGGGAATGTCAAGAGGAGAAATAGTAAGACCAAAAAACGCCATGTTCAACCATATCCTAGCAAATGCCAGTATAAAAAGTGCATTAAATGCAAAGATTTAGCCTAACCTTAAGTGAATGCCTGTTGTGTTATGTAGTTTAAGAAAAAAGAAGTGCAATACAGCATCTTCCTCTATCGCCTTTGCAGTTGTAATGAGAAAAGTAACATTTGATGTTAGGCATTTTCTATTTTATAGGACATAGATGGTCCCAAACAGTGTGGAATTTCTTACAAAACACTAGTTTTTCGTTCTTACTGAGTAAGTGGACATTCAAGAAATTCATTAATCTTAAAACCTACACTGCTATTTCACACGAAAAATTCCAGTAAACTGGATCATCATTTCATATGGTATTTTTTTCCCTGAGAAAAGTATTGGCCAGTCTCCAACTACCTATGCTAGAAATCGTAAGGAAGGAGAGGGATATCAGAAAGCATAGAGGTCTATTGAATCCTGAAGATCCAGTTAAGCGCCAGTCACTGGTCAAGGTCTTTCTCAGGAAAGACAAGTCAGCTCCTGAAATGAGACACAAACAGGCAGAAAACACCAAGAAGTTTTTGGATTTGAAGCATGGTAACACCAAACAAAAATAACATGAAGGATCTTTTAATACTTGCATGTAACCTTTGTCTTCAAAATAGGAAACTATTTAAGAAGGCCGTTACAGAGTAAATCAATTTAGCAAACTTTTGGTAACGGAAGACTTCACAGAAGTTTTATTTGTGTAGGGTACTGAGATTCATGTGCCTACAGAAAAATACTATACTTGAAACTTTCTTGGAAGTATAAACCAACACCGATTTCTTCTATCTCCTTAAGAATTCAGAATTATGATTTTGACAGAGACTGGTTTTGCTTTCTTGTTCAGGTATTTTTCATTAAAGAGGGTAATTTTGTAAACCTCTATATTCTCAAAGTTAAACACAAATGCACAAGTGCAAGAAAATCACACTTGTCTGATTGAAGCATCTATGATTAAGCAAATATAATATCCTGCCCTTGTTTCCATATTTAAGGATAAACATGCCTTAAAGCAGAGGAAAAACAGCTAGTAGACAGGAAAACATTCTTAATTCATGTTTGTAAGGAAGTAGAGAAGAAATGCTTAAGGGGGATATATTTTAAACCAAAAGACAGTCAACACAAAAAGGTTTGACAAATTCATGGCATGCAGTATTTTACTATATAAATACTAAGAACTAAAGCAAATAATTTACCAAAAGAAATTCAGATTTTCCACCTGGGAACCTGGTGCTGTATCATCACATATGAAGTCTAAATCCTATCATGTACTCCTCCTCAGAGTACAAATGTCTGGAATAATACAATCTAAAATAAGTAATTATTTTAATGCAATGAGAAATATTATCTGCAAAACCCTTGCAAGGCACCCTGTACTTTAAATGGTCTATTAAAAAGGAAAGCTGGCCTATCTAGAGATCAGTCTTTCAAATTAATATCTTTTATGTTCTAAATAATGTATTGTAACTAAGTAGCACAGAAATTGGAAAATTTATGAGTAACACTATAGATTATTATAAAAAATTAACTGTTCCTTTTTTTTTCTTGAAGGAATCTGGCATACTATTCTTTTTCAACTCTCAGCAAAGCATCTGCAAATGCTCATGATACTTCTTTTTATACTTTGCAATTAATAGCTTTTGTGCATTAATATTAAACATGCACTAGCATTATCCTTTTGGGAACATGTATGATTTTACATGTAGTCTTTATCCATAAAATAAAGTTGGAGAACCAAATTTGTCACAGCAGCCGGCAGAGCTTCATAACTCAGTGTAATGAGTTTCTCAATGTAATAACAGACTTTATGAGAATTTTCATATTTTCCAGAACAGTGGATTGGAGATAAATGAAAGATGTACAAGCCTGCAATATCTATACAAAGCCCAAACCTTTCTTTGTCTTCCCAATTTGTCCCATGGCAGCTTAATGTGCAAGAGGATTAAACAGCATAAATATACAGACACCTGAGAATGAGGACCTAGCCAGATCGATACATTTTGGCACAGAACTTCCCCATGAAAAAAGGTTTTTACCTTAATTGTGTTGTATACAAAGGCAGAAGAATTATATCTTGCATGAAGAAAAAAATAAAGAAAAAAAAAGAACCAACCAACAGCAACAACAAAAAAAAACCCTAAATCACCAAAAAACCCAAAACCAAGGAGCTTAAGTTCCTATCACATTATTTCCTAAGACATGCCCCTGGTTAGAGTACGGGGGCATGATAGAAGGCAAGAAATATATGCATCTTTCTTCTCTAAAGTCAATACAGCTCTTCATGATCCTTGAGTAAACGAGCCTGCACTGCCAAGAGCTTCAGCAATCAATGTCCACAGCGGAGGTGCTTCTTTTGCTTCCTATTATTTTCAACCATACAAAACAATACAAAAGCTCACACATTGACTTTATGACTGAGCAGGCTGCAGTTTGTCTGGTCTTTCAGCTTGCAGGTGGACCCCCCCAGCTTAAATAAACCTCTAAAACTTGAGTTAAATATCTCTGAACTGCATCAAAAAAGTGCATTAGCACAGCTCCATAAACTGTTCTGCACCACACACTGAAGCATCTGCAGGGGGAAGAAGCAGAACAGCAGAAGTCTCATTTTTTTTAATTCACCCTTATCACTGCCATTTGTACCTTCAGTGGGTTTGAGTAGATAAACATTATTTCCTATTCCAAGAGGCTACTTTCTTTCCCTTTCCCAATTATGGCTTCAGTGATACATCCACACTCAAAGTATGGGATAGAATACGTGACTGTAGATTTCTAATGGGTTTGGTATTTTTGATAGTGGTACATAGTAAACTCAGAAAATAATTACAGAGCAGTAATTTAAATACCTGCACATTCTTGGGTATTGATGCTTCATTAAAAACAAGGAAAAAACTCCAACCACCCAAACAAAAACAAAACAAACAAAACCAACCAAACCCCAACACTTTATCCTGAATGATAGTTGCATAAGGTCAACGTCAATTAAATCTTAAGCGTTCCTTTCATGGTTCAGCTGTTGAGCCTTCCTATATAATTTTGCTAGAATATACTGCATATAAAATGAGTAGTGGAGCTTGTATTTGTATTCTGTCATTCTCTATTAGTGTTGTGTATAGAAAACAAGACCCAAACAGTTAGTGATGAGTGAGGTGAAGAAGGGAAATGAAAATGTCAAATGCAGGAAGAAACTGTTAAATGGCACCAAGTGCCTGGGTGAGGTGTTTGTCTATCCATGTGCTGCTTGTCTTTCTCCATCTATCATCAGAAAGGACAAGGAACCTCAGGAGGGATGAATGTCCTAAGTCAGAAGGATGCAGTGGGCTACATCCCTGACTGCCTCAGGCAACAGCATGCTTGCCCTAAACTGTCAGTTTATGGTCTTCACTGCAATCTGCCTCCTGTCAATGTAAAATTCAAAAATTGAAATCCAACATGACTTGCAGCCTTCAAAACTAAAGACTATACCTTTTTCCCCCCCAAAAAAATGATAGAACAATGATTATAGGCATGGATCACAGCATGGGAGGGGATACATATTCAAGTACACCAACTTGTCCCATTTTTCACATAGATTGATGCTGAGAGATAAGTGACTGACTAGAAACAGCTGGCCCAAATGACCATCTGACCATGAAAGAGAAATATAGGCTAAAATTTGAAAGGAAGTCCTAATGGAAATGTAAAAGAGAGAAGCAGCACTGCCACTACTGTCATTAAGAAAGGACTGGAATAACAGAAGTTGATCAGAATAGTTAAAAATGAGAAAAGACACAGAAGCATGCTTAAGTTTCTACATGTCATTTCATCACTCCTGCTTCATAATAAGCAATGAGATGACAAATAGGAGGCAAGCTAACAGGTAGCATACTCACTTGCTCTCAATGAGCAACAATTCCAACTGAAAGACCACAAGCCACTTACTTCTAAAAACAGTAGCATCACGAGCTCACAACGATAAGCAGTTTATCCTAGTTCTGGTTTGCTTTTTTTCTTTCTTTTTCCCTTTTTAAATTTTATTTTTACATGTGATTCTGGGTGTCTGAGCATATTACAAACAGAAGAGGTCTATATGAGTGTTAAATTCAGAATGGCTGTTTCTCTTTTACATCACAAAAGCATACTAAGAGGATTATATCCTACTTCATCAAAGAATAGTGATTTAGAGTTTATTTTGTTAAATCTTTCTCATAAGTGGAGATTTTAAAGAGTTATTTTTACATTTTCTAAGAATAATTTACAAATGAAGGCACATTATTAATATTAAATATTCCAGAATGTTTACAATAATAACATCCCTCGGTCATCCACAGACACAAAGCAAAAGCCCAGATCTGAGAGTATTTTATTAAGAGACCCTAAAATTCACAGCTGTTTACTGCAGTCTAAGCCACACTGGGGTCTTGCAATGGGAAGTTTTTATTATAGAGAGTCCTCATTAAGTACATGGTTAATTAATTAAACCAACTGCATTTTGTTTAAGATCTCCAGTAAAGACTTTGACTCACAGCCAGTTTACAACTTGAAAAATAATGTTCTATAACTTGTACAGTCATAAAAAATCAACAACACAAAGAATTTTTAAATTTTACATTCAGAAGCATCTCAGATCTACTACAGTTTTATGGAACCTCACATCCAGGCTACCATCCAATTAAATGTAAGCACAGTAAGATCATAGTTTAAAGCATCTGAGACCTGAACTTTACATCCACATGACAAGGATGAATGTTGCAATCTTTTAGGTTTTACATGCAACATATTTAGAACTAGATACTGCGCTACAACAGAGCCTACTGCTACTCCAGCAGAACTAGTGTCCTCATAACAAATCACCGGAGCCCAGGCAAGCATATGCTGGTAATTTATGAACAGATAGGGTAGGTGAGAAGTATGCTGAAAACACACCAGCTCTGGCGAGTCACGCCCAATTTGCCAGATGCTTTAAGCAGGAATCAAGACAACCTGTACCCAGCACAGTCTCTACTGTCTTTAGGGCAACTGCATCAGAATCAACAAGTTTTTTTGAATAGCCTCCAGAAACTTAAGTAGTTGTTGGCATAGGTTACGCCTTGGCAAAGGGGCAGGCTTTAAAGCTGTTACAGACCTCAGAAGCTGACTGTGTAATTCTGACAGGGTTCTGTGCCAAGCCAAGCCATGTTTTCACCTTCTCCCCTACATGATGAGCACAGCTTCCAATCTAATATCCATATATAAACAGGAAATAAAACAGTTGGTGGAAGATTGTCACGCAGCATGAATATCTGTTCTGGATTCCTCTAATGGTGTTGTTTAGTACAAGGAGGAAAAAAAACCATAAAGCTTAGTTTATCAACATATGTATTACTGCAAGAATTTTCAACCTATTTATAGGTATTAAGAGATGTAGAAACTGCTTAAATGGAAAGTAATTCAAAGAACAGGCTATTTACACACTGCTTTTGATTTTTGCGCTGTTATTCCTATTATTTGATCCCATCAGGAGATAGCAGTGAAAGATTTAGACTGAAAATTCTGTCTCTTTTTTTTATTCGATCAGGTTTTTTTGTTTTCCTTGCTTTTGCATGAGCACACATGGCAAATTATGGTGTGTAAGGGGAACATTTAGGGGAAAAGGGCATGGGAAGAGACTTCTAAAGACAAAACAATTTTTAAGGAATCCTCCAACAGCGTCTCAATACTCACTTTCATAAAACAAGAGTAAACACAGTAACGCAGTGCGGTTTGCCATTCTATCTCCACCAGCACGATATTCTTCGTGGGAAAGAGGAGAAAGACACAGGACAGGGGCCATAGAGGAGAAGAAGAAGTAAGCAGCTCCAGTGACTTATGACACAAGATTTCTCTCCTAGCAGGACTAATCTCCATTTACTCTACTAGGATGGAGCTTCTTTATGGAACACTTCATCTACAGCAGGGGATTATTGATTCACCATCCATCAGGGAAAAAATTCATTTTTTAAATTTATTTTTAAGCCAAATAGCTTTGAAGATAAAGTCCTGCTGGATACATGCAATAAGATTGTTTCTTATTTAGTGGCTCATTCCGAGGTGCAGAAATAACATCCCAAATTTAAAAGTAATTCACCTTCACCTTCATCCCACCATAACTATATATCTGTCTTAACAGTATGATCATCATTGACCACAGGTCAGATTGCCTCAGGCCAGGTGAATTTGCAATGATCCTATGATATAAAAATAATTTAATTTGAAGGGAAGAGAAAGCCCCATAAGATACAAGTAAAAGACAACCTGCTCAGTCTTTCCTTCTAAATCCAATAATCATAGAAAGAGCGACTCACTTTCAAAACAGCCCTGGTTTTCTAAATGAAAAAGGGACTCTCACCCCTGGCCCAAGAATGCCAATCAACGAAGCCAAGAAAGGCTTTCAAATAGCCAAATGAGGAAATGCAGCTTTTTTATTCATCCCAGTGAAAAACAATACTGATGGTTTTGCAGTATATGCAGACTCTGATCACAAAAATATTCTGCTGGGATGTTTACCTAATTTTTTTAGAAATAAACAATTATTCAACTGTTCTGCAAGCCTGGATAGTCTGTCCAAAGCTTTAGCTAAGAGTTCCTATTAGGAACACTACAGTCAGCCAGAGCATAAGGGCACGCACAAAACTGAAAATGCACCCACACCAATTTTAGATTTGAATTCATCACGGTGTTGCTTTTACCCCAACAGCTCTGATAAGTTGCTCAAGGTTCTAGTTAGCAAAAGGTCACTCTCTAGCATTTTTTTTTCCCATATTTTTTAATGTCAGAGAAATCCCCAGGGCTCTTGCGAGTCAGCCTGCAAATGCCATCACACAGAATGGAAGAGAACAGCTTTTGGGTTGGGGTAGGCATCTGTGAGAAACCAAACCCTCTTGGTCCCCAAGGTGACAATGAAGATAAATTCACTGTAGAGACTCATGCAGACAGACAGAGCTACTGAAGGCCACGACAGTCTGCTCTCAGTGTCCTCATGCAAAATCTGCAGAACAAACACCGCTTTTCCTTCCACCTGCTCGTAGTGTACACTCATCATACAGTGTTTCACCAAGCCAAAAGAGATGGGAGAGCTGGAGAGGACAAGGGCTGAAAGAACACAATTCAACCAGAATCACTCAAAAAGAGTAACTTGGAAGACAAGCAGTTCAGCACAATAAACTAATCACTTCCAGACTGAAAAGTCTCACGGAATAAAACAACTAGAGTGCTATATGGAAACACTGCACATCAGGAAGACTGTAATTACCCTCTGAAGAAATAAGGAAACTGCAAAGAGAAAAAATGAATTAGAAGGTAAAGTCAGCAAGTTTAAAGATTAAAATCACTACATTTTACAGAAGGAAGAAAACTGAAATACTATAATTTCATCCTTACATATAACAATAACACGGGGTGGTTATTCAAAAATACGGAATCCATTAAACTGGGCATCATAGCTGGCACATGTCTAATCCAATCCAGTTTACGCTGACTATTTCTTCCTATGTCCTTCTGTTAAGGGGAAGAAAAAGAATCCACATACAACAAAAAGAAAGTGTTAAGGTACAAAACACTTCAGACCAAAGTTAGAAAGGCAACACAGGAACTACATCCAAGCCTGCTTTGTGCTTCACACAGTCATGGCGAAATAACAGTACTCATTTCTCCTTGCATTGCGAACACTGAAATAACCATCCATGTCTGTCTCTCCTCCACACTAGACAGCTGATGCTGAAGCTCACAATAAGAAAACACTTTAAACTCTGTGCAGAACTCCACAGCCCATACACCAGAAAACACAGCTACACTGGCTATCTATGGCACCAACACAATCCCAAAGTAGACTGACCTTTATCTTTCTGAAAGCTACCCTTTCTTCAAAAGAAACATAAGTCACGCTACTGCAGGTGCAATACATGTGATTCTACAGCCCGAGCTCCAGGTACATAATAGAGGAACAATTAACATGGTATTTCTAATTTTCCAGGCATATTGCAAAGTTGCCACTAGCCAAAAGCACAGAAGAACAAAAAGATTTTCACAATGAAATTATTTTTTGGGCAATTGTTACCACTGGCAAGAAGTTCACCTAAATGGTCAATTTTTACACCATGAGGATATAATTAAAAATTAACAAATATATCAACAAATATAACTCTGCTGAGCTCTCTCATCTCAGATGGCGAACTGCCTTTATTCATTTACCTTGAGGTGTTTTGGGGTTTTTTATGTTGTTCAAATTTTTAATGACCATGTTTATTCCAGTAGGGTTCTGATTTGAAATATCTTTAGGTGTACCTATAAAAAGTAACATGTCTGCCAATAACAATTTCTGCAGAAGTAGTGCCATTATACCCAGCCTAACTATTCAGAAGTGCAGAGGACCACCATGTGGTGTCAATGACCTCAACAGATAATGCAGTGTAACAGTAAAATGTTCAAGCAGTTGCTGCTAATTTCCAATTAAGGGTACATAACAACAACCGAAATAAACACAAAATTCCACTTGGCTTTGGCTTTGCAGGGTAGTTTTGCCTTCACATCAGGTGACACATTTCAAGATAAAGGAAATCAAATACATTTGCTTCTTTCCCCCCCCTACCTCTACACTGCATCCAAGCAGGGATCTGTTTGGCCCTAGCAAGGACCAGGATAGGACTGCCTTCAATTAAATCCCCACGACCCTTCCAGTATTGGAAGATAAGGCAAGAGTACATTTCGGCAAGTGGATTTATACATATAGGTCATGATTGACTGGAAGCTATGTTGTTTTGGCAGCAGAATAAAGAGGAAGCCCTCAGCTCCTCATTTTCTCTGAGGTTTGAATGCCAATCCACTGACCTAAAAAGCAAAATATACTGAAGAGGCCAGTGAACCTGGAAGCAAAACCAGTGGCCAATCTGCAACAAGAAATAGCCAGATATACCCTGAGCATTAGAAAAGGCAGGCAGAAACTAGCTGATGACAGTGGACAACCTCTCCCAGCTCTGTGCAGCATGGTATTTCTTGATAATGGAACTAATATTGTCAGTACAGGGGAACTGGAAGTCACTCATGCCTGGTTGTGATTATGCTGTAGACAAGTTGCTATCTGCCATTCAGTCCAATACGATGTGTCTACCCTTCCTGTCCCCTCATGGGAGCCAAACAGGATTGCAAAGTTTATCATTTCAGCCACTACGGCACTTACAGTGTTCTTCTCAAAGTACTACTCAATCAAAAGGAGAAAGTACCTATAAATCCTCTTTTATCTCTGTAATATAAGAGCACAATAATCTGCAAGTACAATATACTGTGTAAGCTACAAATTAAATCAACTGCTAGCTTTTAGATGAGTTCTCATTTTTAAAGGCTCGTGCTTCAGCACAGAAATGAAACACCTCATTCTAAAAGCTTTCAAGGAATATAAAAACTCCTCTGGTTTAATAGAACTACTGTGCTTTATAAGCATCAGACATTTTGAATAAGTTTTTGCCTTAATAATAATAGTTAAATGCATCTACATTAATATTATGAAAAACAAAACCAAGCTTCTTTCAGTACGAATTTGATATCAGATGTCTTATGGCTACATATTAAATATTTCATACAAAAGAGAACTATAAATGCTATCAAAAATAACACATCTATTCCTCAAATTTATGTGGGTTATGTGATGTTTAACAGCTTAGAAGTACAAGACAATAGAGCTTTTGCTTGATTTTAAGGGTATCAACCACACACCGTGTATGTGCTTTAGTTTACAGTTCTACCACCATTGCTGTTAATGACACACTGCAGCCTGATCCATCAGAGGCTAATCCTGAGGTTTAAACAAATGATTCCCTATTATCTCTTGGCCTTAGAATGTGCCGCATCAGAGATCTGATGGATTAATGAAACACTGCTCCTGCTAATTGCTGACACAGGAGTATTTAGGGCACTGAGGCAACCACATGAATAAAAATAATAATTAAGAACAAAAAAAGGAAGAAAGAAAAAGAAAGAGGCTTCCTAGCTTTCTTCTGCAACACATTAACCAGTCACAGAATGCCCTGCTGTGAAAAATCACTAAACCTATGCTTTATCACTTGGTCCCAGACAAAGAAAGTCTTTTCCCTATTAAGTGTTCTTCGGTTTAGCAGCTGTACAACCAACAACCAAAGATAGTCAACACTGACACAAAAGGTAAGATAAAAAATGTTTTTACACCAGCTTCTTGTAAAACTGAGTGTAATGCAGAAAGAGGCTATGAAAAATGAGAAACTCTTAATCTATATAAAACTTGATGCCTGATCCCTAGGAAAAAGTGCTGGACCATTTGCAGGAGTGCACTGATCAACCTTACTTTTACTGACATAAAAATCTCAGACTGGTATTAAACAACAATTTAACTCAGCAGAAATCACAGCTTTTCTGCTGAACAGTGTGCTTTCATTGTGAATACCTATAAAGGAAGTGGAGGTGTTAAGTCCCTAAATACACAGACACCTCAACTGCAAATTAACAGTGTACTGAACTCTTCCACACCATCACCAAGTTATAAAAAACAAAGAAAGTGTGATGGAAATATGGGAAACACGCAGATTACAGGGAAGTATACAAGAGATTTTCTTTCTGCTTAATGAAAAAATACCAGTCATTTTCTGTGATCCACCGAACACTGGATATGCATATTCACCTGCAATATCACAAATTATAGAAACAAAAACACAAAACCAAGTGAAAAAACCCTTACACAGGTGAACAGAAAAGACAGCCTGCCTCTCTTGGACAAAGGCAAAGCACTAAACTAAACTACTATTCAACAACAGTGAGGAAACATGCTTAAAAATCTTCCCTTCTTTTCCCTGCACAAGACGACGGGACCTTGTTATGGGAGGACAAGGCAACATAGATGAAATGTAAAGAGAGTTGACCAGAAAAAGAAAAAGGAAAATGTAACATTTATGTGTCTTGCTTCTCAGTTAAGACAATAACCACCAATTAATGAAATAAACATATCAACTAATTCCTCATGATTTTATGCAACAACTTCAACCTACAGACATCCACTCCTAGATTTCAACTAATGAAAAGCTAATGTAACACTAGGTTTCCAGCATCCTATGCAGTTTTGAACTTGCAAAATTCAGAAAACTCTTGAACTGCCAACATCTGCAGGTCAAATCATTCAGCATCAGGGACAGGCAGCATTTCCAAAGAAAGCAAGAGCATGTGTAGCCTGTGCTGCATCACCCCAGCCTTCCACAGCCTGGGCACAGAGCTGACCTGGATTTTTTCCTTCACTGCAAGACTGCTTTCACACATTCAAAGTAAAATAACCACATATACCACAGCATTTAATGCCTGGGTATCCCACAACCATTATCAGGGCTTTTACTGTGGTTTGCTACCATGACTGAAAGTGGTCGAAATTATTCCCCACCACTACTAGATTACTGTCCATAAAACTCACTCCTATGAACCTAAGAACTTTAATTCAGCAACAGAAATCCTGAGAGAGCATTTCCATTTTATCTCAAAAAGCATTTCATCTGAGTGTTAGAACTCCAGAAGAAGTGATATTAAAGAGATCTGCCCCTTCTTACAAATATTACATAGTTAATGGAGCTTCTTGCTAGTGTTTTGAAGAATGTAGTTCTAAGAGAAGCAGGCGTAAAAAGTATTTTCTAACTTAACTCCTTCACAGATTAAAAAACAGAAGGTGAATAACACAACACGCAAAGAATTGTGTTGAAATTCTGATTTCTCTTACCATACACATCTCTACTAAAATATCATTCATGTGCTCTTACACATAATTTTCCCATATTTTTTCACTGTTCACCAAAAATATAGCTCCAACCGTCCTAAAAATCAATATGAAATATCATTAAAACTATCTATTGCAATATCTGATGTTATCTGATGATTAAAAAACATATTAAGATGCTTTTGTCTAGGAAAAGAGCCAAAGCAGAAAGACTTGCTGATCTACATTTTTGAATACACACTACAACAGAATGAAAAAAAATTCTGAAAGCCTGAAGTTACACTAGTATGCTTATACTGATATTTATGAAAAATTTAACACTTAGAGGTGGGTAATGCAGTAGAAACAATTTCCAAATATCAAGATTCCCAGCAATATTATAGTATGTGGCCTTCTGCTAGAGGTGAATAACATCTGAGTCCCACAACTTCTGGCTGTCACTTTCAAGCACAAGCAAGTTAGGAAGTTAAAAAGGACTATTGGAAAACGGAAGATTATTGAAGGTAAAACTCAACAATAGTGAACTAGTATGTTGAATTTACACCAAAAAATGGGTTTGAATTTAAAAGGGATCTTTCTCCTTTATTTTAATCACCTGAAATTATTCCCTTGGTGCTATGGTATTAAAAGAGTATCTAGAAAACAGTCAGTAGACTTCAGCACATGCTGCAGTTCAAACCAACGTTATGTCACAGGAATTGCTGCACTCCAGCAGCCTGTCTATCCCAGAAGCAGAAATCAGGATGAACACGTGTATTTTGCTAAGTGCAAGCAAAATGCACTTTGTTTCTGAGAATAAGATAACCCAGTACTCCTTCTGAATACACATTACAGTTCTTGGGTTCCAGCTCCCTTTGGCTATAGCTATGTCAGCCATGGTAGAGAAACCTCACACTAAGCCTTTGCTTTAATGACTATCTGCAGTGTTCCTGCGGTGGAAGTACGAGAGCCAGCAGGTGCTGGAACATCCGAGTGAGGCTGTAATTATACACAAATACAGCATGGAACTGGAGAAAGACAACCCACACAGACAAGTTACTAAGCAACTCAGAGACATCATCCACTGCTCTCAGCATGTGACTCCAGCAGATCACCTGCAAGCCAGCAACCAGAATCATTCCCAGGTTTAACCATGCACTATGTGCCTGGCCAGTCTCTAGAATACAAAACTGAAAGATTGGAAATACAGTTGGTACAAGCTGTGGAAGTGGTTCCATTGTATTATGATGTTCTTTACCACATCTGTGACATTTAGAATACTGAAGTAATGGTACTTTCATCTTTGTACCATACTGAACTTCTAACAGATGCGTTTCTTCTATATATGAAAAGCCAGGAACAGAAACTTACTGAAGATATTTTAGATATATCAAAGATAGCAATAGATAACCTCATCCCATGTAGCACTTAAAAATTGCAGAAACTTTAGCAACATTCTAATTCACTTTCTAGCCTACGTCCAGTTGTCACCAATTACCTAAATAAATGCTTAAAATGAACTGGGACTTCTTTCCCAGACTACATTTCAACTGATTGTAGCAGCAATTACTTTCTATGCCTCTTGCTGTGGGAATAGTGGCATAAACAATTACAACAGTGAATGACTAAGTAGGCAGAAGTTGATAGATGGCAGTAAAGCTTACAGTCCTATAAAAATCTTCAGGGGAAAAAAAAAGAAGGAAAAAATCTAGAAAAGGGATACTGTACAATGTCATTTAAACCATAAAAAAGGCCTTATACCAGAAATCTTGCAACTTACTATACTTAAATAAGGTGACATATTTTGCAGCTTTAAAAACTCATCCCATCTCTTTTTTTTTTATTCAACAGATTAATTAGTAGAACACTCCTAATATGTCACTGCATTTTGGCTAATCTTTCCATCTAACAAAGCAGTAACAGTAATTTTAACTAAAATTATCACCTAAAAAATGGGAAATTTGTCATTTTGCAAAGATCAGATATTCAAGGGGTTTTTTCTAAGACAAATAACATTCATTATTTTCTACAATTCTCCTTCAGATCACACCACGATAGAGATACTTTTTCTACTGGGAAACATTTAGTACTTGAAATTCATCAGTGAACTACTAAAAAGATATTATTTCTTCTTATTTTACTACTGCTCTGTCAGAGCAAACACATCACCTACTAATATTCAGACTAATTACTTGTTGTATTATATCTACTCCTGACTAGAATGGTTATATTTTGATTTTAAAAGTTTGTGGCTGGAATACAACCAACTCAGTATTATTCAGCAAAACTAAACCAAAAGATATGTAGATGAAACCTTTTTTTTTTAATCCCTCTAGGCCAGTAAAAGCTATTTAATTATTTAAAAATTCAATTTAATTTTTGAGGACATATACACAGTGAATCTTCAGAGACAATAGTAATGTCTCCTCCACTTAATTTAGTTCTTTATATTATTATTGCAGTCCTAATGTTTTCATTATTTGGACTTTAATCTGCTGATTACTTTGTTGACGTAGGTTTATTAATGAATGTGCTTAGTGCCCCCAATTAGTGCCTTTAATTACTGGTTCCTTGCTGGATTTCCCCTTCCTTTTGTAGTTGGTAAGCACCCTTCAATTACTTTTTTAGTTTCTTCTAATGCTTTTCTTAGAGATAGTGCACTTGCTTCCCGAACAAGAACAGAAGTATATTTACTACAGCAGTGAACGTTAAACAACACTTTGATAACTGGCATTCTTACCAAGGTCATTATATTCAATGTTGTTCTTTGTTCCCTTGTTCTTTGTCACCTTTGAGAGTGATGCTCTCACAGCCAGACCCTCATTCACATGCTTTATTTTCACTTGCCTCCTCTCCATGTTATACTGCAGCTCTTGTAAAAATCATGGTGTTGCAGAGACCATGGAGTGACACATCTGTTTACTTACATCGCCTCCCATTTTTCCTGTGTGGCAGCTGATTGCCAAGGGTTCAGTGAGTTATTTGTTAGGGAGAGAGGGATGGAGGTGTGGGGATTGGCAGCATTGAAATTAATTTTGAGTCAGCTACTTAGGAAAACATTTTTCTTTTTGTATTATAATCTGGCAGGGCTTTTCAACAGGGGACGCCTAACTCTGAAATTGGTTGATTCTGCAAAACTACACAACACTGACCTTCATGAAAGGACGCAAAGTGTTCCAGTTCTCTCATAATTTTTCAAGGCAAGGACGGCTAGTAAGAAACAAGGAGATCAGGAAGGCCTCTGGCTTTCCTGAAAACTGCTGCTAACATAATATTTTTGTTTCTTCCACTAGGTTAATAGTATACTTCAGTTGCTAGTTAGGTAGATATTTAGGCATAGTATTTTATTTCAACTACCTTATCTTGCCCATCTTAACTTCCAAACAACAACAGCATTCTGGAAATAAGTCTAGATGACCTTTGCCACTGCTGTCCAATAACAAATTAATTCTGTTCATAACAAAAAAGTACAGACCTCAGAGTTTTCAGCTTTCTCATCATTCAGGGTGAAGACAGAAGCAACCTCACTAAAAGTAGCACTCTTAGAAGGAAATGCAACTTGACAGGAATGCAAGCAGCCTTCATAATTATTCTTCTTTTATCCTCTACCGGTCTATTCGGTTAGGTTTTTTAACTACAATGGAAATACATAATCCATGCTTTGACATGCAGATCTCCAATGTGTGCTCAGGCCAAGACCACAAAAACAGTGTCAGACCAACAAACTAATCATATTCTTCAACTTACAACCTCAGGCAAATGACCTTAAAAGCTGCAAAACATAATCTTCATCAAATCCAAATAAAAGTAATAATTAATTCAGTAATGTTAGCATTCAGAAGCTTAAGAACTGTCCTGAGGACACAGCAGAATGGTAAATACAGCCTTGAAAGAAAATAAAGCAATGAAGAGGTGAAAACCCTTTCCCACAAGCCCTCTTCACTGCACATCACTTAAAAGTGAATTTTAACTTGCGTATTTAAGTTTTATCAAAGTTAAAGGCAGAAAAATTAGTACTTTGGCTTCTTTCACAATGGAACAAATACAAGCTCCAGGAAATAGCCCAGAATTTCCTGCCACAAACTGTCATATCTCATCACAAATTCCACAAGGCAGGGTGCTCATGTTCTCCTCATTACCGCTGATGTTCCCCCATGCCTCCCACGGGGTGTGACAGAGAACCCCGCCGTGATGGTTCCAGGTGGGCAAGCAGCTGGCCACAATACAGCCAAGCACGGCAGAAAGTGCTCCCCGGGCACACACCAACTCAAACCTTGCTCCTTTACTCCGTCACAAATTTTCACACAACTAGCAGGAACTAATTACCTCTTCTTCCGAGCTTTTTTCCAGCTGTTAAATGTGGAGAAGGAGGTTCCAGTGTTGCAATGAGGGGCTGACAGAGCAAGAAGCACAGAGCAGTCACGTAAACTGCAGCACTTAGAACAATACGCTGCAGATCTGGCAAAATTAAAGCTTTTGTTTCTGACTCAAGGTTTAGATAAAAAGCGTGTAACAAAAACAGCCAAAATAATCCATCCTAGATTATGCCTGGGATTTCCTGACCTTTGTGTTCAAATAGCACACTTTCTGACAGTAGGGTGGAAGACTACCAGCCAGTTTTCACTGCAGTTATATCAGTATTAATCACACAGTTTATAACCCCATGCACCTTCATTTGCTTCCAATGCATTTCTCTGGTCAAATTCCAGAGGAAGTTGGCTAAAACTGCCCAGCTGAAATACTAAGGAACAAGCATGGCCTGATCAACCTGGTGAAGTTACTGTCTGCTTTTGATCATTTTCTAGGGCTGAGAAACTCAAACCCAGAAAATTCTGTCAAGTTACACAGTTCATTAAGCAAAGATATACCTCTACTTGCTTTAGCCTCCATGTATTAGAAATGCTAAGAAAAGAATCCAAGGCTGCAGATATGTTACCTGTGTCGTAAGACAGATGAGGTATTCTTCTCATACAATCAAAAAATGTATTTTTTTTTTTTTTAGTAAATAAGGATGTTAAACAATGATTAACACGCTATAGGCAGCTCTACTAAGATCACACAGTTCAGATTTTCCAAGACAGATGACTTCAGCAATTCCTGAAGCATGCATAGTATTCAGGAAATAACTATGCAAGAACTGGAGTCCTGAAATACCAACAAATCTCAGAAAATAAAGCTGTAATCAGTAGATAAAACTGGAATGACACCAAAAAAAACCCCAAAAAACCAAAATGACAAGAATAAGAAACCTACTGAACTCTCCCTGGATCCTGAAACAATCCCCAGTGAGAGAACAGCTGCTATGAAGTTCAGTTATATCAAACTACCATAAATTAACACCAGTTTATGGATATTATCTTAAAAAAACTGAAGCATATGCCTGAAAGCAAACTTATCAAAATGTAAGTTTTGATGTATTTTTTTCAAGAGGACTTTAAAATAATGTATCAGAAATATCAGAATAATTAATTTTTAAAATTACATTTGTTAATATAACTAAAATCTATTCAAAGACATAGAGTAACTACCTGGAAAAAAACCACAAAACACTAACTAGGTGTGCAGTGGGAGGTCTTAATAAAAATATTCAATAGGACACTATTAACAACCTTTCAGAAAGCTGCACCTTGCCCAAAGTAAGTTTGAAGATGACGGAAGGACTGAGGAAGAAACACTAAGTAAAATAAAGAGCAATACACAGCAACCTCAGCAACATTCAGTAAGTCAGACAATAGTATATAATCACTCTGACAAACACGTACAAAAATTTGCACTTAGAAGGATAAGAGTGAGTATGGAGAACAAGGATCTCCATGCCAGGAAGGAAGGAGTGAAAACATCAACAATAAAAGTGTTTAAAAACAAACACACCAACCCAAACAAAACCCAGACAATAAACAATTGTGGGTTCCTCACAGAACAGTGGGGCAAAAGAAACAAACATGCACTGCCCGGGCAATAAATTCTGGGGTTCGAGGAGGACTTCACTGTGGAAGTTGCTACAGCCTAGATTATGGAGGCAGACAGACCAACCAACCCACAAACACCCACCTCCATCCCCTTCTGGTATTATAATCTACAAATCATGTAAAAATTTCCATAACCCCCAAACCAGATTAGCTTCCTTTAAAAGGAAAGAGAAACAAAAGGAGGAAACTGGCCTTTTAACAGGCAATTAATAATCTTTTACCCTTTCTTTTTTTGTTCAATAAAAAAAGATACTTTTTTACTTTTGATACTTTTCCATATCAAATTATTCTTGGGCCTGAAACACAGGGAAAGTTCTGGCCTAGTAAAATCAACTTTTGACAACAGCAGACTATGTTGATTTTCTGAATAGAAAAAAATCTCCACAAGATCTCCATGACAAAGGATAAAGACTACTAAAACTTCAGTAGAGTAGTCATTCAGAACGAGATGTGCGGATACTATTATGCAACAAAACACAGAAAAACTAAAAGCTATAAGAAGAGGCAATCCTTGAGGTTAAAAATATTTAGCTGCCAGAACTATAATTAGTAACCTCTGGAATTTTTTATGAACTTTAGCAGCTTCCAACATTGCATAAGCCACTGTGTTGTAAACTCACCACTAAGTGTTACCTTACATACACAAATTTTTGCTTTGCCAGAACAGAGTTATACACATCTTTATCAAATCACCAGCAGTTTCAAAGGCAAAGAGGTATAGAAATTCACTGGTTCTGTAGTGAAGGAGTAATGGCTATTTAATTATGGGTATGAGAAAGCAGCATCCCCTTCCAAGTTTTCGAGCACTGTTATTATCCATTACATGACTTCAGTAGTACCACAGTGGACCTTTTATTTTATAATATTACTTGGTCAAAGAGCCAAGTAACACCAATGTGTAGAAATCACAAATGAAAGCCATCCTTGAAATGTTCTTCTCTTATACTCTTTAAACAAAGTAACTGATAAATACATGTAAAATATTAGCAGAAACAATAGAGCAACACAAGGAAGGCTGGGTTCTCTCAAATGCGAGCATTTATTCCTCAAATCCAGTGCTAGTAAGACTATAAATTGACAACAGCAACAAAAGGAGAGCTATGAACTCATCAAGATGGGTTCCCTCTTAGCGTGGGCTGACCCCGAGCTCAAAATTTCCTGTTACACAATCATAATGCAGAAGGCCTGGAAGACTTCTGTGTGAGAGAGCCATTAAGTGCAGATTTTTTAATGCAAAAAGTTCCACCACACTGACTCAGTCTGCCTTAAACCACCTCAACAAAGTTTTCAAATGAAATGGTAAATACTGGTAGACACAGGAATTCTCTTCTTGTATTTTAGAGAAACAGAGAGTCTCATGGAGCCCAGTACTTCCAAGAGCATGCAGACTAACCTGCATTTACTAGCACTTTACATTTCCAGAATAAAAAGCAATTAAGTTGTTTTAATTAATACTCACTCTTTCATAAATTATTTAACACTATAGAAAATATCCATCTAATTTATCAAAATTGCTATTACATTTGAATTAACTGAGTTCTTTTAGTACTGTTAGTTGATATGATTTGTGTTTTTGCAAGACCAACTCACACTGCAATGACATCTGTACATACAGCTGGAATTTCACCACAGGATTTCAGATTTCCTCTTTCTTGTTTTACAGCTACTCTGTGGTAAGGGAGATACTGAACATCAGGGGCTTGCAATGATCAGATTACTAAATTGCCCAATCTAATATGCGGACAGAGTGCTGTTCTTGTAAGATTCAGGTTTCAGAAGTTTGCATTTCTTTAAGAAAATAAATCCTCCACCATGCATGCGCTCTCGCGGCAGCTAAAACATTATCTTTTTGCCAACATCTTCTCAATGTTGATCCAGTTATTTCATCAGTGCCAATAATACCTGATCATCCCTCTGCAAGTCTATGGAACTGAACTGCTGAAATTGTATCTTGCCTATGAGCTCACAGGTCATGATCAGCCACCTGAGCAACTATTCTACTTTCTGGTTGACTTTAAGATTCACCCAACCTCTAATCCACAAGGAATTCATCGCAAACACTTTGCAGCAATACTAGCAAATAGCTACAAAATACCTAACTGCATTGGTTCCCAAAAGATTCAAGGAGAACAAACCTGTCCTATTTCATATTCCTGACTTCAGAAGTCTTGTGCCTCACTTCACAGGTGAGGAAAGAGTGTTTGACCTGGAAAATAGCACTGACTTTCCTTTAAATGGGAAGAGCAGCTTGTAAAAGCTGGCTATGCCCTGAACACATGAGCAGAATTATAAGTACGCTATTTCTTGGATAACAGGAGGTGACCAGCCTTTAGGTTCCCAAGAATGTTTCAGAGTTAAGCTAACGAAGTCCCTGAAGAGATGCTCATTTTTAAAAGGCAAGTAAGTGTAACAATATCTCAGGACGAGGTCTGCTGACTTGAACTAAAGCGCCCTTAGTTCCACAGCAATGGGTCACTAAATGGATTGTCTACCAAAAGAAGTCCTGACCAAAAAAAAAAAAAAAAAGAAAGGAAAGAAATAAGAATCAGGTGAGTGACCGAAAGACACCACGTAGCTTTCAAAGGCAGTTGGAGATGGACATCATTTTCCCATTCTCCCATGGGAACTGTGAATTCACCTACCAATTTGACAAAATGCTTTCAGCAGAGAGCACGTGTGCAGATGGACATTTCAGACACTACCTGAAAGCCTTTTGAGGAAGACTTACTGCTTTTCTTCGGGGTGCCTTCTGTTAATATGGCTCATTCTTAAAAATAAGCAAAATGTTTTCAACTGCTACATTCTGCTTTGGTTTCAGCCTTCTTGGAAGCAAGTTCTGCTCTACATAGCAGTATCCTCTTATCCTTGCAGTAGACTTCAGGATACTTTCCATTTGTTATTAAATTCCATAGGTGAATTTTTGCAGAAAACAGCAAGGCAAGACCAGATGAGAGTGGCTGTACTTTTTACTGCAAGGGAATCTAATCAGAGGGATTCTAGCTCCACTGGAGACTAAAAGCAATGTATTTTGTGAGAGAGTATTTATCAATTATCTGAGGGGACCAGTGGCAAATACAGTTATAAATACAGGCTTTCATGATATTATCACCTGTAGTTGTAAGAGTTGAGCCTTTTTGTCAGACATGAACTTCAGCTTCTGAAGTCTTGGGATGCTAACTTTTAAGGGATGAGGGGGAGGGAAATGATAACCTAAAGGATTAAAAAACATTAAGTCAAGGTCAAAAACCTAATGCTGATACTACAATCAACATACTCAACAACAAAATACTGTATAACTTTTTTTTGGTTGAACTTAGCAGATGTCAGTGTACAATGGACAATTTTGGCAGAATAAAACAAAGAATTGTTAGAAGGAATACAAGCATTAATGAAGCTCTGTCATTTAATACAAGACCCATGAAGTCCAAATAACTATTGCAGAAGGTTTTAGAGGCAATTTACTCACTATCTAAAGAATTTAAACAACAATAAGACTTCTGATAATAGGTAATTTCTTCATCTAGCAAAAAAATGCATAATGGAATACAACAGAGCAGAACCTCAAAGCATAAACAAACACAAATCAGAAATACGTGTTCATTTAAGTTATTTAACTGACAGTAATTTACCAGTGAAACCCTCAGCCCAGGATTTGGGGTTTTTAGCCATCAGACAGACCCCCTGTATCAATACCTTTCCACATACAGGTCCAAAAACAAGTGTGAAATGTAATGGGCAAGCCTGTGTAGGCAACAGAGAAAATTAAAATCCACAAATCTATAAATTAATTGAATTGTTATTGGACCTTCTTACAGATGAGTCGCAGCACAGATTTTATAGCTTTCAGAGGAAAAATTAGAGAAGCTGAAATTTAAGAGTTCCGTACCAACACAGCAATTAGCATGTGCAGAAATTAGACAAACTGAATAGGCAAGAACCTTTTTAAAGCACAGAAAATTATCCCGAGTTTATGTGTATTCAAGCAGAAGAGTTTCTCACATTACATTTTGATCCTTGCAGTGAAGCTTCTAAATACTAGGTATCTCATTAGCAGATTTAATAAGAAATTTAAAGAGGAGAAGGGAGTATTGGAGGGAAAGCTTTTGTACTTTTTAAAATTGGAATCCTAGCTAATGTTTCACTTGGCAGAAAAGAAAGGAAATTCTAGGATATGTAAACCTAATATTCTTCCAGTGCTAGTAGACTTTATGCTGCCTCCTCCTTTCAAAGAAAGGATCTACTCCATAGAGTAAGTAAACTTTAAACAAATAAAAAAAGCAAAAAACCCCACCCCAAGGTCAAAACAAAACTGAAAATCTGATTTATAGGTGGGATTGGGGATGTGCCCACAATCATAGATTTTTTAATCAAAAATCATCATATAGCAAAGGAATTTAACAGCAAACATCTCAACTGATAAGAAATCTCAACTATGAAATAGTTCCAATAACTGCAACCATCCTCCCAAATATAATATATTCCTTTTTGAGAAGAATATTTTAGAATCTTAAACACTTCTCTACAAACCTCAAACAATCCCAGTAGATTTTGTTTCTTTTTTTTTGTTTCTTCTCTTTTTTTTCCCTCCC
>VYXC01008466.1:551107-581205 GCA_013397175.1 Platysteira castanea | reverse complement strand
AAACTTCAGTAAGTGTTCCCTGGGGCAAAACTCACACAAAAACTACAGAATGTCTCCTGGTACTAAACCTTCTGTGAATCATGCTTTTAGATACTTGCAACGCTCTGGCATCAAGACGTTCATACAACTCTGAATTATTTATTCATCAATCTTTGTGCAACTTCCCAAACACCAATGGAGACCAAGACGATTTCAGCTATTTGATGTTACATCTTCTCAAGTGGCTAAAGAGGCTATAAAGCACCCCATTGCTTAAGCCTGCCATCTCAGTTCCATTAGCAGTAAAGACCTCTCTATTCAAACTGCTAAGTAAATCCTCTGAGAGCCCGGGGACTGTTTCATGCTTGAAAGCAACTGTTAAGAATTTGACAACAACCAAACTGTTCCTATTTAATCCTTCTCCCAAGGTAAAAAGAATTATAGGTAAACATATGCCTTCATTATTTGCTTTGCTGCATTTCAATACTCAATCCCACACAAAATTGCCAGCCAAGGATTTAATGCAATCTCTTCTGTATTTCAGAGCTATTGCCTTTACAGAATGGAAAAAGCTTAATAAGGGCTGTAGAGTTGGTTAGCAAACAACTCTATTTTCTATAGCGCACACTAGAGATTTTGCAGAGGTAACTTTAATAACGCAAGGAGTTTGAGAATTTTTTTTCAAGTTAGGATTTTCAGGTAAACCAGAACAGTTGTTAGTCCATTCGGTCTGCCAATAATTACTTTTCTTTTCAATTAAAAGAAACAAAATTGATCCGTTACAGAGTACAACTACTCTAATTTTAGAACATACACAGATTTACATAAGCTTTCTTTTGGGTTAGTAATATGTATGTTAATCAAACACTAGACTATCGAGGAAAGCTTCTTAGATACACTCTGGAATGCATTAAAATGAAAATTTCAAGCCTTTGGGTCAAGTTTAATTCAGGAATCAAAGAACTTCAAAATTTTTCAAAGAGACCAACACTTTGCTACTTAGTGATGTACAGTGTTCTCACCCATGCAGTCACTGTCTAATTCTTCTTCTTTATGAAAAATGATAAACCATTACATATAGAGAAAAATGACTGAATGAAAATAAACACACACGCTCCGTGAGGAGTAAGTGTATTAACCCAATTAATATTTCTTTTTAACATGGGGGTAAAAAAAGATGCCCAAAAAGCAGACAACCTTCCACAACAACTTTCACAAGAGTTTATTCAGACTGCATTCTTGTTTGGAGACAAAATGAGGGCCAATATTAAACTGAGGAGTATATTTAACCAGACAAAAGAAATTCACAGTTTGAAAGGAAGGCTGTGGACAATTCATCAGACATTAAAAACCAAAGGCTAAACCCATATCTCCCATTAAATTTCAGGGGTTTAGACTTAATATACAGTACAGCAGATGTACCATTTACATACAGTACAACAGATATGTCCAAAATGATCTATACAGTTAGTAACATTTGTACCCTGTCAGAGGACTTCTGTGACAAAGCAAAAAGAGGGTGAATCATACATCTAATTAACATGGGACAACTAAGCACTGAAAAAAGCTCAACCCAGAAATCAGAACCTTAAACTTCCATGCTGACACTAAAAGTCAAAACCAAAATTCCCAAATTACTTTTCATACTGCGCCTCACTTATCATACCCCACTTTCTAGTGGGTTTCCCACACACACCTTAGTGAGCAAAGCCCCTTACTAACTTCACTAATGCTTCCTGCAAGTAAACAAGGAGGTCATGAAAACAAACAGGAGACTTGAAGACACTCAGACAGTTACTGTAAGGCTAATTATGCTGTTTAATGGAAAAGAAAGCCTTCTTCCTAGCCTAATTTAAGCAGCAAGAAAAAGCCACCACTAGCTTTGAAAGCTGCAGCTTTCCCCACCATTCAATTAGGCTTTCTTCTTTTTTCTGCACATTCACACATTAAAACTTCTTGTTCTTTTCATAAACACTTAAATAATAAATTCCCTTTTCTGCTCTGTACTGCTTAAGGAAACGGGCACAGTACAGTCTTTATATTACTTGTATGCTTTTCTGCCATGTCAAGTCTCTACAGATGTCTTGGTTGTGCTTAACGCAGTCCTAAAGCACTGCTGAACGCATTATGGCTGGAGCAGCAGATTTAAAGTAGTACTTTAATAGTTGCTGCTTTTCTATTACATCAACTCTTCAGAAATATCGAAGAAGAATTTGGCATTAAAAACATCATTCTTTTTCCTTTCTAGATCATGGCTCTGTTCTAACCCATGCTTCCCTCTACAATGACATTTCAGTACAATAGTGCACAAAATTACTGTCTTTTGAAGGGAACAAAATATAACTAATAATATGTCATTTTACCCCCATAAAGAAGCTCAAGTGAGGACTTAGGTGAACTGACACTTAAGTAAATATTTTGAGACTTCTTCAATACATTCAGTATATTTTAAGTTTCTTGTTACTCTTCCCCAGAAATGCTGATCTACTGAGGAGCTTGCTTGTTAGCAAATCTCTATTCTTATGGAAAAGAGTGGTAAAGTAAGTGCACAATAAATATAATAAATGTTAACAGCACACTCCTTCATTCAAATGGAGGTGGAAAAGAAAGGTGATGATGGAGAGCAAATAATCTTCAATGATCTTCCTCAGGTAGATGGGCAAGCTTTTGTAAATTTGTTACATGCTGTATCAAAAGTATTTTTCATCATTAAAAACACTGCACAGTATAATAGAAGATTTCACACACAGTAGTTAAGTACAGAGTATGAAAGCAAAACGTGTCTTTGTAAACAAATATAAACAAGCAGTCACTTAATATCATCCTTCCTAACATACTTGAAATTTCATGAAGGTTACTGCCAGACAGAGGTGTCTGCTACATTATAAACAGGAGATAAAGCAAATTAGAATCTTATCTAGATGGTTGCGCTTTTTTCAGAAATTGTTCTAGTAGAGCTGCTGTGATCAATGATTTGCTCTCCACGTTGCTGACCTCGTCCCTCATCAGCTTGTGGGCTTCTCCTGGGCCAAACGCCTCTACTGCTCTGCTTACACAGCACTGGCCATGATGCCCCTTTGGTTCTGAAGTACTGTCCTCCTACTCATAACTAACAGTAACAGCTTTCTTGCTTTGTATCTGCTCCCATGCTCCTTTCTTGTGTTGTAGTACAGTATCCCTAAACAATCATCAGCTGCTCATTTATCCTACAGACAGCACTGGGGGACAAGAAACTCGGGAGCCAGATGCACATACATCCATCCGTCACGTGTATCCCTCCTAAAAAATTCAACAAGACACAACTCATCTATATTCAAGCCCCTACATCTGTACGTTTCTTTCTATAATTATAATATTGTACAGTCCACAAACAGCCTAAGCACTAAATGATACACTGTAGCTGTTGCTAAGGCAGCAGCAGATTTACAGGGGTGAAATCTAGCCAGTGTACCACCCTCGTAATTTATCAATAATTAAGCTGCTCTTCCATTAAGGCTGCCACAGCTACAAAGAAAATAGAAATCTTCTTTTTTTATGAAAACTTTATGTAAAATAAAGTAAAAGTCCATACGGTGAAGAGGCCATATATTTTCTAACTTTTAGAACATTTATGACAATTATCTTTAGAAGGTGCAGCAGTGACTCATGGGCTATGTGCCCAGTGTTCAGGAAAGAAAAACAAACCCCAGACCAGTTGCATCAAAACTGTTTCATAACCGGTTTCACTGCAAACCACCATGCTTTATCTAGGTTAACTGCATTGCAGGTATTCCCAACTTCGTGTAGTTTCAGGAAACTCCTATCTCTGTCCCTCTTTAAGTCAATGGAAGTACTCCTAAAAGCAAGAATTTACAAGACTTTCCCACAGAAAAATAAATGAACAGAGATGGTAGAGGTTTATTACTGCTTTTTCCTGACTGAAACAGACAAAGAGTAAAAATAACAAAGAGATTTTACTCTGAAGCAGATCAGGGATAAAACTTTGCAAAAACACTTTACAAGTCTAGCACAGAAGTCTCCACATATTACCCAATTATAATTAAGACCAGCTGTGAGAAGTTTCACAAACTTTTCCAGAACTTATTTCCAAAGAAGTGGCTGGGTTTGTCCATACAAAGCTTTTGAAAAATAGAAAACACACTCTCAGCAAACTGTGTACCAAAAAGGGAGCAAAGCGTTCTATACTCCAACACAGAATACCAAAGCCACAGCAAATTAGTATCAGCTGAACTGATTTTATTACAATTTCCTGTCATTATGTTAATAAAAAATTAGTGGCAAATTAGTAAGTCACAGCAGTTGCCATACAAGACAGCGATATTAAAACATGATAGTTTAAATGAGACTGGTAAAAATATACTTAAGCAGAAGATTATTTGCACAGTAAGCTTCATAACTGATATAAGTCTTGTTTAATTAATACAAAAAATTAAGCTAATTTCTTCTGCTATCTCTCCAGATCAGCCCAATCTACACATAGCAGATAAGCATTCTAATTTATACAGGGTAGTGTCTGAGTAGATTTTTAAAACTTCTACAAATTTCAAATAAAATTTGCTTTCAGGAAGTTTACATTGCATAAGGTTCCCCTAAACAGAATGTGTTTGATGAATGGACTCAAGTGTAAAAGATAAAACTATTCTAAATGCCCGCATGTAATTTTTGAGAGAGACAGAAATATGTGCATATTCACATTTATGTTGCCTTAAATTCATTTGTGTAAAATGCTACATTAGAAACCAAGTGTTACATGCATGGAGATTTATCCAGCTCAAATACCTGAACTTCTCTTTCCTTTAGTCCATCTCTGCATTGGTTAAGGAGAACAAAAAATTCTTATCCAATCACAGAAGGAGGCATTTTACCAGAATGCTTGCAGAAGACAATAAAATTGTGTTTCACTGTGACTGACAGCCTTCAAGAGCTTTTGAGGCATTTATAGTTGTTATGACATATTCAAAAAAAACCCCAAAAAGTGCTGCATTATTCAGTAAGGCAGATGATCCACATTTCCTCCATAAAATGAGGAAACTTATCTTCCTTTGTAATGTGCTCTGGGATCTGATGAAAGACGGCTATAGACGATGAGTGTGGAGGGAATGAGCACATGTCTTTTCAGCTTGGCACATATACTAAATATTTTTTAACCTTACACCATGTGACATATTAGGTTAAAAGTATAAATATGTATTTTTATATATGTGCCCTTCCAACCACATTCTAAAAAATTAAAATATCTCTGGCTTTAAATAAGAACACTTATTAATATATTTATTAAAAAGTGGAAATAATTACAAATTAACCTTCATAATCTTATTATTAGCAAGAATTAAGAGCTCACAATGAATATACTGACAAGTAGCAACAAAGTTTTGCTTATTCCAAGGCTTTACTATTAAGTCATAAACATTTTGCACATGCATATAGAATTTTGACTAAATTATAACAATATGACTACAACATCTGAAAACTGGAAAAGTACCAAGACATCATCCACCTCTTCTTAGATTACTGTCAGAATTTATGAAATGCTCAGGAAGCAGCAGTTCAGTTGCAAATATTAGCTAAATCAATATCATTATAAGCTGTTACATTAGAAACCAGCATTTACAGTAATCCCTAAAGGGATTCTGTTTCACCCACATCACCCTGAGAGAGCATCTGGTTTTCCTACTGCATCCAGCATAACTTTAAAAAGCAAAGAATAAAGAAATATTGCAATTATAGAATATGCAAGTTTTCTTTAACAGCAATGAAACATACAACAAGCACTATGCCCAAGAAGCAGCAACTGCATGAGAGGAAATGATGGGAGATCTAATTAACATAAATTTTCAAAGAGTCTGAGAACTCAAAATAAAAAGGAGGGTGAATGCTACTGACTCTATTAAAAATATACACACTCATAATAATATGGACTGGACCCCCTTTACGGGCCCCCTCCAACTCAGCATATTCTATGATTCTGTATTATGCTACAAATAGCATAGGGGCAAAAAGTCTGGGCTCTATTTACAATTTAGTCACAAGCTTCAGAGGGAGGTAGATGATGTGGTATGGTTAATATCCTTGCTTTGAGATCTTCTGAAAAAGTACATAAAGAACATTGCCTTGCTTCTGTTTCACTGATTAATTCATTCTTCAGAAACGCCTTGGTGCAAAGTGAGACTACATCAGTGTAAGACTGCCTACTGCAGCCCCAAGCTGCAGCGCTTGAACTCAGGAGATGAGAGCTGGACTGTGTAACACCACCAAGAAGGGAAAAGAATCACTGAAGGTTAAACATTAAAAAAGTAGAAAAAAATTAAACAGCCACAATAGCTGTCACATTTATGCATGCTCATCTAACTTTGAACAGCTGTGGCAACGTAATTCGCACCAACAGCAACAAATTCTTGTCTCTGTGTGTACGTCTTCTACACTGTCTCTTGGGTTTTTATTGTTGTTTCTTCAAGTTTGTAAGATGCCAGCATCAGGAGCAGCTACTGCAAGCCACTCACTAACAGATGCTGGGGAGGAAGGGGAAATCTTTTAAAATAATCATCAACTTTTGACCAGCTCAGAAGATTTTCTTGAATCTCCTGCAGTAGACAATAAAAGTGAAATGGAGTGTAATAAACAGACAGCATAATGAAGTCAGAACTTTAATTCCATTTAAAATATGACATAAGATACACATACAGAGAAAAAATCCCAAGAGAAGGAATTCACAGCATAAGGCACCATAAAGACTGCGTAGACACTTTTCCTAGTGCGGTTGGAATACCTTCCAGCTGGGCTGCCTGCTCTGCTTTGCCAGCACTGGTGGCTCACGCTGCTATTTCACACGCACAGCATTTCAAGAATCCCCTCTGCACAGCTGGTACAGAACTGCCAGTACATTGTACATTCACACCTTAACCCAGATCATGGAAATTTATTCATACGCAAATCCTAAAAGCAAGATAATATTGTGTTTTTCAAATAGTTAGCCACATTGTGTCTATTCAAATGGGAATTAGTGCCATCTGACTTCCCACACTGTAACTCCTGAGCACTCCTCTCCTGATGCTCATAGGTGCAGCATTACTTGTTCTTCATTCAGCAATAATTTTTGATCTGTGCCCCAGAGATCAAAGCAGATTATGATCTAACAGTTCCACCTAGCCTTAAACTACATTATGTTACACATTTGCACCAAAACCAATTAACCACTGGAATTCCACTGCATACTTAATAAATATTTAAAGTCAAAAGATAATTTAGTCATAATATATAGGGCATTTTCTGCAAATGGCAGAATTTTAAATAATTCATTCCATATAAATGTACCCATAAGAAGCTATAGGCAACACCAATGCAAAAGCACTTGTCCAATCACATATTTCCCCTAGAGAAATGAAAAAAACACCACGAAACACTAAGTAAGTAAATTATATTGTACAATCATCTGGATAAGAACCCAAATCATGTTTCAATCACTAAACTTACATACACCAGAGAAACATTTTTCACTTATGAAGTGAAAGTATACAAGACTGAAGCGTTTTCCCACATTTGCCTGAAGAACTCAAACACATAATATATACACAGATCTTTCACAGCTGCAGAAAAATCAATTTATTTTAGTAATGTACATACATGTTGGAATTCATTAAAATAGGTATAAGAACATATTAGCTTAAGTTCAATAGTATATAATTCATGTGTGTGTGTATATATATATATCTCTCATGACTTCTGCAAAGACAATGACAACCTACATAATCCCATATACAGATATACTGGACTATTTTGAAACATCAGTTATTTGCTTTGTGCGATCAGCCAGCTTGGGAAAAGGATTGAGCATCATGGTTATATTATGTTTAAACTTACCATGTGGGGTTTCTTTGTTCATTTGGGGTTTGTTTGCTTTAGTTTTAAATTATAAACGCTTCTGAAGGATGTTAGCAAGAAAAGAAGAGCAACATATGAGCCTCAAACTTTGTCCCAGTGCAGTTTTGCCAGTATTGACAGGTCAGATAACACCAACTAAGTAAGTAAACAAATCTATTTCCATTTCATGCTCAATTAAAAACATAGTGGGTTGCCCAGGCTGAGAAAAGTGTGGAAAAGTTTTTTAAAAAAACAGTTTCCTAGTTCTAAAGATTTTTTAAGGGCAAACTATCATTGCAAAGAAAAAAACAACACAGTACCTACTTATGGCCAATATGTATACAAGAACTTGAAAAATTAAGCTGACTTAGGGTACAGACCCAAATCTACCTAAATGCATGTGTAATCAGGTGCACAAACAAAAAAGCTCTTCAGACGGCATGTAATCTGTTTAATTGCAACACACTGTAACTAGTTCTCATTAATAAACTGAAAACTTTTAGTTTGTTGCTGCCTGTCATTTAATTTCATTTCTCCCTTTCCTACACATAACAAATGAGATGAATACTTCTTTATGTTCCACATTCCTCACACATCTGTTCTTTCTTTCTCTTCTGCTTTGCAGTTTTCCACCCTCTGTTTTCTATTCCCGTTCTTTACCCAGTTCTGTTTATATCCTCCCTCTCTCTTCTCCATGTTTCAAATACCTCTGATGTACCAACAGCATTGTATCACACAAATTAAAATACTCTAATACAATATAATTACAGCCAAAAATAGGTGGAACTGTTGTTGACACTGCTTGGAGACTCACACATCTCTGTTGGTAACAGCCTTCATCGGCAGGCAAGCTTCCCCCAGCCTGAAGCGCTCTTCTCCCCCAAACACCAAAAACCCAAGGCCATCACCACTGCACCAACATTTCTGTGAAGGCATTCTGGTCACCAGCTATTGACAAGAAACCAAAGGAATAGTAAAATGGAAATGCAGTCCATCATTCACGGAGGGATAAATTTCAGTCCTACAACAAGTAACAGTGTGTGGCATTAAAAAGCCACTGTAAAATTAGCCAGAATTTGAAGCTTCAAGTCATTGCAGCTTCTGTTCAAAATGCCCTCCTCCCAGCAGCAAGGAATACTTCACCAAACAGCCACAATTACCACCAGAGCAAGAAGGATGGAATATTGATGCAGAAAAAACGGTTAAATAAAAGTAGTATGTTGAGTCCTGAGTGTGTCAAATAAGGAGACTGAATGGAAAAAGAGACTCTAAATTTAGGAGATTTATTTTGTTTTGTTTTTTTTTTTTAATTTTCCTTCTGGCCTGAGTCAAATGTTAGCTCTGGGAAACATTCACAGCTATCTTTTATGTACACCAACTCCAATATTTACAGTTCTGTTGATGTGCAAGTGTTAACTGATGGTGTTTATCTTATTACTCCTTATTTCTCTCTTTTTGAACTGACAGTTCTTAAAATTGGCATTTATGTGTCCATATGCATGGACACGGGGACACAAATAATAGCAGCTGCATGTGCAGAGCATGCTACTTAGTCTTTTGCATTTTATCCCTTCGTAAGATGAAACCAGCATGCTGTTACCCGAACCAGCAGTAACTAAATAAAAATAACCCCTTTGCAATATTTTTAAGAATTTTTTAAAAATCCAAAAACATTTTAAACACTGAAAGAATTGCATCTGGAATCTTGACTTTATGGTGTTGATTCTACAAAGCCTGTAGAGATTCCCAAAACACAGAAAGAAAAAAAGAAGATAGACATTTATTTTAGTAATTTGTGAAACCTCAGCTGTAATACACCAACTCCTAATTAGAAATCTGACATGGTAATTAATTTAAACACGGAATAACCTATAACCTTATCACTGTTCGGTGATTACTAGCAAGATGTTTTTACTGTGACTATAAATTCTAGAATTCTCTGAAAACCTGAACTTTAATTCCCGGGAAATGACCATCATGTGTCATCTAATTACTTAGCACATTTCTGGCAAGAACAAAATTTATTGCCAAAAGGATAAATAAGGAAGGAGAACAGCAATGGAGACTTAAGTTACATACGTCTCAAATGAACCAATACCCCTGTGAATAGCAGCATGCCTGGGATCTAAGGGGATCTAAGCATGTCTAGCCAGGCCCATTTCTCTGTGTCTTTTTTTATTTGTTCTCCAAACAAAGAGAAAGGTTCAGGTTTCTACAGCACTTGGAATTTATGGAACTCCACTGAAATGGCAGCCAACAATACTTAAATGAATTAGGAAACAGAAGAAGTGTATGAAAAAAAATCTTCAGACATGGTATAATAAACTTTAGTTCTTCTGCATCAGGAAAGCATGTTTGTGCTTGTTGTTCCTTTCCAAAAACTCTAGAGGTATCACTCATTCTTTCCTTCCACTGCTTTAAAACTCCCCATAGTCTCACAGTTACAGAGTAATGACCTTTCTTTCCCTGCCAGTGTTATCTGGGACAAAACTCAGTTACAAATCCGTAATTCTTATCCTCAACTACTAATTTCCCTCCACTGGGATATTTTTTAATACATTTTACTCGTTTTATCGGTCCTGCAATTTGTTTTTTGTTTAGTATTGTCCTGTATTTTCTTTTTGCTGACCTTTTTAACTGAAAAAAGCACCTTTGTCATGGAGAGCTCTAGTATGAGAATATTTTTTATTAAACAAGAATACTGGTACCATACAAGGAAAACTTTTGCTATGAAAGTAGTTAAGTCTAGGCCTTTAAGCTACATGAATCTGAAAACCAAATTAAAATGTTTTCTTGAGCAACTCTCTTACTTGATATAGGTCATCATTTTATTATTTGAAAAAATAAGACAATCAGAAGCAGCCACTTGTACAACCATACCCATTTTGAACAAAACTAGGACAGAAAGCAACAGGAGTTTATTTTACTGACACCCTTGAAAAGTATTTGTCAACACTATGGAAAGGTATTAAGAACGACCTTCCTAACAGCTGCATGTCAAACACAGTGCATTCAGAAATCTAAAATAAAAATCCCTTAACTTTTACCTTTTATACTTTAATACGCACTAGAATATTTTTTTCTTGTACAAAAATAACACTCTAACTTACTCAAAAATTTCTAGAGATCGTATTTTACCAGTTCATTTAATGAAAAGAGGCTGCAGAACCTCCCTCCATCCTTAAAGAATTCGGAACTCAACTGGACAACCTGAGCAACACTACCTAGCTTTGAAATTAACTCTCTCAGTGCTGAGCAGACGATGGGCTGGAAAACCCTCAGAGGACTCTTCCCACTTTAATTGCTCTGTGACTCTTAACCCTCCCAAAAGCAACTGAAAAGACACCGCAGCACATAAATGCAAAGCATTACAACTAATCTCTTAAAAAAAATCTGCTGCTTCTGCCGACACGGGATACTGAGTGGGATGGCATTTCTCCAACTCCACATCTACATTTCACAGTCTCTGAAAAGCTGTTAGACCAGCAATATTCATTCTTCAAGGTGGAGAAAACTAGTAAGCGTGAACCAAAGCTGTGTTACTGCTCCTCCTCTTGGTTTCTAGATCTGCTTCTTGAAGGCGAAGTCTGTCAAGAAATATCCAGGGAAAACCTGACAGCAAGAACCTCATAGCTGAGCCTCATTTGGCAGAGACTGGCGTCTTCTGGCTCCATCTTCTACCTCCATCTGCTGAGGCTGCCTTTTAAGATTACAAAAGACAGACAAAACATAACAAAGACTGAAAGCCACTGTTGCCAAAAGTCAGTCATGAGTAAATCTCTCTCTTTTTAGGTCTAAATGCTAATTCCTCTAGTGCCAGATTCTACCTGTCACTGCTCAGGAGCAGGTGACGCAGGAAGCAGCTATCTACTCACTGCAGTGCTCATCATAATGAGAATACGGCTCGTTTACAATTTTTGCCTATTAACTTCCGGTAGCGCATTATTCATATAAAGCAATTTGGCACAAACATCAAAGTTGTAATGAATGCATTTTTGCTTGATCTAGTATTCTTCAGCACGTTTAATAAGTGATTTACAGAATGAGCTGCTATACAGCCATGGCTGGGAGCTGCACTACACCCATCCCTCCTAACAGCATCCAGCCCTGCAGATACAGACAGAAATCATTTCACTAACACTTACACACTTACTATGAAGGAGACAAGCACTAGAAACAAAATCTTAGAATTTAACTTTTAAAAAATACAAAAATCCAGAAGCAGACATTTTTCACCAGTGATGTTTTTACTTTTTGCATTTAGTCAGGAAAACAAAACTGATTCTTCCTAATACTTTCTGACTTTATGAGCAAATATTTATTTCCCAATACCATGGGATTTTGCACGCAAACACTATAGGAAAATATTTTAATACGTAAACTATGTTAATGAAGATATCTCTCAGTTTACTAATGTTACTTTAATTATGTAAAGGCTTAACAGTATCACTTTTATTTCAAAGGACAGATTTTCCTACCTGAACCTAAGTTCTTAACTTTCCTTTTAAATGTTTGCACTGCCTAAGTATGTAAAAACACAACAGAGTTACCCAGGTTTTAGCACACAAGGTCAAACCCACCACATTTTCAAGTGCTGCACACTGCCTCTGGCAGAAACCATTAACTGGAACTTCAGAAAATAAAATACCCATAATGCACCTAACCAGGTTTGTTGAGTTTTTTGGTGCACTTTAGAGAAACAATCCTGCCACCAACAAGTCCAAATTACTACAGGTAATACATTTAGGCACTATTAAAAGTTCTGAGTCTTTAACAAGAGCACTCCTAATCAATAAAAATGTCAAAGCCCAATCAGTTTTGCTTCTTTCTTCTCCTTGATCATACAAACTCAGAAACTCCCAATGCTACAAAAATTACCACTTCTAATCCTTCTCCTATACAGTAGAATCCCTCCTCCTTTACAGGGAAGGTCAAGGTGAAATGCTTGTGATGCAGAGCTGAAGCCTTGCAGTTCCCTATTTACCAAGCCCTCCAGACAAGAAAACTGGTGCATGTGAGCCAAATCCAAGGGATGCTAATGCATTAATGACTGACATGTGGCAGAGGCACAGACACATAGATGCAGCTTGACATTAATGGAGAGATTTGCCTGTGGTCATGCACATAGAGGGGGGACAAAGACAGACCCACCTGCCTCATGTTTTAACCTGAGTATGAAATCAAATGTCAGACAAGATTAATTAGATGCCAGGAGTTTTATTCTTTTCTGTTGATAGAAAAAACACATTTCCATAATGCGAGGAAGCATTTATGTGGATAGCAAATCAGGTTGACATTGAGAGAAGGTTTACTTTATTGTGAATGCTAGCTGTGTGGTGCTTGTCAGTGCAATTACTTTCTACTCAAGTGGTTTGCTTTTTAACATTTTATTATCTTAACAATAAAAACCCTGGAAGCAATTATTATTAATTATGCTAATTCTTTAGCTTTTTTCTTATTAAGTTCTGCCAGACCATTAAAACTTGCTGTTTTCCAGAAATAAACCTAATTTATTAATATTCAGCCAATTATGGAAAAAAGAGAGAAGGCAAAAACAATCTCTTTACTGGTAATTAGTTACTAACCAGTCAATTTGTACGCCTATCAGCTTCCCCATAAATTCTATTTTCATTTATTCAATATCTAACATTTCTAACATCATTCTGATCGAAAACAACTTCAAAACACTAAGTCCACCGTAGCATTTTTTATAAATAGTGATTTAAGCAGTCTGAGAGGCAGCAGGGCTTTAGACCGCTCCGAAAATGCACTATACTCAAGGACTGCATTTTAATTATGGAAACCTTTTAGAACATCCCTGTTTTATTAACAGTAAGTGAAAGACTATAAACAAGGCTTCAGTATGCACCACTTCTTCTCAATCCTGCCTAAAGCCCTCCAGGGGAAACAGCTTCAATGTGCTTTCATTTCTCCCCCCTAGCATTCTCATCTCTGAATGCCTCTTCTCACCGGCTTTAAAATTCATTTAACATAACAATCGCACAGTTATGCTTTTTTCTTCCCTTTTTTTTTAATATACAAGTGTTCCCTCCTTTAGGAATAAACACCAAGGCCACAGCTCTCAAACTCCCATGGCATAAAAGCAATATTGGAGACCGTAAGCAATCTAAGCAGAAAAGCACTGCGACTAAATGTACCTTGAAAAGCTCTTAGTTTGCAATGCTTTTATAAAGCTTCGTGTCCATGCACAAACTGTCCCTACATTTCACGCAGTGACAGCGGTAGTAATCCCTGGAAAACTTCTGGAACAAATTCCCTCGCTCAGAGCTCAGTTCTCTCTAAGCCAGTACAGCACTAGCTTCTTCCACGGCAAGGATGCAGTGCTCCAGGGTTTGTCAGAGCAGCCCCCCCAGTGAACAATGTGAACTCCCGCGCTGCCACCACACACAAGAGCACAGCCACGTTTCTCCATCGCTCCCTGCTTCTGAGATAGCTTTCTCCTGTACCTCCCACTGGGAGATCCTGCCTGTGGCAACAGAGAATTTCCTATTAATATGTAATATATACCATAATTAGCACTGTAAAGCAGGTAGTTATCTCACAACTGTCCTCCCATCCCCTCTCTCATAATCACAAAAGTTTATTTACATCAAAAAGAAAGAAAAAAGAACCCCACAAAACTGGTGAAGAACGTCTGATTCTTTTTATTAGTATTTTTTAAAAGTTAAGTTTTAAGATTAAGCTTTTGCTTCTAGCATCTCTCTCCTACATAGTAAATGTGAAAGTATGAGTGAAATGGTTTCTGCCTGTATCTGCAGGGCTGGATGCTGTTTGGAAGGATAGGTGCAGTGCAGCTTCCAGCCACGGCTATACAGCAGCTCATTCTTGAAATGAGCACTTATTAAAGGTGCTGAGGAATTCTTACCAAAAAAAAACAACAACAACAAAAAACCCCAACCAAACAAACAAAAAAAAAAATCCAAACCAAACCAAAAAGTAGCATACTAGATTAAATAAAAATGCATGTATATACAACTTTGATGTTTATATCAACAAACTCCTGGCCTTTTGTACAAAAAGAGCAGGAAGAAAACCACCACAAGAATGCCACTGATGTTCAGTACCACTTATTATCCTAAGGGAGAAATCCAAAATTAAACACACCCCACAAATAAATCAATCAGGGCCAGACTACAAAAGTTACCAAGACTACTTAATAAAATCAGAGTAGAAAGGCACTCTTCATAAAGTACTTTTTAAGCAAAGAGTCTAGAGATGGAGGAATTCACTTGCTTTTCTGAATACATGCACAGCATTATCACTTCAGTCCCTCTCAGGACATCAGGTTAGGCCTCTAGGGTTTATAACATTAGTTCAGCCTTTCTCATGAAGTGTGTGCCTCAACGACCTGCATTATCCTCTTCTACAGAAGCAGCAGTCTGATTTGGAACAGTCATTGCATTCCTAGCCATGCCTCTGACTAAGCATGCTAAAACCTCTGAAGTTCTCTCATTCCTGGATCCCAAAATTATTTCATCTGTAAATCTAAGCCAGTGCGAGTTGCATTTGCTACCAAAAGGTAGACAAGGTCAATTGTGAGTTTCAGTATGATTACCCCTCTTCAGCAGAAATTTAGAATGTAGAGCCCTTGAGTTTTCATCTCTAGACATACTGTATTTGATTAGGTGAACACTAGATTTTTTTTTAAACATATAAAAATTCCGTCAAAAATGATTCACTTACCAAAATACTTCAAAAATCAAATAAATTTGGGAGCTACACAGAAATTCCTAACAAATTCAGACTTCTACAGAACACACCTGAAGACAATTAGCTTTTGGCAATGACTTTTGGCTGCTCTACTCACCATACCACAATAAATACACAGTATGTAATTTGAGAGAACCAATGTACATGGAACAGTCCAATGCTTAAGCCTCTGATTTTGTCTCTCTTAGGACAGACACCAATTTTTTGATTACTACACTCTAAAAAGTATATTACTAAATGTGATGCAGAAACACTAAATGTAATGGAAGAACAGAAACAGAAAAAGCTCTTTAAAAATATAAGATGATGTGATACATGCTATACAGCCTATTAATTTCATTTATTACTCATGCATGACAAATGGCATTAATTTACAACAGCAAGAAGCAAAGCCATTAAGTACATACTGAGCTCTGAGAATTTCAGGTGTGAAACAGACCAGTTTCTCACAACAGCTTAGAGTTCTGTAGTGCTTAAAGTGTAGAGAGTAAAACTCCATACCACTGCAATTCTATCTTGTATATGCACAGGAAAATGTATGGAGTAGCTGTAAATACTTTCTCTTAAAGAAAATTAATTTCCCTGAGTGCAACATTCCTATATCATAGGCGCTAATAGTTCACAGTCATCCTCCACATCAACACAAAAATTTATCGCAAGTGATGTCAAAATCCACTAAGTGCCACGTTGTTTGTTTATTACTGATTCATTGCTGGAGGCAATTAGCTCCCTTCTCAACTGGGCTGCATTAGGAGGCTGACTCTAGAGTACAGTCAGAGTGGGGAGCACAAACCAACTCTGAAAACAGATAGATTTGAACAGAAACAGATGAGGAGTGCTCATGAAATCTACTGCTTAGCTACGTGATAAGGCAAGCATTTTCCATCTCTATGTGGGTAGTGAGCATCTTCAGAAACAAGTATCTAACTTGAGTGACTTGTTTAGTTAAGAGTTCATCTACCTGAACTATTACAGGAACATACCTCTACTAAATCCATTATCCTGTTATACAGCTGCAGCCATTACACAGCTTTTGAACAATTTAAACTATTCCCACATAGGTGGACCTGCACCCCACGTGTGTACACAAGATCAGAGTAATCCTTTTCAAGTCCCAATCACAGCCTCACCTTAGCTGGAATTTTACTGCTTTCGGATACCTGATACCTGTTTGGAAACCTTCAGCTACTCTTAAAAGTCACCCTGCTTTTCAAACTTATGATTCTATTGATACTGTAGAAGGCAGCAGAAGAAATCAGCTGCAGTCTCAGAGCTATGTAGTGCTGAAGAAAAGACGCCAGTAAAACTTGCTCCTGTCATTAAAGAGAGGAGACAGAACCCAACCAGCATTCAGCTTCCCAAAGCTCTGTGATCTAATTCTATACAAAAGGCTTAATAAGGTTTAGGCTCATAATACAATTAGTAATTTAGCTCACAAATTAGACTATCTATTAACACTCCAGCAGAGACATCAGCCATATGAGGATTAAGAAGGAATCTGCTGCTCTCAATATGGGAGTGAGAACTTGAATGCTTTAATAGACCACTTCAGCTTCTGCTAACGCGAACATAAATTGTGTTGTACAGGATGATGTGAGCATGGCCAGCAGCCTGCTCATATATTGAACTTTCATCAGTAGGAACCACAATAATAAGTTGCACAGTAAGTACAGAGTGGCAACTTTTGAGCTCATTTTAAAGAATAATTTTAACTAGTGAAAATGTGTACTGGTAGTGTGAAATACACTGCATATGCATTAGAAGTGCACGTAGAAACAAGGGCCAAAATTAACATGTCACCATGGACAAACCCAGGTCAACCCAAGGTATGGATATTATATTATACAATACTTAACTGCAATATTTGAATAAAGAAGCGACCCTCTTCCAAATCTTTGCAAACCACATTTATTCTGCATCTACTAAGAATGGAAGCAGACATACATAATAAAAGATTCTTTGTCATCTTCTCCCACAAACAGTGCCCAAAAGATTTTTTAAATGAGCTGATATCTCTAGCAAGCTACTTAATGGCACATTGTTCACACAGAAAAATATTCCAGATGAATTTTCAAAGGTAGGCGAAAAACCACTCTACTTATTACAAGAAAATAAAATTTCAATTGCTGTGTTTGAAAAGTGCTGTTCCAATTTCCAGAAAACTATACATGTAACTACATTTCTACAAAATGCCAATATTGGTGTACTCATGCTGACTTGCGTTAACATCTGATTTACTTGCAATTATCGTGTCAACAGGAGCTTTTTGTAATTACTTTGATAGTACGCCCAAAACTGACTGTATTCATCTTGAGGTTTTGAGCTTGCGTTTGTATAATTAGGGCCAGTATTATTATTTCTTTTTAGCTTGAAAAACAGACAAAAAAATCTTCGTCAGTTTACTTCACACTCTAGTAGACACCATTCACACCCAACTAACATTATGAACAACGTCCATCTGGTCTGAAATCTAGATCTGGCCGCTGTACCTCATTCCCCACCAGCACTGCCTGCTGTTGCTACCAAGTGTTCAGTGTGAATGCACTCACTGCAAAGCAAGACTTAGAACTTCACTCGCTCACAGTACTTAGTCATAAGCACATGCTTTGCTGTCATGTGTGTTAGCACATGCATGGGACCATTTTGGTCTTATCTGTCTCAAGGCAAAATAAAAAAGGAAAACCCCCTAACTTGTTATGAATGACACTCAGGCAGTCAGGAATTGCATCCCCAAGCTTCTACCACAGCCGCCCAGAGGCTCTGCAGCCTTCTGAAAACACGCATGTAGTTCTCCAAACTGTAAGGGCAAAAGTGCCCCACAGCAACACAGGAAATCCACATCAGAGCTGCCATCCTGCAGGCTCAGCTCTCTCCCCAGCTCAGTCACTCAGCCCAAAGGATGGAGGTGGCAGAGGAAGGCACAAAGTATTCGAGGAGAAGAGAAAGTTGCACAGACACCTTATAGCAGCTTTCCAGTATCTGAATGGGGCCCTACAAGGATGCCAGAGAGGGACACTTCATCAGGAAGGGTAGCGATAGGACATAGCTACCTATTTCCCCCTACCAAGGGGAAATAGCTTCAAACTGAGAGTTGATATTTAGATATTAGGAAAAATTTCTTTACTGTGTGGCTGGTAAGGCACTTGAACATGTTGCTCAAAAAAGCTGCAGACGCGCCAACCCTGGCAGTGTTGAAGGTCAGGTTGGACAGGGTTTGAGCAAGCTGGTGTAGTGGGAGGTGTCCCCGACCACGACAGGAGGGTTGGAACTAGATTATCTTTATGGCCCCTTCCAACCCAAACCATTCTATGATTCTATTTGTGGAATATAGTGATGAGGAGTGGGCATGAACAGAGAAAAGGAGGTGGAGAGAGCTCCAGAGGTGGCAGGTAAGCAATGTATTCTTAAAGGTGGCCTGGTGGTTAACAGCTTTGTTAAATATGTATTATATTTGCTGTGGAATACATTGTACTAAAGCACAATTTTAGAACTGAGAGCAGGTAAGAATCCTCCCTCTTCCTCTGCACAAAATTCCACAGCACACAGCTCTGGAAGATTACTATAATTGGCCAATTCTTTCTTTTATTGCTAGACCACTGGGCAGAGTCAAAGCACTGAAATCACAGGAATGGGGCTGCTTATGAATGTCACATATTTGCTCAAAGCCAGTTTCAAGCATACAGATCCCATTCCTTTGCAGTTCTGCTCCCAAAGGTCTAGAAATACACATCCTCTAATCCTGGCGTACAAGCAAGAATTAATTTTTCACTGCTACAAATCTAGCGTGACACTCTGCAGTTTGTGAAGACTTCAACAGACTGAGTTCTGGAAACATGAGATTTCTCGCTCACAGCCAGCGAGTGGTTCCCAAACTGTCGTTTGCAAAGCTGTGATCCACCCACTATGAGCACTGATTTGAAGCAAACAAGCATGTCAGATACTACTTGACTGAAGGAGATGTACCGTGGACCAATCAATGAAACCACAAGTTTACGTTCATTTTGAAATTGAACGTAATTCAAAAATACGGACAATTCTTATTGAGGTCCTGGGGTTTGGGCTACACATCACAAACTGGCTCCATTTTTTGCAAGGGACTCAAAAGAACTGACAGGCAAGCAGTATCTTTAAAAATGCAAGTTTCCATGTTGCAGCCTAAACTGCAACCCAATCGACGTAACCAAAATCTCTGATGTGGTTTCTAACTGATGCCAGAAGGACTCCACAGCTGCTGCTTTCCATTTCCATTCATCACCAAGCCATTATAGGTATCTTCCAAAATAAAAATTTAGACCTCCAAAGGCTGTATCTCTTTCTCTGTAAAAATCAGAGAAAAAATTTCAAATGCAGCAGACAATGCATGCACTGTTTACATTCCCTAATTCTCCTTGAGTTGACCTTGGCCATTCAGCTAGATAAAGCCCAGACAGTCTTTATCTGGAATTCTCAATCTGAACATATGCTTCACCCTTACTCCAAGTCAGAATATCTGCTCTTCAACACTCCAACTCCACTACATGACAGAGGAAGGTACAGGTGAATAAGGCTGAAGTTCACAGTCAGCAATGATCTGCCAGTGAATCAACCCACAGGCACTACAGTATGTTTGTCTATGACTGAAAACAGAAGAGAAGTATCTGAGGAAAATTATTTTTAAGGGGTTATTTCCACATAATTTCCTTGCATGGGTAACCTTATGTTATAATACTGGGCTATGACTTCAAGAACATTTTAAGGTTTTTTTATGTTCACACCTTTCTGTGGCCGTGGAAAGATTCTGGGTAACATTCAACTGGCTAACATTTAACTGCCCAAAATTCAGGATGCAAAGAAGTACCAGATTCTAGTGGACAAACTTTCCAAAGAGCAATTTTACATGCAAGGATCCTGCTCTGAAGCTTCTGCAAAACTCATTTTAAAACCCCAGTTCATGTCTGCTGGTGGTGCATGGCTGCTGCAGAAGTCAGGGGTTTTACTTGTCAAGAGTACATTTCAACTTGTCTCGGGCTTCTGGGGCCTATGCAATTTCAATGCATATTTGCTCTAAAGGGTATGTGCTTGTCTCAAACACTCTTAAATAAATAAAACAAACCCCAGTGTTTTCCAAATCCACAAATGAAAGCGCTACACTAATTCACATAAATCCCTTACTAGCCTAGATTTATGGAGGCAATTCTAACAACAATTCTTGAAATAAAAATAAATAAAACACACCTCATGAACTTTATACGTGGTTTTCAATCCATTGTGCTTTGCTGTCACTATAAAGAGCAGATACTAATGCTGGGCAACACACAGGCTTCCATTTCACATTTTCACCCTCTAAGGTTTTAAATAGATATTAACTTCAGTTCGTTTCCCAACAGGTCTGTGAGCATCACCTAACCCCAAAAGGTTTCTTTCCTATTTAGAAAGATGCTTGCAAAGGTTTTCCCCTGAGGTAGAACAGAGTCAAGATGACATCTCTCAGACATGGTAAAGAGGACATCAGCTGCACAGTGCCTCAAAATTATTACTGGGACAACAATTTATCTTACATAACTGAGAAATTACTTCAGTATCAAGCTGTCTCTGCAGAAGTTAAAAAGAAAAACAGCTTAAGTGATGTGTTATGTAAAGTGCTTATATTAAAGTGTTGAATGCAGTGCTTTGTAAAATAATGTTCATCTACTCTGCAGAATTCAGAAAACGTAACATTAAGGGAAAAAGGCTATAGCAATTTTCAGTCCTTAACATAAGAACTACCCCACTGAGAACTAGAGTTCCTGGAAATGTCCATAACTGCCTCTATCTCCTAAACATGTGACAGTATTTAACTATGAAACTGAAGTTAGAGGTGGTGACATGCAGCTGCTGTATATTTTCTCAAAATTTGTTTTGGTGTTCTGAGCTGTCACCTTCATTTTTTAAATTTTTTTGTAAATGGAAATTTCGCAGACTTCTCTATAATGGAGAAAAAAAAGTTCCAACTAGTCTGGCTATGAAGATCCTCACTCGTGTCACAGTCAAACGCCAGAGCACAGAGTTAAATCTGGATCTCCCACACCTATGTGGGAGTTTTGATCACTAAGCAACTACTACAACAGGAGTTAAAATTATATATATATATACACATATATGTCTTCTTCATGCTGTGCTCCAGGGACATTGTTCATGCGAGGCTATGTCATGCCAACGTGGAACCAGGAGAATCTCCAGGCTCAGAAAGTTCCACTGAGAGAAAATAGTTCCTTGGTTAAGATTTTATGACATATCTTAAAACAGTTAAGCAAAAAAGAGGTATTACATTATAGAAACACTATTAACTTCCAAAATAATCCTCAGAACACTGTTGGTCCTGAATTATACCGACTGACAGAAACATCACACAATTACAGTATGCTATATATAGTCCTAACAGGTGTGCAAACAGTGTCAAACACCTTGAAACAAACAGATTTTCTTGCAAGTTTCTGCCACACCTTCAAGCACACTCTGAGCAAGCTATTGTTAGGAAACCCTGGACTTCTCACAGTAATTTTTTTTACTAGGAGGATGGAAGAGGGAAGAAGCAACAACGAAATTTTTCAAACAAGACAAATATCCAAATCACATAAGAAAGAGCAACGCTACTAAGCAGCTACAGAGAAAACAGTTACGTCTGTTATGGTGCCTCACACAGTTCATTGAGATGGGAATTGACTTTCATGTTTGTTTTCAACTGTTCGCTGAACTGTTTATTAAAACAGTAAAAAGCCAAGAAGGCAAAAAATAGCAGAAGTGAGACAAACAGAAGTTTCTATGGAGGTAGACGACAATGTGAATCCCTTCAGGAAACCTCTGTCTCTCCTTGAGATATAACCTGGTTAACACTCTTTTTCTCAAAACTGGAGATCCTTTTTCTCAGAAACTATGAGAAACTCTACTCTCAGTAACTATGTGGACTTGGTAAGCAAGACTTTAAGATGTGCGTGTAGATGACCATTTTTTGGTCACAAATTACTGTATCAGCAATAGCAGAACGACTAAGCATCAGCCCCCAAATAAGGAATTATTTGGGCATAATGGGAAAAAAAAATACAACCCCCCCTGCCACTACCTCCGCTTCAAGTACACCATGAAAAATGCAAAGGTCTGCTAATGGATAATAACTCATCAACTTTAAGACACAGCCAGACAAACTGGAACACAGATTACAGGCATACACACAAGTGTGTAAGTGCATGTACAATGGGTGGAAATTATTTACTCAGTCTAATGTATATTCACCAGAAAAAAAATGTAAATGTGAATAGCCACTCTATTAATTTACCTGTGACAACAACTCCATCAAGCAAACCTTACTGGTCCACTATTTATCCACCTAAAGTACACAGAAACTGCTGTAATATCGTCCTCAATCTTATGTTAGAATCTTATCAGCCCAAATTAACAGTTCTTTCACCTAATGAGCCTACATTTATGTGCTACAGAATTAAAACAAAGGGCCACTGACAAAATATTCTATCCACTACGTTATTTATAGATAGTCTAAACCATATTTGATTTTAGAGTTCAGGATAAAAGACATGACAGGATTCAAGACAATAAAGCAGGATCTTTCTGAAAACTTCCCCAAAATAACCGTGCCTTAAACATAAAAAAAACCCAAACAACAAAACAACAATCAAGCAAAAAAATCCCCCCAAAATATGTGTGGTGAAAAAAAGAAATCTGCTCTCATACAGGCATGTGATGTTCTATTTCATTCTCCTACAAGATGAAGAGCTGAAGTGATGAAAGAGCTAATTAGCTGTTAGTTATTCCAGAGCAAAAACACATTTCTAGTGATTAACAAAAAAATACTGTAAGATATTTATAATAGCTTAACAGTGAAGAAGATTGAAAAGACAAAAAAAACAGGGGCAAGCAATAAAAAAAGCTAATCTACCCCTCAAAAAACCGCACTGTATCCAGAAATTATTGTTCCAAATTAGGGCAGATTACACATGGAGGATGGGGAGGGGAAAAACAAACATATTCATAAGCAAAATGAATTTATACCATTTTGGTATTATACCATTTTGCAGAAAAAAATTAAAGATTCATTAACATCATTACATTTAATCATATGTGTAAAGATAATCAACTATTGCTATGTAAAGCTGTCAAAAGACATATTTGAGCCTTGAATACATTAATAAAAACAAATGTGTTGAAAATTAAGATAATAAAAAATAAGAAAATGTGAATAATTATAAGTTCACTTCTGTTTTCCACAAGTAATTCAGCTGCCATTTAGACCTCAGATTCTATTTTTTTTACATCTTTTCTGGTAACATTCATCTCTTCCATTCTTCCAGCAAATGTTATACCTTCCTTCCCACCTTTCCCCCCCAAAACACACTCTTACCTGTTTTGAGAACTCCTTCCTGCTAATATTGTGCTGGTTTTGTCTAAACGACTGTGGTCATAACTTTTTTTTTTCTCCTACCATTGCTTGTTATGTCAAAGGGTCACTGTTGAGTCAGACACTTCTGTCTGAGACACTTCTTTCCTATTCTCTGCAGATACTGAGCCTGGGTATGTCTTACGGGCATAAATACACCTTAATTTTTACTGTTATTCCTCCAAGAAATCCAGGCACAAAAACGTCTTTCCTTCATTTTTAAAGCATATATGGCACCTTACCCCCTATACCTCCTCATAGCATTAATGGAAGCCACGAGGCTTAAAAACCAACACAACCCCTCCCTCTGCCAAAAGGAGAACAGGAGTCCACTGACGGCAACATCATCTCCATAGATAATTATTTTGAACGGATCGGAAAAGTTCTTTGTAGGTTGTGAGCAGACGTGTACTCACACAAAACTTAAGGTTGTATCTTAACCATCTTGATTGATCCTTAAAGAAAAATTAAGCAGATCTCGGCAGCAATAATTCTTGCATTTAAAACACTAGGAAAGTACTGACAGTTTCTTTGTAGTTTCATGCATTTTATTATGTGTTTTTGTCATATTAGAGCATTCATTCGTCTTTCTGTTGAATACTAACACTGACACTGAAATCAGTCTTTTTACAAGTAATTAAAAGTTCATTTGTATTGTAATCAAACTGAAACAAATAAGCCACCAATGGATTAAAATTCTCTAGGTCACAAAAATCCATCATCTATTTTCACACCTCCACAGCTCCAAGCATACCTACAATCTCACAAAGCCCAGCTTACAGCCCTTTCTCTTTCTATGCTTAGAAAAATGGACTTAGAGATGCAGCTACACCTAGTGATCAGCAGCAGATCACAGCAGGCAAAACTCTGGAAGACATTACAAAATTCAGAAAGAAGTATCTGAATACATTTGGGTGAACAGACAGACCTAGGAAAATTTATTGCTACTTTTTTTTCCCCCCCTAAATACATGACCATATGCTCCAAATTGGTTTTGGTGTCTTGAAATCCTCTTTTAACACATAACATTACACATCAAAAATAACAGAACTGGACGTTATCAACAAAATCAAATGAAATTAAGTAAGGAGAAGATTCTCAATTTTTCCTAAAGAAAATGAGTATGTAGTTCAGCCACATTCACACATTAATAAACAGTTTCCTCCTGGGACAATTTTCAAAACTACTACTTCCTTACATAAGAGTCATAATTGTGAGCTGAAAGGTTCATAATCGGATGTCATTTCCTGGGGAAACATCTTCAGAACTTAGTGATATAGCATAGAAATAAGTGCTTGACAGTGATACTAACACGCTTTAAACACTGGAGGTATTCCTCTCAAAAAGCATTTCCTTCAGCATAAAGTTGCAATATGTGAAATACAGGATCAGTTCACAGATCCTGACCCTACAACACCACTGGACTTTGTTCCATCAAGTCTACCCTTACTATCTTCCCCCCAACGATGCAAACTGAAGGGACTGTCTCAGCAGGAATGTGTAGAACTGACCTGGCCACCGGCGACTCGTCTGTTTGACATTTTCGGTGACCGTCGCAGGGTGTGGGTGAGCGCACACGAGAAATAAACCATCCCACATGTCTCCAGGTCAGACTCAAATGACATTAGTGAGGTGGAGTTCAGAAGCTTGCTCACTCTACCCTAACATGTTTTGTGATTTGCCTGGGGATTTGGTCTCTCTAGCTGTCAATCTAGCAACTTCTGTGAGCACTAAATATATTATTATTTCATGCACTATAAGCACTTTTATTGTTTCAGGACACTGTGATTTGTTTTCCTCATGAATTCTGGTGACTGATAAATCATGAGACGAAATAAACACCATAGCACTTTTTCTCCCAGTGTTATTACCTCCTTGAAATATTTTGTAGAATTTATTTTTAATTTCTGATGACATTTCATTACTATTTTTTGAAACCAGAACAGCAAAATAAATAAAAAACCAAACCAAAACAAAAACATACCCACCATACAGCTTGCTTTTTGATTAATTGTGCCACTTCCAAAGCCTCTAAGACTCATTTTTACCTGAAGGATTCTAAAGAACATCCCAGTTTACATGGGAATACAAACTTTATTTCACTTTTATAACTGTAAAAAGTCTAAAAAACCAACATCACACCTAGAAGCTGATTTTTCAAAATGCTTCCATTAATTTTCTGGAGTATTTTAAATATGAATAGTCTTAGATGTAAACCAGAAATCAAGTCATTCACCTATTCACCTAACAGCTGTAATAGCAGCAGCAAAAATCTCTTAACAGCGGGAAGTTTGGGTGCGAATCTTCCCCCACAGCTCTCACTGTTTAGGGAGGCCAAGTCTGTGCTATGACCTATAGCTGGAATAGTTTTGTAGATGAGCTGACAACTGCATCAGCCACTAATAACGCTGCATTTTCACTACCGTATGTTACTTCTCTTAGAAGATGCAGGAATACAGACTTGATGGATGTGTGGAGAGAAAGAAAAACAGGAGGAATAAACAATGCAAACAAAAGCAGAATCTGCTAAAGTGAGACATAACTACTACACTTGGAGCTCTTTGTTGCTAAAGTGATCAGAATAGCTATTACAGACTTTCAAACAGAGATCCTGAATAGTCTGAGACATCTATTTAAACACAGTTAATTATATCAGGAACTTCTTATTTTCTAGACATTGCCAGGAGCTTCACTTCAGCTAGGATAGGACCTACGAAGACTTAACCTATATTCTTTCTTTTTCTCTGCAGTCACCAAACATCAACATGATCACAGTAAGTTTCAACTTCAGCACGTCAAACTTCCTCCTTACATCTCTTTTCTGGAAAATGTGATCCTTATTTTAAAGTGCCTACACCCAAAAATGAGCAGATGAATCTAAGGCACAACATCTCTTCAGAATGCAAGGTTTGTATTTTTAATCCATGAAATAGCTTGAGAATTACTATTCTTTATGTAAAACCTTTACTACTGACTAGGACAAGTAATTTTCAAGTTTAGTACAGCACTTTTCCTTCTTTTCTTCCTTTCGTAATTGCCACTAGTCCTGGTTCATTACAAGTGGCCTCCTACAAGCACTTTTAGTCAGTCTGTCCATCCCTCTCACTGCAATAAGACTCATTCCTTCCCAGAGAAAAACTAAAACTTTTTAAACCAGTGCCATAAAAAGAGCATTAATATAAAACCTGAGTGCCTTTCATAGCAAAAGAGAATATAACAGACTAAGAACAGCCCTCCCTTCATAAGAGTCAAGTTGTAACCAAGAAGCACCAATTTCAGAATTCAGGCTGTGTGTACATTTACATCTACCTGAACACGAATGCCTTCACAAAAGCACAGTTTCCAAGTTCTATTACACGTTTCCCTGCTTTCAGTTTCTACTCCCCATTTTTATATTTGACAGAAGTCATCCCATTCAGACCCTTCACATTATGTGAGATCAAATATTTAAGTTTACAATGTCCCTTCTAACTTCACACATCTCTGTGTTTGACCTGAATCCCTTACAGGACTGAACTGCTTTCCCTAGCCTGAATAATCTGCCAAGGAGGTGGAAGAAGGAACACGGTGGAGTCAAGTGGCATTTTGTATGACTGAACACCATTTTTCAAGCACTTTTGTAATATTAGCATTCAGTTTTCACATGGGACCAACTTAACAACATTTTGCCAAAATTATAAACAAAACCAGCTAAATTCGGTGTGTTACAGTTTCTAAGAAAGAAACTAAAAACTAGTTTAAAACCCCCAAACCCAAAACTAACCTTGCAGAAAGAGCCCAGCTACTTTCAAAAACTTATGATAAGCAGCACTGTCCATTTAAGACAATGTTTTCAGTAATCTCTCTTGAATTCAAATTCTTGAGATCGTTTACTTCTTGAACTGATGAATCCAGAATTTTAAAATCTTTAGTTAGGGACTCAGAGAAAATCTCATTGTTATTAACTGTCAAGCTGCTTTCAAAAGATTACTTGAAAGCTCCCAGGCCTTAAAAAGCCAAGATCTGATCTTTCAGTCAGATTATTTTCTAAATAAGAAACTCAAATAAGACAATAGCTGACTGTAACATTAGAACCAATCTTTTTGAAAGAAATCAGTCAGTTTAGAAAAGGGTAAAAATAAAAATGGGGCTATAAATGCCAAAGGCACTTAACTCACACAGTGCTACTCTTTGCTTAGAACATGTGTGGAGTTGGCTTTGTTTCTTTTTTGTTTTTAAACTTTTCACAGGTTAGTCATAGAACTCCCATCTGCAATAAAGCACAGCTATTTCAAAAGGTAACTACCCAACTCAGTGATGGATTTTTCTGTCATTTAATTTCCATGATGCTAATGCATCAAGGTTTTAACAAAAGAAACAGCATTTTTCCCCCCCAAGCAAAAATGACACCTAGGCACACGCTTCATACAGTTAAGCACAAAAATGGATGTATTTCATCGATTTTGTTCCGAGTGCCCAGAATCAGTGCTAAAAAGAAAAAAATCTGTACGTGCATCTTCACAAATAATCTTTACTTTCAATATTTAACATACATGTACATGTGCAGACATGGGGAGAAGACAGGGCAGATTCGGCATCCCATGCCATCGTCTGCAATCTCACTGAAGTGTGTGAATAGCAGCCTCCGCTACTGAGTACTTCAGAAGGTGAGGAATTGCACCCTTGGAATAACCGCATGCACAAGTCATTGGTGAATTGTTTATAGCACTGTTCTCTCCACACTGTGTGTCAGGTAAATGAATACAACAGATACAAATCAAACAGTAATGTGGGATTGTTCTTCAGCAACACGAACAGCACTTCAATGCTGGCCCCAGTACAGTACCAGCACATCGCATGCACAAGCCATTTAAATATCCAGAAGAAGGGCTGCCCAAGCTTAACTTTAAACAAAAAGTAAGAGAGTTCACACAGGTCAGCAATGAGTTAGGGATTTATCTTAATAAAGCAAGTGCTCCCATTGAAGTCTGGATGCTAGACTTCCAGCATTAATGAGTTGTACAGATAATGTAATTGAGTCCAGTTTCATAATTTGCTGCACAGCATAGCTTCCTTCTAACGGGAGTGTTTGGAAAATATTTCATCATTGTTACGTATCACCTTGGAACAAAACATTTTTCTACTCGGAGATCTTCTGTCTCATCTGCAGTAAAAATGCTCTCAAGAAGCTAGGGGAAATGCAACTACGTATACAAAAGGTCCCTGGAACCAAACATAAAACCAGAATTTTTAATTTTTTTAGTAAGTTTTAAACCAGACCACCAATTCCTGGCCATAAAACTTGGTTTAGCTACAGTGCTGCATAGAAGCAATATGTAATGTGCAAAATATAAACTATTCTGCAGCCTGAGCAACAAGGAGTCAGAAGTATTGCTTCCCACCAGATCAAAGCACACTTCGCACGAGCTGAGGACCAGATGTCTTCAATTTAACGTGCTTTCAGTTGCACTAACTTCATGTTAGGAACAAAACAAACCAAAAAAAATCCTGGAGTTACTCTTTGCAGTGGAGCACGCAGAACTATTTCACAATCCAAATTTCTGCCTAAAATTACGGGTTTGTCCAACATATAAATAGGACGGGGTTGCAGGCAGGGAACTCGAGATCAAAGATAACCATCTGCAGGTCTGGGGCTTCGGAGAACAGAGGAACGATGCCGCTGATGGGGCACTTCTCCGGACTCCTCTTGGCTGTGAATGCCGGCACCCATCAGCCGCGGGCAGCTTCTGCCCTGCCCTCTCAGGTGACGCTCCGGGGGCTGCAGGGAGCGCGGGGCCGGGGCTCTCCCTCCGGCTCCGCCGGCGTCTCACAGCCGCACCTCCGGGCAGCGCCGAGGGCGGGGAGCGGCGGGGCCAGCGCCGAGGCACCNGGAAACTTTCGGGAAGTCAGCGGCGGAAAAACGCCGGAGCGAGCCCGAGTCCCGCCCGTCCCTCCAGCCCTGCCCTAGGGCTGCCCGAGCGCCGCCAGCCTCTCGACCTTCCATCGGGGCTCAGGCGCGCCAGCCGAGCGGCATCCCGGCACCGCCGCCTCCTCGGGACACCTTTTCCACCCCATCTACGCAGCGGTTCTGAAGTGTCAGACCCGTCAGGGGGATGGAGAGGGGAAAAAAAAAAAAAAAAAAAAA
>VYXC01008466.1:507717-551043 GCA_013397175.1 Platysteira castanea | reverse complement strand
CCTCCGAAGTGCCCGCGCTCGCCCCTGCCCCTCCGCCGCCCGGCCCCCGGGAAGGCTGCCCGGCCCCGGGCTGGCGAGCCGACTCCTTACCTGTGAACGTCTGCGCTCCCGCTGCCAGCAAAAGTCCGGCCAAAGTAACCAGGCAAGTTCCAACTTTCCCCATATTTCCAGCCCTTCCTGCTCCGGATCCAGCAAAGTGCCAAAGTATTTGCCAAAGTAGGAGGCGCCCCTCTCGCCCCCCTCCAGTCCGGTGGAGCAGGCGAGGAGGGGGCAGCCGGACTCCCGCTTTTGGTGCCCCGCGGGCTGTTCTCCCTTCCTCTCCTTCTCTCCGCTCTTAAGGGCAGGGAAGAGGGTGCGAAGTAGCCGGTGGCCGCCCGCCTGCCCGTCTGCCTTCCTCCGACCGCGCCGCTGCCCCGGGGGCCGTGCGGGTGCCGCTCGCCTCCCCCGGTGCCCGGAGGGGCACCCTTAATCCCGGAGCCTCCTCGGCCGGCGCCGCTGCTAGTCCCGGCTCAGCTCGGCTCCCTGACTGACTCGCGGTCCCCCCCGGCGGGCGGGCGGGCTGAAGGGAGCGCGGAAAGTCACGCCCAGCCGCCGGCGCCGCCGCTCTCCCCCGCTAGAGGGCGAGGCGGCCGGGCCCCGCGCCGACAGCAGCTCGGGGGCGGCCGCCGGCTGCGGGGGCGAAGCGCTCGCGTCTCCTCCCCGCCCCGCTGCCCCGAGCGCGACTCTGTTTGCTAAGGAGGTGGTGGCTCCGTGCCGGGCAGGACGATGTCGAAAGGTCGCGCACAGCGTGGGGGGAGCAGAAGAAGGAGCCCAAAAAAAAAAAAAATCTCAGCCGGGCGTCTCGGTAACTTTGCCACGGGCCGGCCCCGGCCAGAGCCGCAGGCGCTGAAGTTGTGGCCGCCGTGGGTCCCTGCCCCGCCGCGACGGGGCCCCGCGGGAACCAGCAGCCCGGCCCCCGGTGAGCGATCTCGCCCCCACCCCGCCGCTCTGGCGCTGCTCCGAGCACCGGGACAGGGAAGGGAAGCGCAGGAGAGGGGGAGAGCGCCGGCTTTCCATGAGCACTTCGGTTTGTTTGTACAGGCGGTCTGGAGTCTGTCGGAAGAACTAGTTGGAGGCCACCGCTCAGCCTTCCGCGGGAACCGCAAGCGTGAGAGCCCAGCCCGCACAGCGAGCGGCTGATACCGAGAGGAAATTAAGATGTAAATGGGTTCTCCGGGCTGTCGAGGAGCGGCACTGTCTTGTACATTAATTGCTTCGCATTCGCGTGCTGCTCATAAAACTTAATCTCCGTGCTTAGCCCTCGGTAAGAGCCACCCTTCACCCCTCCGGAGCGTTTCGGGAAGGGATCTCTGGAGAGCGCCCAGCTCGGCCCCCGGTTCAAGGCACGGGCGCAGCTCTTACTCCTGCGCGTGAAGAGTAAGGCCAGGAATTAGCACGGTGAGAGAGGGAATGATATAAAATACCATTTTTAAAAAGGAAATAAAATCACATTAAAATGGCAGTTATCTTTCATCATTTGCAGCGTGTGACTTCTGGCATTTATCTCCGCGTCACGTATGAAATACAGATGCTTGACAGCCGTCTTCTCACTGGGGCTTTGGCTGCCGGTGTCCATGGCACTGCAAGGGTGTGTTTGCTGGTTTTAAAAGTAAAGTGGAGTTCTAAAGTGAAAATATTTTTGTTGGCCCTCGCTTTCAATGAAAGCTTTTTCTTTCAAGTGCAACTGTGGCCAAATTTAATGCCTTGTTTATTCCGCGTGGGTTACTAAAACCATAAAAGCAAGAATTTAGATAATGCTGGTGAGCTTCAGCTCAGGGTCTAGGTTCTGATTTTTCTCCAGCACAGGTCCTCTGTTTTCCATGCTGCTCTTCCATGTAGTTAGCCGGCTTCGCTGCCGATTTCAATTGAACTCTAAACTCTACCCATCCCCCACGTGCCCGTGCGAGCTTCATCATATTTAGTGATTTGTGCGTATTTTGAATTATTTTTATATGCAACACATTAAGTCCGAGCTTAGGCACACAGCTGTATCATTTCCAGTGGTCGCCCAACCCTGCTGTTTTCGGGACGCTGCTCTATTATGTTTTGGGTGATGCATCTGTGACTTGATGCAATCTTCGCGAAGGGACATGAACTTCGGGATGTGGGGGTACGGCAGCTACCTCAAAAGTTAACGCTAGGGGGCAGAATAGCATTAATTGTTGTGTTTCCTGACGTCAGACTTTTTCTTTTCAATAGCAAGTCTCCTCTTAGTTTATTGTTTGCCTAGAACTTCAATCTTCTGCCCCTTCCCCCCCCCCCCCCCCCCCAAAAAAAAAGACCTTGCCTTAATTCCCCGAAGCCTTGGTAATGTGTGGATGTTTTGCAATTAAAAAAAATCCTTTTTAATTTTAATTTTTTTTCATGGTTATATAATTCAGGTAATTTCTATATTCTTTAAACCTGCAGTTATAGCTTCCAAAAATTAGAAACTATAGATGGTCTTGAAAGTGCTAGCTTTGTAGCACAAAACTGAAAAAAAACTGGAGAAGTGTCACAACTAATTTAACTTACAACAAAATAAAATTTAAAATATGTCTCTTAGTAAATCTGCCACTAAAAATCCAGAAATGAGCAGTTACACCAATGTTTATGCTAATGATGACCTCTCTCAGTTCGGGATGTCCAAACACAGGTAAAATCGTATCAGCCATGTAGCATGGTAAAGTGTGGTGTTCAGACACATAACAGTAGCTCTCCACCCTGTCTTTGTTACGGGGAATTGGAAATTCCATGCCTATATCCACAGCTATCGGACGTTAGTTTAGTGAAGATGAGATAGAAAGTAGCCGAGTTCTGAGGATTATAGCAGAACATTTTTAAAAGTGTTTGGTCACAGTCACAGTGGGAGTGAGGCTAAAGTGCTTGACCTTCAAAGACACAATCGGTCTGCTTTAATTACAGTAAATCTAAGAAACGGTTGAGCTCCAGGGAATTGCTAAACCAGCAAGAACAATAGAAAACACAGGTCGTGCATGGCTGACCAGGAATTGTGAGCTGTGTTTCGCTGTGTTCAGTACTGGAGCATGCATGAAAACCATCCAGAAACCATACAAAAAGAACTAGAGCATCAGAAAAGACTAGACAAAACCCACAGGTTCGCTGGTGGTTTGGTTCCAAGAATGTATTCAACAGAGTTCATTAAAGGCTAAGCTGTGGCTGGAGAGGGGATTGGAAGCATCTACATGGAAAAAAAAAAGTACTTTGTTGATTGTTTCTCACTGGCAAACAGATACTTTAGATACCTTGCATCTGTTCTCGAACTGGATCACCGCAAAGAAATACCTGATTACAGTTCCCTACATACACATACTTCAGCTGAGGAACATAGGAGTTCCCAGTTATCACAAATAAAGTCATTCCTGCTGAAAGGAGTTGAAGAACGAGACAGTAAGACATGTAGAATAAGAAGAAAATCTGGAAATGGTTGTAACTAATTTCTAGATTTTAATGTACAACAACAGGAAATGCACATAACCAGCCTTCATTGCAAAGATTTTGTTTTATTTTTAAATGTGGAATTTGTATACATCCCACTGAGGGGAAAATTAAACAACCTGATGATAAATTATGAATAATTACACTGTTTATTACGTAAACTTCACTGACACAGCTGCCCTCTCTTTGCTAATCATTCTCTTGCAGAACTATTTCCCATATTCCAGATCTCTGAGCTACTTCTCGCAACTGATTTTTGAAAATTTCAGACTGAACAAGAACTGTATTACTGGTCAGAGAGGTCTGATGTCCAAATACTTATCATAATGTGGAAACAGGTCTGCTTGACCCATGTCAAGGAAGAATTCTTTGGATAAGCGTACATCTATGCTTTACGATTAGATATACAGATTGTGTTTATCTGTTTATGTGTTACCTTTAAGATGCTAATGATATTCATAGTTCTGTATTACTGGCACAAGAACAAGTAAACATATCCCGAATTCTCTAAGACATCAAGGCCACTCTGCATAATCCGTAGCATGAAGTCACCCTTCCTATAATGATACAAAGCAGGAACACTCTCTTGCTCATGTTACAGCAGAAATAGAAAAGCAAAGACTCATATTCAAATATTGGAGGAAGGCCCAAACATCCTGCCTTTTTTTGACCCGTGACAATGCTGATTAAGTGGCCAAGAATGTGGGCTACACAGCTGTCACCTGATCTTCTGGTTGAGTAGCAGATAACATCAACCTCACAGCTCAAAGCTATTTTTCGCACTATAAAGTAGTTAGACAAGAGTGATTTTCACTAGCTCGCTCCATCTTGTTTTAAAGCTCAGACAGACAAGCTTCATGAATCTTTCAATGCCACTACTGTTTAAATATGATGAAAAAGTAATTTTCTTCATGGGACAGGGGCACATTTTCTTAGTTAAGTACATCTAGTGAGCGAAAGTATGATTTGCTTTGTTAGAAAAAAGACAGGCAATGATTCCAATTCCCTGGTTTTATCAAAGCTGCTTTTCTGCTATAGCAAAATTCCAGAGGCAGTCCTTGGTCAGAAGAACCACTCAAAAAAAAAAAACCATCATCTCTGTAGGTCAGGGAAAAATATGCCAAAAAAATTCTTCTTTTTCCATTTGGGGCTTTTCTTAAATACAGAGCAGCTAATATTCACTTATCTTTAGGTAGCTTTATCTTCTCACCCAGATTTTTACTGATGCTCTTTACCTTTTCACTGCTGATTTTTGTCAAAAGCTACAAAAAGAAAAATATGTGTGCTTATCTATGTGCCAGGATTTATTGATTGCATTATACTCAATTATATTCTGTTTCATAATATTGAATGTATCTCTATCTGTAGATACTATAATGGTTTCGTTTGTTACTGAAGAGCTATTTCAGTGATAAATGTAAATCTTCCAGTGTTTATTCAAAAAAGCCTCCCTGTGCCTTTTGTAGAAGGGAAGGGTAAGGTTCTACTGGTGTCCTTAAAAGATCGCATCCACCCCATATGTTGTCTTTCCCTGCCTCCAAGGAACAACAAAGAACTACTTGGAATCTAAGGTCAATCTAAACCAGCTGCAAAAGTTGCTGCATACAAAATGTTCTATCTTCAGCAGTGGCTCATCATCTCTCCTGCTTATTGCTGCTGGGGTGTGCTGGCACTAGAACCTATCCCTGATTGTTCATTTGGCACTGAGATGCACTAATCACAACTGTGACTGCTTCCTATCAGATATTGCCATGTGTAATATGACTGCCTGCTTTTTTCTTTCTTTTTTTTTTTTTTATTACTAATTATTTATGCAAACAGCAATAATTATCCATTTTTTCCCAAGGACATCTTATTCGCTTGATCACTCTGAAGTTTGGTGGTAATAAAAACCAAAGTCCTCTTTGTTTCCAGCTGCTAAGAACCAACATTTTTTATAATAGCTGAGGAAATTCTACATGGCCACTTGGGGCTTTGATTTTAAACCATAATTGGGACTTGAGAGAGAAAACACATCCAGATCATTGAAAAGTATTTGAAATATTGGAGAGAACAATCTTTAATCAGAAATTGTTGAATTGAATAGAAGTGAGGAAAATGGTTTGAGGTGTCCAGGTAAAACAATGGGGGAACTTCAGGATCTGAATGTCAGGAAGGAAGCAAAGAGCAACAGATGGCATTGTACATAGATGGTTGCTGCTAGTTCAAGCCCAAAAACAATTAAATGAATTGTGGAAGAATATTTCTTTTCTTCTAAATCTATTTCATAATTGTTAAAGTAAGATAGGGATATAAGCGATAAGATACAATAAGAGGGAGTGTAACCTAGACAGGTAGAAGTTTGTAAGCTGGTAACATCTTAGCTCTATGTACAATGCCATCTCTTCTGCTAGAAGCAAAGTTTTTAATGCCATGATCCACAGTCTCCTTCTACCACTTGTGTGATTTGTACAGACAAGGAAGAATATGCACCTCATACCATATCGTGTTTGATGTATTTTTATGTCTGCAAGCCAAATTATGTCTCACCTTCTGATTGTCAGCAGTTTATTAGAAAAAATTTGTCTTTAACAATCTACAAAGACTTAAAACCATTGTGGCTTTCAAGTCTACTCTTAGAAATGTATCAGTCTGTATATATGAGAATCAGGCCTCCTCAAATTTGAGCGCTCAGGGAACAGGAAGGGTCAGCTGCTCCCTAAGGGATGGGAAGCCAGGTCAGCTGCAATAAGAGAGGTCCAAGATCAGGCCAAGAAATGAACACACAGACTGGGACCTGGGTCATCTGGGTCTGTGACCAGCCCCATGGGGACCAGGTTCCTACACCATAGCTCCAGCAGAGACTGAAGGCCCCAGGGTGAGCTGAAACCGTGCTTCTGGGACAAATGAGCAGAGGGTATGGGAGGGGGTTCCAAGTGAGGTAGATCAGAGTCATTACTGCACTCAAAATCATCTCAACTTTTCACTTTTGCATCTTCAAATGTTTTATGTGGCTTTTAATAATTATTCTAGCTTCCTGTACCTTATAAAGAAAAGCATCTCCACTATTTTTCTTTTACTACCTCTTCTTAGCTTCTCCCAAAATGTGCGTGTCCTTAGCTGTGTCTGTGCACATTATCAGCAGATACATGCAGGAGGGGAGGGCAAAACAGTCCAAGTACCTAATACTGTTAAACAAACACCTACCAAGAGTGTATAACCTTCAGATTTGTGAGGTTGAATAGGATTGGTCAGGAGCGGAAAGAAGCAGAAACACAATTGATCAAATGCAAATACTTGCAAATATTCATATATTCAGTCTTCAAAGTCTGTACAAATACCGACTGTAATATCATCTTTGTCACTCGTTTCTTTGATCTTGTCATTCATCTGGGTTAACATCCTTTTCTATTACAAATTTAGGCTTAATTTCATTGTCTTCAAAGTTCTGTACTGTTCCACCTCTCCCTACTCATTTGAACTTCAACTTGCTATTCTTTCTATTCTTTCTATAGTGCTTCTATAATCAACCGTGTCAAGGAGTGAAACCAGAAGAATCGAAATTTAGATGAACACTGTGAACTAAGCTAACTTCTCAGTCTTCCAAGACAGAGTAATTGTTCCAAATTAAATTAGTGCTTATTACATAATAGAAAGAACACACACTGAGTTTTACCAGCAGAGCTATAGCATTTTATTTTTTCTGCCAGAAATATTCTAGTCCATCCCTCTCCATAGAGAAACCATTTTCTAGAGGGGATTTCTCTGCAGGCTTCTCGTCAGATACAACATTCCCTTTAGGAGTAATCCCTAGAAATGCTTGACAAAAGTTTGGGTTTCAGACGTCTTCATAAAAGGCAAAGAACTGAAGCAGACAACTGAAATAGCAATGTCTGATGCCATCAGTGCTAATATTGACTGATCACATCTGTGAGGGCCCTTCAGATGGTTTTTCCAGTTGGGAAAACATATTTCTGACATGTTGGGTTCATTCCACCAAAAATTCACAGAAGCAAAAACCAACTGATAAGCGACATTCAATATAACATTAGTTTTCTTTCCGCTTGTGAACTTCTATTAAGTTTTTTCAGTTATATATGTTTTTCTCATTTTTCTTCAATAGCTCTAAATTAGCATCAAATAATAAAATCTGTGCCTTGGCATAAGATTAAGTTTTCCCAAAAGTTCATTTACAGCTAATTAGGAGTTTGTGAAACAGAAGAAGTGAAATATGCAGCCTCTTTGGTTCTCTTTGTGGGTCTTAAAAACAGTCATTGATGGATGGAATTATAGTTCCTTCAGCATCTTTATTACTAACTCTGATTTAGCTATGTAGCATTCATGTTGTCAGCAGCACCTCTGGACAACTTCCTGCTATTACTTTCATGCAATTGTCGTAAGAGATGCATGAGAAATTATTAAACTGGATCCTATTGGAACATGAAGTTAAGATTCTTTTTTTTCGTACAGTCATAGCTGAGTAGAAGGATGTGAACTTTATATCTTGTCTTTCAAATAAAAAATAAAAATTCCCATGAAGTCTACTTGAACAACAATTTATACTGCTGCAAAACACTGCAATACCATCTCATCAGAGGCAATTCTGAGCAGGCAGGCCCAGTAGTCAGTGATGCAGAATCCATCAAAGAGGCAGCATATGAGCATAGATATAAGTACAACCTCTCACACCACCACCTGTGCTAAATGCAGGTTTTTACCCTAATATGTTAAAGAGTTGTTGATAAGTAAATTATGTGTTATAATGATGACATCTCTAAATTACAGAGTTTGTGTTAGTCATTTGTAGATTTTAGTTCTTATTTGTAAGTATTTGAAAGTATTTGAATGATTTTTTTTTTTCATGGTGATAGTGTGACAGGAGAGGTACTAAAAAGTTGAAAAGTTCACATATAGAATCTATTCTTCTTTAGTAATTTTTTCTTATTCTTTATTTTCCTTTTTAAATATCTGCTTTTTTATAAAGGGGAGGAATATATTTTGATATACTTATGATTGAATTCTTGGTGTTCACTTGTGCAGAATGATGAAGAGGCGTGAAAGTTAAATGTGCTTCATACCATCATTTTTTCCTCTTGATTGCTTTCATACCAACAGCAGATGTCCAGTGAAGGGACACAAATATTTCCCTTTAGCAAGTCATTCCACTGAAAATAATGGGAGCTTATTTAAATAGTGTGGCTCTGAGGAGACAAAGGGGGGAGAAACACAGGAGAGAATAAGAGCAGAAATGTACTCAGCCAAAGAATTACTTTATTTACATGCGGTGAATATTTTTAGCATTTTACACATAATAAAATTAGTAGGAAATCAGCTACCCACTGACTTGTCAAGAGCATTGGGAATGATAATTTGAAATTTGTTGTGGCCATGGATGCTATTGATTCTCCTGCTTCGTGCACTATTGTGCTAAAAAATCAATTACTTAATATTTTACATTATACTGTTAAATTATTTTATTAAGTCTAAATTAAGAATTATGATGGATACAAATGTATGTGCTAAAACATAATGCTGAAATGGATTCCTCTCACAAGTTTAAATAACCATTCTGATGCAAAGAGTGACTGCCAAAATAAAAGCATGATAAATAAAACTCAGGAAGGCTTTGCAGATGTGATGAATCATTACATATTATTCTGTTTTTTCAATGAGTGCTGATCCTGCTGTTGCTTATTGTGCAGACCTTAGATGAAAGTTAATTGGGAATTGTATGCACAGGAAAGCTGTGTTGTGGAAGATCTGAGGGATTTTTACCCTCACACCACTACTAATAGGAATTACAGGTGTGGTTTGGGGCAGAACCACTACTCATATGAAAAAAAGTTGAGCCACATTTGAAGGACTTAAAGCTCTCAAAAAGGTGAATGTCTGTCAAATAAGAAAATGTCGTTCTCTACCTTCTGCCGTGCAGTGATCAGATGTGAGCATTGCTGAGGAAAATTTTCTCATGTTGAGGAACAAATCAGACAGATTCTAAGTCAGGGGCAACTTTTCATCAAAAATTCTTATTTCTTTTACGGTACAAACAAAAAGATATTAAAAGAATGCTAGTAAAGATCAGGCACCAAAAAGCCGTAAGACATCTAGATTAAAACACTTCTGTAACATCAGGGCTTTACCTGTGCCAAATTCAAAGCTTCAGGTGCAAACAATGAATTGACAGAGCTCTTCAGAATATAATCGGACAAATTAAGTACAATAACCTTTGTCATCACAAGCATTGCAGATACCACCTAAAAGTTTCCTAGGTTAGAGTTCCTTCCTTCTGAGCACCAAATGCTTTGGAATAATCCATATTATAATGGGAAGTAACTGCTTCTCTTCCTGGAAATAACAGCTTAACATCTCTGAAATGCCTCAAAACCAGGGACACATGGCTTCTGTAACAGAGTAACTGGGGAAAAACCCAAAAGGAGAAATCAAAATATTTTTTATTTTCATGATCTTTTCATGATTTTCGTGATAGTAGAAGAACAAGCCTATGCCTGATTTGTCTGCTTTAATGTTTCCACCAGTAGTGCTGTTCCTATTTGAGCAGCAGGCCTGCTGCCAGTGAAGCCAGTAGTAGCAGTGCAGCTCCCTCAGCACTCGGGCTGCACTTCAGAATACTGAGCACAATCCAAACCTTGTGACAGCTCCTCGTTGTCCGTACTGATTTTGATAGGCAGCTGTGCAGAACGAGGCAAAGGTGATGGTGAAATGCCAGAGTGAGGCCTGTGTGTTCTCTTCATACCGAGAACACACAAAGCTCCTGAACCCTGCGAGTTCACCATCACGACTCGTGGGAGCTACCACATTTTGGTGACTAAGAAGCCACCTGAAGTGGATAACCCTCATGCAGTGCTTGTACAATGTCAAGATGTGACTACGGAGCAATAGACTGTCCAGCTATGCACACTCTAAGGCATGGCTCTGTCCTAAGGCCATCCCCCAAACCATGGACATCTAGTTTGACAGAGAGCAGGGCGTCTTCCTGGTAAGGCTGACATGGCTGGTGGCTTTGTGTAATGATGCAAAGACTGCTTGTGTAAACCTGGGCCCAAGGAGGATGTCTGGGGAGACCTGGATCCATGCAGAGTGAGCAGTATTCCTGCTATGGCTTATGTTCCCTGTTAGCTGGGGTGATCTGGAAGCTTTTTGCATTATTCTGTCACCAGTTTGGGGAATATCAGTCTGAAAATTGTTGTGAAGTTATTCAGAATGGGTGGTCTTTATGGTGCATTTGGCTGTCTGAAGATGCTCTTACAAGATAGCTCAGAGGTAGATGTTAAAGACACCAAAAGGAAATAGCCTGTTTTATTCATGTCTTTTTTTAGGTCCAGGTTTGAACTTGCTGTGTTTGGCTCTGCTAATAGTTACTAAGTGCACTGGTAAAATAGTAAATTTGATTTAGAAATGAAATCTGACAGGAGTTGGGAGGCAATGAAATCGTAAAGATGAATGATTGAATTAGTCTAACTTCCATGGCATGTCAGTATTTCTGCTAATATTAAAAATAGTGATTGTACAAGAAGATAGTGTAAACATTGTCACATATTTGTAACGCTCACAGTGGCTGGCATGATTAAGTTAGAAAGCTGTCAGTCTGTACATCACAAAAAAGAAAGAACCAAGAATTACCAAGAATTATAATTCCTCTTCTCATAATTTAGCAGTAATTTTGCCCACTTAAGGTTACTTTCTCCAAAACCAATGCTTAAATCTTCAGTCAACTTATGTATAACTTACATAAGTTATATTTTGACCTTTATAAATATCATTTTAACATAAATGTGCTGCAGCTTCTTTAATCTGTTGCAGCTCACTTGGCCACAAGACTTTCTTCACTAATAGCAGAACACCAGCCGTATTAGCCGTGTCGGTCTTAGATAAATATAAGTGAAAATGTCTCTCATAGTCACTGAATATTTTAGGTTTTACTGAGAAGCAAACCTTTCTGGGCTGCTCCTGATGCCCATGAGAACAGTTTTTCTCGTTTTTCTTAATTCTCCTCTGTGACTTAGTTTCAAAGCAGAGACTCCAGGAAAAACACAAAAGTCAGGGGAAGGAAAGGAGTGGAAGGGTCGCATAGAAACAAAAAAAGGAAAGGTGCAGTTAAGACATAGGTAACAGAAGCACTAATGAAGTGGGATGGCATGAAGGGGTAGAGGAATCAGAGACCCAGAATAAAAGGACTCAGAAAATGATAAAACAATCATGGATGGCACAGAAAAGTGAAACTTACAAGTTGCTAACACAGAAAAGACATTTGGAATAAGAATGGTCTATTTACACCTTGTGGTTCTTTCTATCCAGCCCATTTGAGAAATATTAGTGGAGGAGAACAGTCTATGAGACATGATGAAAGATGCAAAAAGCTCTCATTGTGTGTGTATATGTTATGTGATTGCTGATCTCAGTTGATGACATATTTTTGAATTCACTGAGTTCTTTAGGTGAGAGAAATCAGAAAATATATCAGTGGCTTTATTTTTGTTCTGTTCAAAGTGAAAAGAAATGTCAGTGCTATCGTAAAGATGACCTTTCATGTGTAATATATATGTAGTATTTGTTTTATAATGAATTACAGTCTATAAAATGTAATCTTTTTTAAAACCTCAAGAAATTAATGTTATGGATATTACTCATACATAAATAAAAGAGTTTGCAAAAGACTGATCCAATATTAAAAGGGAAGTTTTAATACATATAATGTTAGAATGTTTTCAAATGCTTCACTTTGTGAGAAAATGGTTTTTTTCAGGATTGCAATGAAGTGTGTTGTAACTTTATCAGTTTAAGAGGTCTACTTTGTACTATATGCTGAGGATATTCTCTGAGTTTGTGGTATGTCATCCTCAGTAGCTGACTTGTTTGAAAAAGACATTTAATACTCCTTTGGGCAAAAATATAAGTATTAAGAACCACCAGTTCTGACTAATAACTTCACTTGACACAGGACTTCTGGTTCATCCTCAAGGACCAGTTCTGGACAGATTTAAGTGGAAGAATGATAGATTGGTGTAAATGAAGATGTTTTCATCATCACTGAACAGAAGAAGTCAATGTGGTACTGTGAAGAAGAGAGTAGGACATTGTTGCATAAGGAGAGCTAAGGAAGGAAAGAGGCGGCTTACCAGCCTCAGTTGCAAAAAAAAAAAAAACACCAAACCCAAAAAAAACCCCCAAGAAACAAAAAAAAATCCCAAAAACCTAAACAACAAATCCCCAGATTTAGAGGAGAGATCAGTTTAGATTAGGAATAAGTGTGCCAAAGCACCTGTAGGTTTCAGAGAATCACACAAGGTAAACTCAAAGGTATTCCTTTTCTGAACTTGAATTCCAGGTTTTTCTGGCACATGGAGTTTGAAGAGTATAAATTTGATCTGCAAGTCATTCTCACAGTGCATGACTGGAGGGCTTGGGAATGTGCAGATGCTGTAGTAAACAAGACTGGAAGACTATCACTTTTTTTTTTAATTAGAAAAAAATACTAGACTGCTAGACAAAAAATGTTTAGTTCAAGAGTGTTAGTTTCAAACTCGGAGCATGGGAAACTATGAGAGGACTCAAAGCAGAGGCCCTTTGCCTGAGAGCATGTGAAAGTGAACAGATTACTCTATTTGCACCAGTTTAATGGATAATGAGGTTCATTTGTAACTGGATAACTTACCCATATTCCTGTCTACCTTGCTAGGTGTATGTGTTTTTGTACAGCTACAGAAAGCAAGCATATTTATACGGGAATAATTAAAAGAGCTATCTGTATATATGACCTGCACAGTTACTCTTGGCAAGATCATTTTCTCCAAAGATTATATTCCTGCTCTTAGAATGATATGATTTCATTTAGACAAACCTTTCACTGCTCTTTAATAACAAATGAGAGACAATGCTACACATTAACTATACGGCTAAAATGTCACACATGCTGAACAGAAACCATTGTGAAAGCAAATGAGCATTTGGATGATACAATGATAAGAATAATGTAATTAAATTCATTTTCATACCACTGATTTTATCACCCCATTTTCACGCTATTCCTTCTAGCCATATGCTTTGTTTCCATCCAAATCTGCTCATTAGGGGAGAGTGACTAACATTTGTTCCAGACAATGCCAAAATCAGGTCCTGGGCTTGCTGGAATAAGGTTTAATTCATTTGAAGAAGTAGGAATGTAGTAAGAAAGAAGAGAGGGAGACCCTGATATAAAATGGAAAAGCCCATGAACACAGCTGGGTAAAGAACTGGGGAGCTGAGGAGGAAGATGATCAAAAGGATTTGGAACAAAAATTAAAGTAAGGGAAAATGAAAAAGACATAAACAAGGATGAAAGGGAAAGAAGGAAAAAGGATAAGAAGGGGAGAATGAAAAGGAGCCTGTTAATGGTAGCTGGAGATAAAAGGGGAGAGGGAGGATAAGGCATAAAATGAGACAGAATTTAATTATGCATACTTTTCTTTAAATGGCCATCTAGCTTCTAGCTCTGTGGGCCAAGTGTCTGTTTCAGTTCGATTGGTGGAACAAGCTCGTTGTGTATCACAGCTTAAATATTTAGCAGCAGTGGTACACTGAAAGGAGCTCAGTGTTTTTACGGAGGCATCATGCAGGATGCGATGTTGGGGATCAGACTGCTAAAGGAGCACGAACTCAAGTAGCAATATTCACCCCCAGGGCCGAGCTGGCAGGCTCTCACATTCCTCTGCCAGTGGGAAAGTGGCACTTGTGAAACTGAGGGCTCCTTAACTCTTTCCTGAGGGTGGAAATGTGTTTTGACTATTTTGTTTGTCAGGGCCCACAGGGCCAAAGTACTTGGACTATTTGAGTATTCCTAGAGTTTTGTGTACCTGTTTGACTGTAGCACTCTGCCAAACTCTTCTATTTGCTGCAGCCCTTGCAGCCCTGCCTCTGCCTCCAGCTGCACCCTTGGCTCTCTGCTGTGCTTTTGGCTACATGGTTCCTTCCCCTCCCTCAAAATTAGGCATTAGGAAGGGAACCAAGGAATCATTCTCTGATCAGAACTGGCTGGTTTTTGTTAGGAGTAGGGCAAGAGTTAGGATTAAGCCTTTCTGAATTTGGCCTTTTTATGATTGGAATCTTGATGTGTTATTCAAACTATCAGCATACAAAGGGTTTTCTAATGGCTAAGTTTATAAAAACGTATGTTTTGGGACGTCCTAAAGATCACAGATGAAACTTTCTCCATGCTTGGATAAAGAGATTTGTCTTTATCCTCTTGAAGTGGTATGCTGGCACTTGAAAGGAGCTTCATACATTCCTGTAGGAATAGCTGGTCAGGGAGGGAAGTACTGCCATGCTAAGAGATGGCTGACCTCTCCAACTGAGGCCTTTCTGGGAACAAATCACAGAAGACACCCTATGAGATGCACCTTCTCTTTGTCCCAAATGTTCTCAGGTCAGAAACTAAAAATAGTTTATTTTCTCCTGTTCTGCTCTTTCAGAGAGAAAACACCACTGTCAGAAATGTTAAAAGAATTGCTCTAGAGTCATGATGACTCACAGCATTGAACCAGTCTTCATGATAAGGATAATAAGATTTTACATTTTGAGGCCTGTTTTCCAGTTCAATCAACATCAACAGTCTTTGGATTTATTTTTCTTTTAATACCTCTGGTACTGTTGCAGTACATAACTTTTTGATTGTGGGGGTGGGGAGATACCTTGCTGTCTACTGCCACCATGTAAATAATGCCTAGGAATGTGCAATACATTTCATCTCTCCAAGTGTGTATAATTTATAATAGGACTAAACTTGCTAAAGAGTGAGGTCATGACGTGCTCTGGCCTCTTGGTCCCTCAGCAGCAAACCATGGTGCAATATAATGCCATTTCTGCCTATACAAACTTTCCTTATTTTGATTGGAAAAGTGAACAGAAGCCGGTGGATATTTATGACTGGCACTCACATGACAGTGCAGGATAATGCGTGTGCTTATGAGACCAGCAGTTTAGACATAACCAGAAATGCCAATTTCCTTCTTTTTGTCCAAAAGGCTGCTTTATGTAAGGATATATTAACTTTCCTTAAGGCTGTAAGATTTAAGGCTATTTCAGCTTTGCTTTTTCATTAGCTTTCTTTCCCCATCTCATTTTTCTTTCTCTTCACTTGTAGCTCTGATTCTGTCTTCTTTAAGAAAAGGTTTCTAATAGCATCCCACTATTTCCTAAATGAGTTCAAGTCCATTTGGCTTAGAACCCGAGTGCCAGAAGGCCACTGCTGACATTTTTAACACTCTTTGAGATTCGTCTCCTCGGAACCTCTTCTGAACACACGTGCAAGGTGGGAGTTTAGAAGGTCACCTAAGGCTAGTTGGATAGTCACATTCTGTTAGTACACAGTGTGTGTGTTACTACCCATTTCACAGCAAGTTGGTCGTGGTTTGGAACTAAGAGAAATCCACAGGGAAAAGACAGAAACTACCTACTGTTCTGAACACTGAGAGGTCTAAAATACTGGCTATTTCCTACACTTTTGTAGAGCTGGCATCTTTTACGTAAATCTATATACTTGGGATATTCTTACATAGGTATATAGTCATAACATCTGACTTGACATGTACCCCTTTTTATGTATATTTTTGAAAAATAAATGTATCACTGCAGGTGGGGGAGAATCCGGTTTAACCAGCAAAGAGACTGGTTGAGTTATTTCTGCTGTTGGAAAAATAATTAGCAGCTGTTCTTCTTTTTCTGCTACTGAGAGGAAAACCAGTAAAAGAATGATCATGTGACATACAATATGACATGTAGATATCTGCATATAAGAAACTTGCATCCAAAGCACTTTTATGGACATCATGGCTATTAAGCCAATTGGTTTGCTGTTTCACTTTTTAAAAAAATATAACATGAAGAAAAGATAAACAAAGGGGACACAGAATGTTAACTTGCCCTCACAGCCAAGTCTAATCTTTGGATTTAAACACAACCTCTCAAGGGAGTTCAAAGAAAGCTTTACACAGTCAGCTAGAGAAACAACTAAATTGAGCCAGAAAAAAAAGGGAATCCTCACATCTCTGGTTCCTGTATTTATCAGTATTTCATGTCCAGACATTTTGTGGAGAAAGAACTGGAACCCAAATTCTCTGCAGGCTAAAAAGGTACCTAACCACTAGCCTATTGAATGATCCTTTTATTTTTTTATTTCTCTTTTTTACAAACAATTTTACCACAGGGATTTAGAGATTTTTCTTTTATTCTACAAAACCTGAAAGTAGACATTTCAGCAACTCATTAGTTTTCCCCAAAAAACAACATCTTTTCCATAAATGGGCTATTTTAAGTAAAAGCTGTTTTGGTGTTTGATTCTTCCCAACAGCTTCCTTATTTAAGGGGCCATGCTTATAAAACCAGCATGGCTACACTGTTGTATTTTAAAGATCATAAACACTTACTGTTCTTCTTCAAGAAGGAGAGTAGAAAATTATTCTTTTTATTTCAGTCAATAAGATAATGTTCAAAATGACTCACACGTTTCAAATTCAGATTTCTAGGGGTTTATATTTGTTTTGTAAGAAGGAGAAAACAAACCTTAATAGACCTAGAGAATGTGAGTTCAGACATGTTACTAAATCATATTTTACGGTGAGAGAAAATGGTAAGAATGTTATTCAGTAAAGAAATAAATGCTTGTTGTAGAAACAAAATGTAGGCTATCTTGTCCTCCAAAATCTACAGCCAGCACTCACTCAAATTTCAAAGACATGTACAGAAGCACATTCAGTGATCTGTGTTGCCACCATTCTGTGGTAAGCAAACATGAAGAAGGAAATCATGGGCTATTAAGAGTCTGTGAGAGCTTGCATGGAAGTTGATGTCACTAATGAGTTTCAGAGGAGAACTAAGGCAGCATCTGCAATCCCAGGTATGGTAAAATAATTTAAAAGCCATTTGAGTTTTATTCTGCTATTAAAACCATGTCATGTCATGAATGGAGTACAATATTGGAGAAATATTTTTTTTATGTAACTATTTTTAGTATAGAGGATGGACTTACATCCTTCTTTGTTCTCCTTTTAAAATCCTAGCATTACTGTAGCTTCTTCAGCCAGCTACTAGCTTAGCTGGCTTCTGCTCCAGCCATCATGGAAGGAGTGCAAGTAAGGCTGCTGTCAGTCAGGAAGGAGTGAAACAGTGAGTTTGAGCCTCTGTGTGTGTGTGTGTGTGTGTTAAGAATTAACAAGTAAATCATTCCCCTTTGAATGACTAAGACTGGTTTAGCACTCACCGTGACACAATTTTCTCAAAAGTTGTGGGATGGTTGCAGGGAAGGAGAAAAATGTAGGGCTACATCTGCTAAGAAGTTACTCAGAACTTTAGAAGATGTTTTGCATTCCCAAGTTCTGCAAATGTTCTTTGCAGTATCAATGAAAAAGGCAAGCTTTGATATACTTTTTTAGTAGAATACAATTTGTAGTTATATAAACAGAAATGCTTCTGGTGAGTTATAAATGCCATCTATCTGCTCAATAGGTGGACCGTTTTGGCAGCTGAGTGTGAGTTAACTGGACTGCTTTATGTGTCTTTGCTGACTCAGTTCTGAAGCGTGCCAAATTTCATTAACAGGTACTCAAAAAAAAATTTTTTTTTAATTCATTTCATAATTATGAAAAATTTATTCTCTCTATGTAGTGGCAATCTGCATTAAAAAATGGAAATGGTGAAGTTAAAAGTTATTTAGTCATGACTGAGAAGTGAAAGAAAAAAAAGTAATTGCATAGAGAAATTACTTTGCAAAATTGATGTAACTGTACATATTTAAAATTGTACACAAGTTTTACGTAGTAAATCATTTAGCAAGTTCTTTCATTAGCTGCATCCAGCTTCTTACTCAAGTCTCCCCTTGTTCCCAGATAAGCTTTCAGGAATAATAAATACTCCCTTAAGGGAATATGTTTTAAAGCAAATAACAACTGCCAAATAATTTATCACATGTAACCACTGGTCTCCGTCCTTAATTACTAGCATTTCATTCTGGTGCTTGTTTAAGAGAAGTTAACCTTAATGTCTGTTCTCTGTATATTCTTTTTTTTTTTTTAAGAGCTTCTTTTCATCATGTATTCAGAGTTTGGACCAGACTGTCCCTTTTTCTGTGAACAAAAGTATTTCAGTGGCACTTTGCCTATGGGACCCTGTGGCAGAGAGAATCCTATTTTATTCTTGGCATGAGACATACAAAAGAAGTCCTTATTTGATTCAGGTTCAATAAACAGTAGTTGGTACTTATTTGCATGGGGTAAGCTCTGAGCTTAACTTTTGGCTAGTTCAAGTTTTGCCTTCTGTTCAATATTTATTTCTTTAATTTATTTAGTGCAGCGATATTTGGACGGTGTTTTTCTGGGAACTGAAACAGAATGAATAGTCTGACTCCTTGTGGTTTCACTGAACTTTTTTCAGGGTCATAACAGTTTACTAAGACATGACTGCCTCTAAGATCCAAGTTGCCAGGAATTTATTCCAATTTTAAAATAGTTTGGCTTTAAATGAAAAAGAGGGAGGAAGAAACCCATGCATTTTCATCGAGTTTATTTCACTAAGATATTGAATAACCAAAAGATTGTATTCTGCACCCATCAAACATACAATTCCTCTGATGTAATGGATTCGTGTAAGTAAATGTCTTCTAGCTTTTGTTGTGTATTAGGAAGGAAGTTTTAAATAGATCATTTCAAACAGTGTTATAAATCAGTTTTGATTACACAAAAATAAAAGATGTGCTTCTTTACTTGCAGTTTATTCTCCTCAAGTCATATCGTCCTCTGGAGTCATGGAGCAGAAAATGAACAGGAGTGATCCTGACTATTTGTATTGCACTGATGTGTTTAGCTCATTTTGTCAGCTCTTTAACCAACAGATGAAACTCAAAGCTGGACTCTGCAGTGATCTGAGCACTACACATGGCTTAAATTGGATATAGTTCCCAGAGCAGATCTACACAGGATCATCTAGGCAACATGCTGACTGTCACTTCATCTAGGTGAGAAGTGGAAAGGACAACATCTCTGTTTCTGCCTGGGCTACTTGAGTCTTGCCTTGATGCAACTGTGACAATACCAGTACTCAGAAAGACGGTGATTGACCTCAGCTACTGCACACCAGCGCGTGGCCACACAAGAACTGCATCACCAAGAGACAGGAGTAAATGCGTGAGGCCTCTTGTCCTTGCTCTGCTCCCACCGATCCCTTGTTCACTGATCTAAATGTCTGATCTAACTTGTGGAATTAAACTTGTGTTCTGTTTGGGGTTGCAAAAGGGCTCCTGACTACCTCTGAGTTGTTACACACAGACATGGGCTCACCAGCTGCCTGCAGAGGTAGGTGTACACCCGATCAGGTGTTTTGTACCTGCTTAGCAGTCTAAATGTGAGTATGAATTTTCACAAGGGCAGGGACAAAACTGACAAGATCAAATTATTTTCATCATTTAAGAGGACTAGACAGAAAACTTCTTTTCAACACAGAGGTGGCAATGTAGCCCTCATTTGAGTGCCTTGCACATGGAACAGTAAGACATGAAATGTTGCCTAGTCTCTCTGGTGGGGCTGTAGAGGGGAAGTGCACCCCTCAGTTTGTCCCTTGAAGCAGCAAGATCTATAATCAGATAGTGAAATTTTTTTTCTGAATATAAACTAGTGCATTTGATTCAAAGTATATTATAAGATAAAGCTATTTGGAAACTGGTTGCACCATAATGAGCGTGCTTTATGTTCAAAGCAGAGCAAGCAGGGCTGCATTTCAGTCAGCACTGAAGTTAGATTAGTGGATTTTTTTCTCTGAATGTAGATATTTTAAAAAATAAAGGAGTATTTTTGTTATTTTTTTAAGAAGAACCATCTTAGCAACATTTTTTATATATAAATATGGAAAAGGGCAGTGGATGTGCCAAGGAATATATTAGAATTGAAGCAGTTTTATTATTTACAAACATGTGAATTAATTTTCTTTTCATTTGTTTGTTTCTCATACTATACCTTTCCTTAAGCTTGAGGATTTTTCTGGCGTGGTTGTTCCAAATTTCCTCATCTATTTGCACCAACAAATTCTGTAGCAAATATAGGATTATGCAGCTATAATGAGTAAAAAAAACCAAAAAAAAATCACTGGCTGGGCTCAAATATAATTGAAATAAGTCCAGTATCTGTCTTTTCTTTATCACAATTTACATACTGCAGAAACTAATTTCAGAAAAGAAATCATTAAAATACAAGTAAAAGATTAAAAATATATAAGAAATTAGATTAAAGTGGCTAAAATATTTCACAGAATTGCAAGAAAAAGATGAACTGTGTTTTCCTTTGTTTTCCTAGACTGTAGGGGAGACATTATCCACAAAATCATAAGAAATAGATCCAATATAACCTAGATTTATTCCTAACAGAAGGCTATGTTAGGAAATTACAAGATAATCAAATCTCCACTATAAACAAATAGGAACATTCTAAGCACAGTTTTGTAAAGAACCAAGGGGCAATATTGACAGCACAAGGTTTTACTGGGGAAATGAGTGCAAATCTCCAGAGGACTAGAAGAATTCAACACTAACTGCTGCACACAGTGAAGGTTTTCCTTGGAGAAAAAACACCAGTGAGAAATTATGATTAGCTGTTTCCTAATGTAAGTTTGAAAAAACTAATGCAGAAAGCAAAAGGAGGTAATGTGGTAGTAGAATGTTTCTTGAATGACTTATCGTCCAATTTTAAAACACTGACAGAAATTAGTAGAAAATTCATATTCAGTATTGCCTACCTCTGTTGTTTATTGCTTGCTTTTATGGCTACTTCCTCTACTTACATAAGTAGAGCAATTTATACCCTTCTAGCATTTATAGATTTAAGTTCTCCCATTCCCAATTATTCATTCTTTAGAGACTGAAAATCAGTAGGCATTGTGGGCAGTCTCAGAATAGCATCAGGCACAACTGGATGAAGTGTGATTTGAAGTAGGACCTGGGCCGTGGGGGGTGAACAGAGCTTGTTTGTGTCCTGTCTGCAAAAAAAACACATTTAAACCATACGGATAGCTAACAACCCCTACAGATAGCTAATAAACCCTACCAATAACTAATAAATCCTACAGATAGCTAACAGGCATCACAACTGTTGCCCATTGATCGCAGAAGGAGTCAGCATCTGGCAACCCCGACTGTCTCTGTGCAGCTTGAGGGGCACGCTGCTCTCTGGAACTTCAATGCCCACAGCAAAGCTGTAGGAAAAACGCCACCTCTCCCAGTGGCCAGGACTGCAGCTCAGATTCCTGCTTCTGCTGGAGGAGTCCATTCCCAGACTCTGCTGCAGAGGAGAGAGTGTTTGTAGTCGATGACCCTGCCATTAATTGATCCAAGTGCTGGTTTGCTGACCTTCAGGCATACACACTCATCTTGTCCAGGAAGTCTGACTTTTACCTTGCACTAACTGTGGGATTCCTGGAGGCAAGATTTTGAGGGAAATTCCTGTGAGTTGATGTTTATTGACATTTGTTGTGAAATATCACACAAACAGTGTTTGATAGACACATTTTTATAGATCTTGAATTAAAATGAAATACCACACTTAAAAATACAGCGATTTGTTTGTTGTCCTATCCTAGTAAGCAGAGTTATATGTATTAAATATATTTTTTGGATTGTAGGCCCAATTTACCATCCAGAATCCTGCCATATTAAATTATATTCAATTCTGTGTGTACAGACAGTGTGGTAATTGAGAACTAACTGAGTTGTTCTCTATTCACTTATTATTAAAGCAAAACTTTGTGAGCCATATCATACTCTGGCTGAAGTTCATGGGAGCTGTGTGGAACAAGTCTGCGTGGAACTGTGCAGACAGACTTTTTAAAAATTAAGTATTTAATCTTAAAAAAATATGTGCAAAAGATTTGCTAATGTAATACCAATGGTACTTAAACTAATCTAAATGTTTGCAATGCAAGGTGATACTATAAGCCGTATGTGAATGATTCACCCTCACCACATTTTAAAAGATGAGAGACTTTTCAAGAGAAGGCAAATTTCTACTAACCAAAAAAAGATCATAGAATCATTGAATAGTATGAGTTGGAAGGAACCTTTAAAGGTCATCTAGTCCAGCTCCCCTGCCATGGAGAGGGACATCTTCATCTACATCAAGTTACTCAGAACCCCATCCAACCTGACCTTGAATGTTTCTGGGGATGGGACATCTACCATCTCTCTGGGCAACCTGTTCCAGTGTTTTACCACCCTTGTTGTTAAAAACAGGTTGAGTGGTGACTATCCCAAGGGGGAAAAAATCTAAGTACTTGGTTTTTAAAGGCAGAAAATTTTATTACTTCCCTACTCAAATCAATCAAAGCAAAATAAGTCAATGATTAAATTTGCAAGATGATCAATTGATCAGTACATTTTTAATATACTACATTTAATAACCACATAATGTTTTCCAAAGCATGCTAAAATTTGCTGACTTCAGTACATCAGCACTAGTAAAATACTGTAACTCATAGAAGTCTTTTCTACGTTTCTTTCATTTGAATTTATAGAAACTGTCTCAAGTCTTTATCTGTCCAAGAATCTCTACAATCAAGTTTAATTTTATTCGTTGGATATATGCTACACTCTTCACGTCAGTTTAAGAATCTTAATTTTCCTACTAATCAGCACTGAATGGTCTAAAGAGGCATTCCTACCATCTACTTCATGCAGTACAGAGCATGTCGAGTAGAGCAGTCTAGCATTTCTGTATTAGAGATATCACCAGACAGTGATTCAGGTCACCTGCAGCTAAAAATATACAGTGTGAATCTCTTGCTGGAGGTCTTAGAAATATTCAGACTTAAGTTGTAAATTAGTTTTCTTCCAAAGGGCCTTTTCTATCACCAGCATTTGGTTCACAGTTCAGAAAGGAATTGCCTTTACACCCTCAAGCACAGGTAACAGCACTGAAAAGTGACAGAACACATATGCATGACTAAAGCAAATCCTCTTGGCTGTTGCAGCTGCTGTTGTGTACATGTACGCCTGGAAATACTTGCTGTTCTATTGAACATGAATGCTTTGTCTCAATCGTATTAGCAAATCAAATGTCATTTGAGTGATGTGAATATTACTTCAAATGCCTCATTTCTATTTAAAGGCATAATTTTACACATTAAATTTCTTTTCATCTCTTTCTGTTGTGTTTCTGGTTTGGCCATGCCTGCAAGATCCTCCTGAAACAGATAAGATGTAATTTCATATGCTCTTTAAATTGATTATGAGATCAGAACACAACCTACAGCCATTGGCAAAAATCTAATGAACCTCCATGAGAAACCATCAGTTTTTAAATATTATGTAAGCTAGTATTAAAAGGCATTGATCTCAGTAGAGATGCCTCTGGGCACCTGCTTTTCTAAAAATGCTAAGGCCTTTGTAATCTCAGCCATTTGCTTTCTACCTCCCTGATGTTCCTTAGCTATTTTATTTTGTCTTACTTTATTACCTGTCCTGTATTTGAAAAGACCATGACACAATAATCCATCATGTCTAAAGTTAAGTACAGGTTTGTGAAAATCCAAATATGTTAAACCTGCTGGCTCTGTCTATACCAACAGTTATTTCATTAAATACTATGATTTGTCTGAGATGATTTGCCTTTCATAAATCCACGATGACTCATGCTTATTAAATTGTTCTCTTCCAAACTGAGTGAATATTTAAGATAGCCAAAAATAGCATCTCAAAATTCTCCTACCATTGGATCAGGCTCTGACACACTTAAACCGACTGCTAAGTATCTTCCTTCACTAAATTCCAGTGGGGATTTCTTTTTCAGAGTAAGTTATTATTAAGCCTGCATAAAGGTGGCAGAATCTTTCTCATGAATGTTTTTCTTAAGATTTACTATGGTGTTAATCACTACAATTTTTGAAACTGATCCATTTATGATCTAAGTTACTTTTCTTTCTTCTCAGCTGGTGAGACATTTTTAAGTGCTTATTCATGATATTTGAAAGGTCTAGCTATCTAAGACATATTATTTTCTGTTCACAAAGACAAGGCATTAGAGATACTTTCCTACTTATCTGTGGAGGGGAGAGAAAAACTTTAAAGCACTGGGAAGACTAACTGTAAGAAACTGATGAAACACTTTAAAGAGTATTTATTTGTCTTGATGAGTACAAAATGTACCTTTTTTTAAAACTACATTTATTTTACCATGACTATCCTAAGCTATCTTCTTTTTTCAAAAAACAGCTGTTTCTTAGTTGATTTTTTTTAAAAAAATTTTTACTTGCCACAAACTTTTTACATGTGTTTCATATGCTGTCCAAGTTAGGGAAAGGTTAGCGATGCTTGTGAAATCAGTGTAAGACTTTTATCACTGTTGTTGTTAAAGTCTTTTTATACAGTGTTTGCTTCTTCCCCTGCTCTGCTGGGTAAGTCAAGGACTCTTATTTAGTGCAGACAGTTTTATGTAAGCTGTACAGGAACAAGAAGGCAGAGCTGGAGTGGAAAGTGAGACAGCCTCTGCTAGCCTCCAAGACAATGAAAATTAATGTCTTATGAATGAAAGAAGTCAGGTTGGAAGAATGAATCACAGAATGAAGAGAACAAAAATAAAGAGCAGGAAGGTGAGGTGACCACAGTACAAATGAAATCTTAATGATTTGAATTAATTTTTGTTTGTTCCAACATGCTGCCCTGTTCTAATGATGAAGTTGCCAAAAATCTGGAATTGTTTCCAAAACCCTGGGAAGCATCTCTAATTTGTGCACTGAAACATAAAAGAGCCAGTCCCTGGCACATGTAGAGACCAGAGACTTCCACTTGCAGTGAGTTTCTCATATTTCTGAATGTATCTTCTAAAGAACAACATTCGCTCCATTAATTTCCATGTCAACACCACTCAGTAGTTCATTGAATTTGACTAGGAAACCCAACAGCAACTCCTGCCTCCTGCTTCCTCCTCCCCCAACATTCTCAGGTCATTTTTTCTTGTGCAACTCATTACTACAGCAACAATCTTTCCTAGGGTATTTCAGTTTCAGGGAGCAATGCTATATTAAAGCCATTCTGCTTATAGAACATTTTGTTTCTTATTGAAAATGTCTTAGGTGAAATACACCATGACAATAAATGTTTTCAAGAAACAAATTCCCCCAACACAAATGAAATGAGCATTTACTGCTATGGTGTTACCTATCACAGTTTCCACAATAACACCATTGAAGGTCATGTAAACTTTTGTATTGCTCATTTCATGTTTCATGTAGTTCTACACCTATGTGCCTGTAACTTGATATATCATAGAAATAGAGGCCTGGGAAGATTCATGTCATATAATTGCTTTCAAGGAGTTATCCAGTACCACCTTCAACAAAGGTGGCAGCCTTAGCTAAGAGATCCCACAGAGCCTAATTTTTAGGGAACCTCCTTTTCTTAGAAATAGAAATCCAGTTTGCACCCTGATTTTATCCATGGTTAAGTTTCTTCCTCTTAAGCAAGTTCAGTCCTGTAGTTTAAGAATCTCTCTTTTCTCCTTGGTATCTATCCTTACAGTAAAAGCGCAGACAGCAACAAGGTGCACATGGTCTTCGTTTGGCTAAGCTGTGCATACCACACCTTCTAGGCTTTCTTCATTAGAAGGATCTCCTTTCACAGTGAGATCTCATTTTTTTCTGTGTTTCTTCTTCTTCTTAATCCTTTGGTCTCTTATATTTCACATTGGTTCCTCTATACTCCTCCCCCCCTTCAGCTCATCTCCACATCCCCCACCTCTTCACCCTTCTGTCTCACCACCACTTTCAGAAGCTACCTGCACATCCACTTTCCTCTTCACCTGCCGTTGCAATATTAGGCTTCAAGCAGCAGCTGGCAGCCTTTTCCCCAGCTTAATTAAAGGTCACCCTTCGAATCTTCACAGGAAATATCTGTATTTGGGACCTCAGTACTCTAGCTGCACTTGGAACAGTGAAAGAAATTTTTAATAAAATTCAGTGCATTAATACTGCTGATGCTATGACTCCCAAAGTGGCTGCCAGAATCCATACAAAACAACACAAACAAATCCAGGAAAACAGAAATAATATCGTTTTGTGAATTATAACTAGTTAAAGGCAAAATGTATGGAACAGGGAAAAGAATAACCTATTACATATGCTTTGCTATCTGAAACTAGGTCTTAAAGAATAACAAGTAATTGTTGGGATTTCATTTTCATGAGCTAAATTTAGTTTTGCACCAGTGGCTCACAAAAGCCTATGCCAAGTAAGATGTTCTCAGAATTAAGGAGGAAGGAAAGAAGTCTCTGGTTTGGAAGGAGAACATCTATTCTCTCTCAAAAACATCTGAGAAATAAAAGATTCACCATCTTCTGTTTAAAATCACTCTCCAGCTGGATCGTTCTAAGTGTCACACATTCCGAATGTGTTTCATATATTTGGACAGTAGTGCTTTAGTGTCGTGAATCCTTCTGAATCATCCCTTTCAGTAGTACATCCAGAACTGTCTTCCCCAGCAGGCTGAGAGCAGCCCAGTCTGGGTTTGGGTTGCCCTAATATACACATGCACTCATGCTGCACTGGTGAGAACTCTACAGCAACAAGAAGTTCTACAGGGAGTGTGAATGGCATAAGAAAATCCTGTCCAGTACTGAGTATCACAAACAGCAAATTAAGAGATGCTTATAGATATAATATCTGTGAACCAAAGAGGGGAAGTTGTAGTAATCACACATTGTGTTTGAGTAGTACTTCGTATTGTGAAAAAGCTTAGCATAATACGGTATATAACTACATTGCAGCAGGCCTGTCATTGGTAAGTGGGAGGGAAAGAGTTTATCCTCTCCTCCAATCCATCCCTCATTTGAGTTTCTCTTTGTAAAGTCATTTCAGTCACAAGCAAAAGCTCACAGTGCCGTAAGCATGAGTATAATCAGCTTTTAATGCCCCCACTTCCACTGGATTTTAAATAGCAGATTGCCCTGAGTTTGATCAGAGTGCTTCGCTGAAATGGGGGCTCTGCTGTTGATGTTCAAAGACAAACACAGTTCGACAAGTATATACATCATCTACAAGACTGAGACATTCCACGGGACTTGTCAGCCCTTGCAAAGAGGGGGTCTTCCACAGGGCTGGGAAAACTCTCGACGGTGCTGTGTACCCTTGAGGGACTGATTACCCAGGTGCAAGAGGGAGCAGCACAGAGCAATGTTCACTGAAGTACAAGCAGCTGTTGCCACCCAGCACTCCTGGCACAGAACTGTTGATGACAACCCAGGAAGTCTGCCTCCACAAGTGTAAAGTGCCACTTACTTTCATCTTTCATGTAGATTTTATAAAGTAAGAGGTATTAAAAGGAAAAGGCAACAATTGGAAGCTCCAGAAATAGTTTATATAAAAAAACATATTTTGTGTTATGTGAGCAAAGCTTGTGCTAGATTTCAGTTGCCAAAAAGCGTATGATCTGCCTGTGAAATGTCCAACATTCTCATCTGGAAAAACTTTTAGATTTTATTCCTTTATTTGGCTTGAAACAGAGCTTTTTTGCTTTTGTTAAATCTTTAACTGAGGTCTGGGCCACAGGAAAACTAAAAGGCAACATGCTGGCTAGAGGCCATCATTTTACATTTTAGAAGAAGGATTTGGAGTGAAAACAGATGAAAGCTACAGGGGCCCTGGTCAGACAGCAGTCAAAAAATCTCCAGGAGCCAGATGGAACAGAGTCCAATATATTTGAATCCTGGCTCAGAAGAAATCAATGATCAGCTGAAACTGGGGATGATGCAAGGAAAAATAAAGAAACCAACATTCCTTGAGGTATTGCTTCAGCACTTTTATAGAGAATAATGGAAAAATACCATCAAGAGATTTTCATAATTCTGGCATCAATTTCTGTGTGTTTGCATTAACCACTGTCACTCTGGTGATATTTCTAAATAGAACAGAAGCTGCAGAGGCACAGAGAGCAAAACATGACCCAGAACAAACAGGAAGACATAGAAAACCAGGAGAGAGCAGACTAAAGAGCTGTATAGAAATCTAGTCCATGCTCGGCACCAAATGGGAATCAGAGAAGTAATTCGGGAGGAAGCAGACTGACATACCCTGGATGAAGTAACACTGGATGAAATAACCGGTCAGGGCAGAAGAAGAATTCAGTACGAAGAGGGCCATGTAAAGGAGATGTTAGTAGAGGTCGTCGTTTTTGTGAAAGCTAATGAGTCAATTAACATACAGCAACTCCAAACTTGCTGCCTCCAAAACATCCCATGCCCTTGTTTAGAGAAGTCATGGAGGTCACAAATTAGAAAGGAACCTTTTAGCTTCACTACACAATCTTAAAGAGGTACAGTCATTGCAGGAAACCAGTCCCATGACTTATAATGCTACCAAAACATGGCTTTACCATGTTAATTATACTGCTATCATAGGTATTTGTATTGCTGTTATTTCTAGCAGTGCCATTTCAGTCAAATCCTGTTTTCTTTGTCATCCAGGAATGGTCAGTGGAAGTAGGATATCCTCCTCATGCCCAGTCTTGCATTCCTCACTAAATATTGTTTTCAGCAGCAATTTGTATAACCAGGAAAAGCAGCCCTGAGCCTTTGCATGGCTTCTGTGCTCCCAAAAAACATCATGCAATGGATATGACCCAAGGAAATTATCACTACCCAGCTTTAACTGCAGTATTGCAGGCACATGTTAAGCTACTGGGAAAAAAAACCCCAGCCAACAACAGGAATATAGGCGGACTTTCCATCACTAAACTATAAACAGAAACAAAATTAACTTTGGGGTGTTATAAACAAGCCAGCTGAGCTTATATAGTGACTGAGGTTGTGGTGAGAGGGAGAAGACTGTTCTTCAGCTGTTTCAGTTCTCTTTGTTCTGTAAAACTTGATTGCCAGGAAAGGGCACACACTAGAGATTTAATTTCATCAGCTAGTTTGCACCATTAAACAAAACTATTTAAAATTAAACAAAATGTCTAACCTCCCCTCCAATTCTTCAGGTTCCTGTTGACACTTAATACGTCATATTACTGATTCATCTTGTAATTGCTGAATCTTCAGGTATGATATAAAGACCATATAAATGTACCGGGATGATGAGGAGCAGGGAGCAAGAAGGCTGAAGGAAGTTAGAGCTGAACATTCATTGTTCCAGAAATTCATCGCTATTTTAAAAAAAAATTTAAACTGTTTTCCACATGTGCTATTGTTAAAACCTCTGTGTGTCACACCGGATGATGTCTTGCACTGCTGCACTGGGTCCTTGAAAGGAAATGGAGGCATTCAGCCAGTCACTTCTTTTTCAGCTTCTATTGTTGTGTCAAGGTTAAAGTTTTCTTTCCCTAAGGATCCCAGCTGTAAACAAGCACCTCCTAACACCAGTAGTCTCAAAAACTACTTTTAGTTTATCATTCAACAGAAATTAAACACCTGTTAGTTTTTTAGATTGGTGCTATCATGCACACTTCAGTTTAACATCGCTTAGTACTGAATTTAAAGGACATTTCCTTCATTAAAAAGCTTTCTCACTACAGAAGAAAAAACACAAATGAAGACTCTCTAGAGACATTTTGCTTTTAATTGGTACTCAGAATTGCCTTACACTCCCGCTCCTCCCCCATACAACCTCCCCCCAACAAATGCTCCCAAACTTTCTTTACATGGCTCTGTTTATCTGGACTTTCTCCCTAAAGAGGAACTAAATAATCTTTATTTGTAGAAACAGTGTTTGCTAGCAGAAATAAATTTCAAAATGCATATTCACAAATATAAAATCATTGGCTAAAAGTTTTGGAAGAACAAAAATCAATATTGACTACAGCTTGTTTAGCAAAACATTTTTTTAGTCTAAGCTGACCCACAACAACAAAGGAGCTTAACATATTTATAACACTCATACATTTTATAATTAGAAATAAAATAACGTGTATCATTATGATGCATCTGTATTTAATAGTTACAAAATGGTGAAGAAAAGTTGGGTTTTTTTTTTCCTCCAGTAGCATTTGCCTTGGAAAATGGAAGCTGCTTTGCAAAGCTGAAACTAATACAGAAAATTTCTCTCTCCCTTCTTCTCTGCCATTACAGGTAGAATCCTCTCAGGAAAAACTCATTCAGTAGTACTACATTCTAAAGATCATTGATTGTTAAACTGTGTAACATTATTTTTCTATGATCTTTTTGCACTGAACACTGCAAAGACACAAATTGTTATTGCTAGCATTATTGCAACATCTCACACTGTTTCTAGTTGCTCATAAATTCTGTATAGTATCATATCCTTTTCCTATGGCTTTGCATTAACACTGTAAAAGCCCAGAATACAGATTACTATTTTGGAATTAAATTTATTCTTTTTCCTGAGTATTTCCTGAGTATTATTTTTCCTGAATAACTTCTACCATTACCTGAAGTGCATGTCAGATGAACAGTGTCCTTACAGACATGGCCCAACCTATATTGAGTTGCCCTGGTACAAAGTGGCACATTCCCCTTTTGCACAATTATGGCACGCTCTTGTCACAAACAAGAATTTGACATTGACCTGTGTGCTCAGAGAACACTGAAGGAAAGATCAGGAGCCAAAGACAGCATTTTAGATAATTCTCACTGTTAACCGTTCCAGTGCTGATGAAACAATTGGCAGCAGGCGTGAACATAATGTGAACATCTGCCCAATGGCTGAGAGCTTTATCTTGCAGCTTGGGAACTCAGATGGATGGTGCTTGGAGTGCCACCTTCTTTTCCCTCACAGCCCAGGTTAAATACTGACTGGCCTGAGCTTAAGGCTGTTTGCTATGTGTGAGCCAAGGTCATTATTAATGCAACAGCTCACAGGGCCCAAAATGTGCTAAGCACTTTACAGAGATGTAGGGCAATCCAGGCCTCAATCCCAAAAAGCTGATATGTCAGTGTCAATCTTAGACACAGCGGCCATTCCTCCTTGTCCCTCCTTCCCTCCTGTTCCTGTTTCCCTGGGCTGTGTTACCTATCTAGTCACTTGGAAAATCAGAACACATATTTAGTTTTGGGAAACAAAAAATTTGCCTCAGCATCTGAGTTTTGAAAACAACCAAAACCTTTGCAAAAGAAATGGGGATTAATAGCAGGCTGTGGGTTCAGTCCCCTCTGGTTGCATGGTGAGTAGAAAACCCATTCAGCCATTTCAAGTACTAAACAGATATCTGGAATCATCTCTGCCTAGCAATGGGTGAAGGCTCCCACACATCGTGACAAAGAGAGTGGGAGAATGGTCACCTCCATCTCTTATAAATCCATCATTAAACTTATCTCTTTCCAAAGAAGAAATATCGCAATAGTGCAAATATTATTTTTTAAAGCAGCTTGGTATAGACTAGTTCCAGCTCGTCTGTGAGACACTGGCAGAACCATAGCATTTTCAGAAAACAGGTTTTTGCTTCTCAGATGTTCTGCCTCTTTTAGTCTATTCAGTGGAAATGACAGTTCTGGGTGAACTGGCAAAAAGTTATTTAGTCTAGGTCAAAGGTTAAATTTTCAGCTCCCCTCTCTAATAATAAATAAAGTTTTGAAAACATGTTTTGGAAATTATATTTTGTGAAATGAATTTCAAGGTGGCCTTTTAGGGTAGTCAGAATTACAAGCGCCAATGTGACACACATTGTGTGGGAGAGGAAAAAGAAGAGCTCCTGTGTAAGGGATTTAAGTAAGCATATAAAAACTGCTCGTGTTGAGTTGCATTTTTTATCCAGCTGAATTCCTGCTCAGTTGCAATTTACCAGTTAGGTTCTCCTCAAATTAAATCTACAGTTTTCTGTGCAAGGGAAGGGAAAAAATAATAAATCAGAACTAATGAGATATTCTCTATACTATTGACGTTTTTATTTTTTCCTCCTGCGTCACTGCTAGATTTGAAAGGCAAGGAGTGAAACTGAATGTGAAAAATGAAAACTTCCCACCTGGTGTAAAGAAGGGAAGGAGGAAATCAGAAGGGTGAGTTAGCAATTCCTTAAGCACATGCAATGTCTGTAATTTTCAAACTTGACAATTGCACTGAGACACAGAGGGGAAGGGAACTGATTGGGAGAGTGTTTGCTCTTTCACAGACAGACTTGTGAGAGAAGTACATCAGCATTTTGCCCAGGCTGTGTGTAACACATGCACAGCTCAACACAGGCACGGAATGGCAGCCACAGGAGGGAGGGGAATTCTCACCTGCTTTCCTCCCCTGCTCTCTCTGCCTTCCCTGCAGGGAGAATATTGACACAGCCTTTCCTTTCTCCAAGCTCAAAATCCAGTCAACTAAAACCCTTTGCCTATCCTTCTCTACATGCATCCACAAAAGCCTTTTTTCAGATTTTAAAATCATATTATCCTATTCCTTTTTTTGCTGTGTGATGCTTTTGTCTCTCTCCTTCCCCAGCCCCTCCCTTAGCTCCAAGAATAACAGAGTGAGTAGACTGAGCAAACATTGAAACAGACAATGTACAGATTGCTTTCAAATGCACAAACAACCAAACCAGGAGACAAAAGATAAAAACTCATAGGTTTCTTTTTCCCTCCTCTCTAATCGTAGGTGTTATTATGACAATGTAGGTAAAATATTTTCTGATGGAGGTGTTATTTTCAAATTGATAATGTCTGTAAGTTCAGACAGTGGTTGAGAAGTTGGAACTCATCATCTTCTGTGTGCTGGAGTGCAGGCATGTTAGGCAGAATGGAGAGAGCAAGGGTGCTGCTCTGAGCTGTGCTCATCCATATCATTACACATGGTTAAGCTCACTCGTAGCCTTCTTGCAGTTCTGCAGGAAGCTTTATCTAGAGTTTAACTGTCACCAGACTGCACTGAATTTAGTGCGCCTTTCTGTTGCACTCATCTTACTGCTCAATTTTTCTTGTCTGGCAACTTTTGATTGTTATCCAGAGAGCCATTCTAATGTCTAGGAAATTAATTGATGCTATGGTCTTCCTAGGGTTTGTTTTCAGCTTCTACACTTAAATGATTATTTGTCAGAAAGCTGTTCTTCATACACAGAAATTTGAATAAAATTAACAGTGAAACCAGAATATTTTTTCACAAGTAAACCTTTGTAGTGAACAGACAGACACTGAATATGATGTATAGCACTCTATATGGTTACCAAATTTGTCTTTAATGCAGGCATATATATCTAAAAGTCTTGGCATTACTTCAGAGATGCTGCATACTCACAGTTCTGCATTTAGTGGGGGCTGCAGAACACCAATTCTGTGCAAACCACCAACTTGCAGGAAGATACACTCAATCCATCTTTTCTATAAGACCAGGTATGTAAATATATTTGCTCCTGACCAGAAAGCTTCTGTTATCTCCTGTTGTCGGATATTTGGTTGCTGCTTCTATCCACCTATCTCAACAATTAGCTCACACTCTAAGGACCATCATTTGTTTTGCCTGAGATGCTCATCTATGTGTGCAGTAGAGGATTGTTATACACAAAATGTAAGAAGTGAAACACCAACCTGTATTTTTGATGAGGCAGTTCAGAAGGTGTGGATTTGGGTCTAAGTCCAAGAACAAAGAGATTTTGTAAGTAGCTTGGGTGAAAGAAAACTCTTTTCCTTGCACTTCCAGTTATTTTCTTTCAGGACTCAATGGATCTCTGTCTGGAGCCATCAAAAATTCCTCTGTTATATGACAGATGAGAACTAGAAGTATAACTTCTATTGCCAGACCGACTCATCTGGCTTCCCCAAACAAGAACAATGCATATCTTTATAGCCGCTCTTACTTTATATTTGGTGCCTATAACCTGTAACCATGTTGTTAAGACCATGTGTCTTGCCTTGATATAGATATGCGTGCCTTGCAGACTTTCCAGGAGACTCAGACAATCGGCGCAAAAATACACTCTGACCTAGGACCCTCTCTGGCTTTCCCTTTCAAGAGAATACCTGGCCAAGGTTTTAAAAGTGACCATTCCTCATATTAATTCCTTGTAAGTTGTTGGCAGCAGCATATATTCTTCTGGTAGCCATTACAAGTATAAAATATTATACTTTGCAGCATAGAGAGAAAAGAGTGTAGCAACTGCTGACAAGAGCTGACCCTTCCATCAAAGAAAAACTGATTATCAGTGAATTTTTCATTTGTCTGTGTAACACTCAAGACACCAATTAACTACCTTTCTCCTATTAGTAATATCTATACTGTGCTATGTAGGAAAAAAGTCTCAGTCAAAATTAACAAGGCACAAAGCACTAGTTGGATAGCAATTAGCAGACAGTGTCATTGCCATATCTTCCTAATAAGATGAAACAATAGAGAAGGAAATGTATTCTGTGCATCTAATGGATGCTGTAGATCAAATAACCTCTCAGAGATTTCTGAAGCAGCATAAACACAATGACTCCCTGTTGTGAAAAGTCATCTTGGATCAGTGGTAGAACTGGAATAATCGCTGGCATGTAACTGATGTGGGGAAAGGAAAAATACAGCATACTGAATTTTGTGTTATCAGATGAATGGCTTCATTTGAGCCTGCAAGAGTGTTTGACCAGCTCTGTACTGGACAGGAGACAGACACTAATGGGGCTGGTTTGTTTTTGCAGACGGATGTCTACAGTTCCACCCTTTCTCCCTTTTGCTGCCCAGCCCCAGCCCAAGATCAACATGATTCAAAAGCAGGTTTCATTTATCTGACATCCACATGTGCTCCTTTAGGGGATAGAGGCTTAAATAAATGGTCTGGGTTTTGAGGTCATCTCTGTAACAGGATTAAAAATATTAACTGGCTCATAAATTTGTTTTACCAGGGTAGCGTTGCCTGACTGAGCCTGTATCATTTTTATTGCTAGCTACAGTTATGTTTATTGACAGACAAGGATTATAAAATGATGACACAAAGCAGTAGTTATTCTGGGATCCAGCAGGAACAATAAATTCTCTGCCTCCAGTTCTGGAAATGTTTCAAGGCTTTTTCTTCATGAATAGTTACTCCATAAAGCCACAGTATTTTCTTGACTAACGTTAGTCATTTACTTCACCTGTGTTGCTCCAATCAGTACAACAGAGGTGCAGGAGAAAGTGGTATAATGCTATAAAATTTACAAAGCCCTAAGTACACAGAGCTGAAATTATATTTTTTCTGTAAATCTTAGTTGCCAACATCAAGAGCAGAGTTTCTTCTGTCTAGGGATATTTCTGTATGCAAAAATAAAGCAGCAAAAAGGCAAACAAGAAAACTTGGTCAACATAATAAACTTCAACTGAAGAGAAAGAAATAAAGAACATCTAAGCTTTTAAATGCACAACAAAATGACACAAAATCAAGCATGCATCAGAAGTCTGTTGAAGCCCAAGTTTCCAAATGTTAGTTATGTGCTTTAATGACAAAAAGAAATTGGAGAACATTTGCTGCTCAGTGCAAGATTCACAGGTGGCCTACTTCACTTTCAGCCTATTTCAGACGTCAAGTTTTTCAAGCCTCTATCATTTATCTTATCTTCCTTTTGCCCTTTGAGTGTTTGTTTACATCTTCCTCATAGTCTGAAGCCTGAAACTTCACTCTAACTGAGGTATCACTGGTCTCAATAGCAAGATTGATACTGAAACACAGAGGGGTTGAGGCTGCAGAGGACCTCTGGAGATCATCTTGACAACCTCTCTGCTCAAGTAAGGTCATCTAGAGCCACCTAGAGCCTCTTACCCTTCACAAATGAAAATTAATTTGTCCAAGAAAAAGAAGAAACTTTTTAAAACATAGTAGTGTCATACTGTTGCCACTGTCTTTGTCCCCCCTAACTCTTTCTCTGCCTTATACTGCTTCCTAAGTGTTTTTTCCACCATTTCGTATAAGCAAAGCACTTCTATTGCAATTGCATGTACCTCTATCAAATTTCCATCAGCTGATTTTGGAACAATTTCCTATTTTCTGGAACTCTTTCCAAATTTGAAAGCATCCTCTTAATTTCATCATCCAGATCGTTGATCACCAAAGGACTGAATATAAATGGACTCAGAAATACACAGTTTTAAATGTCCTCCCGTTTTGACAACAAACCAATGATAGTTTCTCTTTGATTTTGTTTTCTCAACCAGCTGTGAGCCTTCTCCACAGTGATTTAATCATATACCTTAATTTGCTTACGAGAATGCTCTGTAGGAGACTCAAGAGCCTTACTGAAGTCAAGATAGATCACATCTACTGCTTCCCCCTTATTCACTTATCCTGTCAAAGAAAGAAATTAGATTGGTTTGATACAATTTGTCCTTGACAAATTCACATTCGCTAGACTATTATTACCCTCGAGGTGTTCATAAATTGATTGATTGATCCTCCACCACACGGCTTCAGTTCAAGGAAAATCACTTCACCAGCATCTATTCTGATGTGCAGCTAATTGGGCTCAGTTCTGTGATTTCAAATCTACTTCTGCAGGTTTGGTGCTGTGTTCCCAAAAAGGCATCCTAACTATCTTGACCATGTGTTGCCCTCAGTCCCAAAGCTAACCAGGTTATTTGAGCTTTACCTGCCATACTTGAGGGCACCAGAGCTACGAACACTACTTGTGCTCATAAGAATATCATGCACCCTCTAAATAAGCTCTCTTGACTGTACTATCAAGCATAAAATCACTACCTGTTGATGGCAGCAACCTACCAGTTCTGGGGTGCATGCTACTGTGGTCCATGAGTAAGAATATTTTGTCATTTATGAACAGCAGAACACAGTAGATGGTATTATTTGTAAACAATATTTGCAATTTATGTAAATGAAGCTCCTAGAACAACTTCATCTTTTTTTCCCAGGAAGGGAGCAGAGTTTCAGTTTTCTAAGCCATTTGACCCTGAGGCTTACATTTGGAATGCTGATAGACACTAGATAATTATTATTTGAATTAGAAAAGCTGTAAAATATTCTACTGTGTCTCTTAATTCAAATGTTATAGCTGCCACACAGGGCTTAGTCCTACAATGGTTGTAGCACAGACTTACACTGAGCACAGTTGGCTTTCTGCTCAGAACGAGATCAATATTTTGGCATGGCATCCTCACAATGCAGAATTAGGTAACTGAAAGGCTGTTTGAACCCCAGTCAACCACAAGTACGCTTCACTATTAAACACTGGAAATTTGACTTTTACACTTACAAGTAAAAAAGATTTTATTCAAATTGTTAATGTGCACGGAGACCTACTTTTTTAGTTCTTGCTTCAGCAAAACTCCTGCAACTAAGGAAGGGTAGTCTAAGTTCAGTGTGAGGTGGTCTCAGTGAGCTCAGTGTGAGGTGAGCTTCAGTCACAGTCTTGTCCTCATTCTTGTTTGATCTTCATCCCCTGTTAGGTTCTGCCATTGCAAAACTTATGCACAGAAATTCGGTGAGACCACTAGTAACTAAGATTTTTAGAATCCCAGTACCTCTTTCCTACCTGTGAATCAGAAATAAATATTACTTTCCTACTTTTTTAAGAACTGAGACACATTTTTAAGGGCCAGAGAAGTACCAAAATAATAGACTATTTGTTTCAAAGACAATGCAAAGCACTGAATAGGTCATTATGGAATAATTTAATTTGAAGAAACATCACCACAGAGCAAAGTGAATAGATTAATGTAGCTATTTGTTTTCTTTCTCTCTGCAAACATATAAAAGATACCATTTGTAGAATGATAACATTTTTTTATTCCATCATCTACCAATGCAAATATATCCATTTGCTTCATTTAATAAGCAGTTAAATTACTCTGACTCCTTATACACATCTGTGGAAAAAGACATCTACCTTAAGATTTACCTGCCCCCTCTTCCATTCATCACTAGAGGCATGTTTGTGTTTGGCACAGGGATATAGCAGGATGCCTGAGGTAGGTTTCATCCCAGCCTGTATGTCCACATATGGCTATACAGAGCCCTGCTGCTAACGTTAAGTGGAAGCAAAAGAAGTTCTAAACCACAGCACCATACCTGCACCAGTAAAGCTTCCACTCTCACCAACTGGTCTGGGGCCCAGGCTGTGACAGGGCTGGGCAGCCTCCTGTTCTTCTTTTCCGTGCAAACCTTCCCCAAGGACATCACTGTTTTCATGTTCCCACCACAGGTCTTTCAGCAAGGTAGGTAAGCTAAGATTATGCAACAGGGAAAAAAGCAGAGCCTCAAAAATCCATAAAAAGCTGTGAAATAAGGAAATATATATGAAAAAAATAACCAAACAGAGAAATTTAAAAATGCATTTCAGCTTAATTACCTATTAATTTGAATATGAGACTTGGATTGTATCTTAGTTCTCTGCCATAGTTTTATCTTAGAAACAGCAACAAAATCACTTTTCTTTGTGTCTCTGTATGTGCAGCTAGCTAAGAAAATTGTTCCCAGGGCTGTGTGTGCCCCTTTTGACACTGCCAAGGTTACTCGTGAATAAGAATCATGTTTGTTTCTGCTACATCAGAAAACAATTAATCTTCATTGTTTGCCAACCAGGAGTAATCAAAAGCAGTAGGGAAATTGGCTGTATTTTCTGGTACATATGAAGATATGCAGAAACAAAAGCAAAAATGCAAACTATAACTGAGGAAAGCTCCAAGACTGCCTCTTGCAGGAAAATAAAGATCTAGGCATTTTACAGACAGAGTATTTTTTTCATCTTTCCAGTGGAGACATATTTGATGGGGAAAACTCCAGATGTATGGTAGAGTGATACAGAATAGTTTGTCTACTGTGGAAACAGTTAAGGTCAGAGTGCATATACAAGAGCTGCTTTATTTGCTTAGGTTTGATTTGAAAAGGTGAGTTTAGCAATACCTGTGGGGAAATTTGGCTCTTTTTTACTAGAATGGAGGAGTAGAGTATGGCTATGAGTAACCAGAAATGCACATTTAAGGTACTGACACACTGCTCACCACTGTAATTACAAGGATAGATAATTATCTGGGTTTGAACAGAGTGCGGAAATTACATGAGTTGAACTGCTGACTATATTAAACCAAGATCTAGAAGCAGTAAAGGATTTATAAGTCCAAAAATTAGGCACAGATCTGCCTAACAGACAGAAAACACCCAGTTCACTGAGCAGAAACTAAAATCCCGCTGGTCCAGAGAATCCTGAGCAGGTACCTGATTTTCAGCTAGTTAGCAAGAAAGAACAATCTTCAGGCTGTGTGCCAAACCATCCAAGAGAACAGAAACCCCTCCATGTAGCTGGGACCCAGAACCTGATAACTCAGGTAAGGAGCTGAGTTTTCTTCCCGAGAAATCACAAGGAGATGTTCCCACCATGCACCTTTTCTGCAATAGCATCTGCTCAAGAATTGGGTTCAGAGGCTTGCCAAGCGTGGGGGAAGAGGAAAGGGAGAGAAGAGGGGGAGGAGAGAAGGTGGAGAGCAGCTTTTAAAAGAAAGCAAGAACATTTTGCATTTCTGTGGGGCACAGTCCAGTCCCAAAGATGTACTTGTGTCTCAGAGGAATTAGACTGTCCTCTGATCAGCTTTTGGATCTTGGTGTAAAATGAGCAAGAGCTGAGCCAAACTTCCTGGCCATAAAAGCCCAGTAAGTTGAGATACTTCTGGCTAGTAGCCTAGCAGGTTTAAAAAATAAAAAGTCATAGTTATAGATTTATTTACATAAACATTGCAAATGCAGTTCTGGAGAAATTCTTTGGGTTCAGCATCCCATGCTTTGCACTGCACTGCCAGATTACAAGGCCCTGCACTACAGCAGCCCTCTCCTGTCTCCTGTGCTGTAACCCAGGTGAGGTTTCTTCTCCTGCCAATGTGGCATGTGTTTGCCACAGGGACCCTCTATCCCTTTAACTCTGTCATAACTTCCTTTAATAGAGAACATTCAGCTACAGATTGTCTTTCAAAACAGTAAAATAAATTTTTTTTAAAAAAAATTAAAAATCACAGATTTGGAAAGGTAAATCTATCAATTTTAAGATGTAAACTCACCATAGCAGAATATAATTTGGAAAAAAACCCAAACATGTTGACAGTCAAATCAAAATAATTTGATTTGTAGGAAATAGCAGCAGGATAACAGACTGCCTTTCTTAGACTCAAATTCTAGGCTAGCGTTATGCACGTTGTTAGAACTTCTTTCTATGTGTAAGTTTTTCTACAGAATTTATCCTGGAATATCTAAACCTTGTGCAGCTGCTCCCTCGCTGCTCTGTGATTATCTGAGAAGCCAGCTGAAAGCTCATTTTCAGTCTTCTCCTTTTTCATGGGGTATTGCTTTACTGTAGTTATGTAACAAAATGCTGTGTGTGGCAAAAAGAGGTGTTTCAGAACATAAACAGAAATACTCTTGCAAAAGTATTTAAAGCCTCAGGCCTGCCATTAAACTGCTCACCAGTGGTTGTGATCTCCACCCGTGTTGTTCCCATGGGTGCCAGGGTGGTGCAGAGTTCCATGGGCACAACAAGGGATTTGAAATGGGGGCCAAAGGCACAGAAAATAGGAGAGAGCACACTGGTAGTTAGCATGGTTATTTCAGGTGGGTGCAGAGAGGGGCCTGGTAAAGAGCAGGGCAGCAGACAGCTGTGCAGCATCAGCCCTTGGCAAAATGCTAGGGATGCAGCGGTCCTGGACTGAGGCACCCTGGGCTGCAACACGGTGCTAGCGCGTTATCACGCACTTACAGACACCCAACATGCCAGTCAGAGCTCTGGTAGGACTGTCCAGCAGACCCAGGCAGCAGCCAGTATCTCCCTGAGTCCAAGGGAGCTAACACAGTCGAAAGCTAAGAAAAGGGGGGAAATACAAGAAGCTTTAGAAATCAGTAGATCTCTAGATTAAACCAGTGCAAGGTCCTTGTTCTGCTGCCAAAGCATAACTCTACCAGGAAGCCTTGTGCTGTTTACCTTACATACTAGATGGCAAAATTTCCTCTAGGTGACCACTTAAGGAGGCAAAAAAAATATTTTTTAAGGAAAAATTGCCTTCAAATAAAGCAAAGCATAACAACACAACAGGCTGGGAATGCTTAGGGACAGCCTGTTTGGACAGATGGCTGCTTAACAAGAACGGTCTCTTCACCAGGTTTCTCTGTCTGCATTCCAGGTACCTGCATGTAAGGAAGCAGATTACACGCGCTGTTTCAAATGCGTATCGATTTGCCAATGGGGAAAGAGAAAACTCCATCTTTGATAAAGAATTTGATTTGATGATCATTTACAGACCACACCACATGAAGTCTTGACACTGTTTCTTCACCCTAATTACTTTGTGAGCCATCTGGTGCACCTGCTGTTGCAGGGAGGCAGGAATAACAGTTTTACACCCTCCCTCCCTTTTCTTTTCCTTTTTATCACACTGAGATAGATCTTTTAGGTGAACATCCACCTGACGTGGCCAGACAGTGCAGATGTAGACGCAGGTGCAAACTCGGTCAACCATGCCTCCAGATGGCTCTTACTTATTAAGGCAGCCAAAGTAATAACCACAGACAAAGGGCCTCCAAGAAAAAAATCAAGACCATCCAGCAGGAAAACACTAGGTTCAGAGATGGAGTGTGTGAAGATCCCAAAGATGTAATCAGCTTGGAATCTATGGTGAAAACAGAACTGGTCAAGTCCTCTTGAAATTTGGATGAAATGACAGACTGATAATTGAGCAGTCATGAAAATGGTTAAAATGCAATAGTTTTCCTGAAGGCTGATTATATAAGCATAAGTGCCAGCAGCTAGATGCCAAGATAAAAGCCATGGCTTCCTTTCCTCCCTGCTGAGTTATACACTCTGAAACCGAGAAAGCCAAGAGACAAAAGGAATAGAATATTTTATAGTCTGATTTCTTTTAAACGCTAGAGGTATCACACTTCCAGTGGCTGAACTCCAAGCAAACAAACAAGAGAACAAAATGAAGAAATTGTGCCCTCCCTCAACCTCTCCTTTTAATACCTTTAATTACTGGCCCACAAAGTGTGAAAGTTCAAGGGAATGAGTTTCAGGCTTGGGAAGCTGCCTCACTAAACAAGTTTATTTGGGCAGAATAAGCTCACAGGAGTCCAGAGGCCACCTCTGCTCAATTGAATGAGCTTCCACTTGTTAACCTGAGTGCTCAATATGAAAAAGGCATCAGAAAAAAAAATCTTTTTCAACCAGCTATTCCAATATACTTCCTTCAGGACTATCACATATGAGTTGAGGCTTTTCCTGCCTTAAGGGAAAGCACAAAAATTCCCCTTCTCTTCAGTGATCATTCCAATAGCCATGCTGCCTAAATGAGTGTTCTACTGAGCAGAATTAATTGCTGCTTTCCACCTGTGTTTTCTTGAGAGAGGATTTGTGGCAGAGTGCCCAGCAGACACTGTGCTTCTGAGGACACTGGGGCCAAAAAACAGCATGCAAAAGTGATGGGAGGTGCGAATCCACAGGCAAGACTCCCTTGGCCCTGCCATGCTGCTAGCAACACACAAAAACCTTCAGGCTTGGCTGAGGAGCAGACTCAGCCCTGCTGCAGCCTCTCTGCAAAGTGAGAAGGAAATTTGGGGGGTGGGAAACTTCACAGTAGTAAATCTTAGTGAGAGGTAGGATTGCAGAGCCCACAAGTTATGCTAAGCTCCCCAGTTTCAGTTCACGACAACTGTGAAAATGGCCTAGATGTATGTCTAGTCTGATGGGTGTTCTCTGAATTCTCCTGCCTGGAGGGGTCTTTAAAGCCTGAGACCTCAGTCCCATCAGCCCAAAAACCTTCATCACCATGAAGGTGATGAGATAACAAACCTGTCTCATAATTCCTGACATACCCTAGAGAATCAAATCAATTGCATATCTCTCACCTATCTGACCAACATCCTTTGTCCAGCTTGCTCTCTTTCTCAGTGGCTTACTCACACACTTCTGAGGCAGATAAAGATATCGTTTTGACTTTCCGAAGGGTATTCCTCTCCTCTCCTCTCCTCTCCTCTCCTCTCCTTTT
>VYXC01008466.1:464234-507552 GCA_013397175.1 Platysteira castanea | reverse complement strand
CCGCATTCCGCTCCTCTCCTCTCCTCTCCTCTCCGTCAGTGGGGTCAGGCCCATGCACAAAACAATCACAGGCAAAGAGAAATGCAAGAGTGGACTGGGGAACTTGTGCCTTGACCCTTTATACAAAGGTGTCTATTGCTGCCATAAATATCCCTTTGCCAACACAGTTGAGAAACCTTGACAATTAATATTATTTCTAGAACTAAGAGTTTTGTCCTTGGACCAGTACCTCCTTCACAAACCCACAGCCGCGAGACAGCTCCCTACCACAGGAGCTATAAATGCTGCATATTAAGAAGCAGATGGAGAAGGGGAGTGTAAGGAAGCAGTAAGAACTTCCCTACCAGCCTGATAGATGCTGTTCTTAGCAGAGCAAAACCTGACTGTTGCCAAGTTTTTTGCCAAGGTACTTTGGCAAAGACATGAGAAAAGGGAGAGTTTTACTGAGATTTTGAAAGAGGATAATACAAATAAGAGAAGAACTATATCCTGGATGATTATGCTTTTTCAAAAATTATTTTCAAAACAAAACACATGGATAGCAAAGCTACTTCTTAAGTCCTGTGCTCTGTCTTGCATTGTGAGAACGAAACTTTCCCTAAACCCCCTGTTTTATTTATTGCTCATTCAGTTTGCTAGCCACATATAAAGCTAAACCTCTGCCAGTCTTCCTGGAAACTAAGCCAGTTAAACCACTGAAGAGATATATTTAGGACAGAGGAGTTGTAGGGGACAGCTGGAGCATATCTTACACTCATTTACCGTGGCACTGTTTAGCCTTGTCACTGGGCCCAGAGTGAAATAGCTGGTACACATATTTTAATGAATGACAGACAGGCAAATTCCAGTCATGAAGCTGTGATCAGGTCTTCCTCAGTAAAACAAGAATCTGGCTAAACCTGTATTTGGCTTGGTCTATAAATATGTTGTCCTGTTAACAACCTCACCCAAAGGCAGCCTTAAAACTGGAACAATTTGATTTTTGGAAATCAGGGGTTTTGGTGAGTGCTGGGATTTGGATGTAAAATCCAAGGACAATGACCATGGTTTTTTTGATGCTAAAGATTCACAGGGCAATTTCTGAATTCACTGAGGGGTAGTTATCACTAATGCTGGGACTTGCATGGCAAGACTGTGCTCTGTAGGATGTTTTACGATGTTGTCTCTTTCCTGGGCTCACTGTGATCTACAGTACATGTTTATCAGTTCACATCCTGCATTCTGAACAGCCCGCATTGGCAGCAAAACAAATTTTATATCATTTATTAGTGATATAAATCAAGCATTCCAGCATTTCATTAATGGCAAATCTGAGGCTCATACCCAGAAAAGGGAACATCAGGATCCCTCTTTCAGGACAGCAAGACGATTCTTGCAGCATCTTGTCCGCAGCTCCTAATTTTTTCTTCTGTTTTAAAGCTGAATTTCAATTTGGAAATGCAGAATGACAGGATTAAGTGAGACCCTTTGTGGTACACTGCCAAACACAAGAAGCAGAAGGAAGACCTTACAGCCTGGCTAAAGCAACCCAACTCCATAAGAGGGCAGTGTAAGAAACGAGCATTGAAAATGACATAGAAATTGTTTTCAGTAGCACTGATGTAAAACTTTGCACAGAGGCAAGGTTCCCAGGAGTTTCAGGTAGCTGGGGAGACAAGCTCTCCATGGAGCAAGGTTTCAGGGATTGCACTGAAGCCTGAAGGATTACTGCATACAGGAGTTTGCCCTTCCACACTCTGCTCACCCTGGATTTTCTGTCTAAACCCATGATTTCTTCTGGGTAGATCCTGATTTATACCTCTATGAATAAAAGCTGATGCCATCAGTAGAATGAACGAAGTCTTAAGTCAGTGGTGATCTTGCCTGTGTGAGAACTGCAGGATCAGTCTGTATAGCACTGGCCAGTCTCTGGCATTTGATGAGCAAGTTACCTTTATTTATAACATGGCACAGCAGGACGTGTTGCTGTGACTGACTTACAACAGCTGCAAGGTCAGAAGTTTGATACGCTGAGGGAAAAGTGTCCTGGCAATGTATATCTGAAGATTGTGTTGAATCAGGGATATGTAAAAGGTTAAATAGGGTAAGTCTAGATTTTTGGGCTGTTTTATATCCCAGACTACCTTTTTGGAAATATCCTTGGAGGATCCTAAGGAGCACTTTCTATAGCAGAATGCTGATTTCACCCTTTTTGCCACCTTCTGTGACCTTTTCACTGTCTCCTTTCTTCTGCTTTGTAAAATAAGAATGACTAAAAAAGCCCTATCATTAAATCCATGGAATCTATTCCTTCATTGATTCTTGAGAGGTGATAACAAGCTCAGCTAGGAACACATTTTAATAATTATACAGCTATAATTATCATTTGGCTTTGCTAGGATTTTTGAAAAATAAATTGTGCAATCTATTTATAAGCTTGATAAGCAAGAGGACCTAGTGTCCTTTCCCTTTAGTAAATCCATGGGAAGTCTCATGCAGAGGGAAATCAACTAAAAGAGCATCAAACAAAACAATGAGGCTTTTAATTAAGCATAATCTTGCAGTAGGTGGGTGGAATAAATATCCCAGCAGTGAAGGGAAACAAAACTTTGTATTTTACACATAGATGCAGATGTTTCAGTAAATACTTGGAAAGTGATGGTCTTCCATGAGTAAACCTGTCCACACTAACACTTGTCCCAGGACAAATAGTGAGGGCAAAAAGCTACTCCAGGAATACTTTTGGAAGGTACAATTTGAAGGAGATATCTGTTTTACACAGCTGGTTAGTTACATGATATTTGTCTGCTCATTTGCAAAACTGGATTTTGTAAGCAAGAACAAATGGCCAAAAGCAGCAGGAAAGACAATGAAAAATGAAAACACAATTTCAAGGATGTCAGAGCGAGGGCTTTGAGTAAAGTATGAAAGCAGTCCCAAAGACAAGGCTTATGGATGGGGTCCAGATAACCGTTTCCTAGCAACAGGAATGCTATTAAGGGGGATGCTGAGGTCCAGTTTAATACGTTTATCCAGTGCTTTGAAGGACAAGTAAGTAACATCAAATTCCTTATCTTATACAGGGCTACTCAGCCAGGTTCTGTAACTGTCTTTTCAAGAAGAGTTTCTACAGAAATCAGTCCTGCATATATACCTCTATATGTCTGTACACATTTATTAGTCCTTTTCTAGCAGAACATGGAAGTAATCTTATTTATTAGGATATCTGCTTTGTGTTATTAAATTAGACGCAAGACTGCAAATTAGTTAAACACAATTATGTGAGAGTAAACTACAATACTTTCTGGTTTTATTTCTGGGATATTTAGACAGTTAAGCTCACAAAAAATTCTGTCACAGTACTTACAAGTGTCTATCATAAAGTTATTTTATGGTACAGCTTTAATAAAAAATAACCATCAAAAAGAGAGGTCAACACTATGCAAACTTTTGTGAAGAAATCTGAAAACTTGGTTAAAAACATTGAATAATTCAGTAAAATTCTTTAGAGTCATTGCTCAACAGCAGTATTTACGTATACATTGAAGTGACTAACATCAAAGCCAGAACTGAATCCAAATGTTGAAAGGCATGGAGAAAACTTGTATTCAAGAGCCAAACACTGAAAAAGGTTAGTTGCTGCATGTTGTTGTTCTTGTCAGTGCAGTCTTACCCCAGCAAGCTTCAAATACAGAAAATTAATGATCACCATATCCCAGGTAGCCTCCCAAGCCACCTGTATTGGGTTTGCATGGCCAAGCTTTGGTAGTGGGGGGCTACAGGAGTGGCTTCTGTCCAAAGCTGCTAGAAACTTCCTCTGTGTCCAGCAGAGCCAGCCCCTCGCAGGTCCAAAGATGGATGTGCTGCTGGCTGAGGCCAGGACAATTAGAAATGGGGGTACTGCCTCTGTGATAACATATTTAAGAAGAAGAAAAAAAAGTTATTGCACAGTGTTAATTGTGGCCAGAGAAGACCAGAGTGAGAATCTGTGAGAAGAACAACTCTGCAGACACCAAGGTCAGTGCAGAAGGAGGAGGAAGAGGTGGTCCAGGCACCAGAGCTGAGATTCCCCTGCAGCCCATGGTGCAGACCATGGTGAAGCAGCTGTGCCCCTGCAGCCCATGATGATCCACCTGCAGCCCATGGAGGAGCCCCATGCTGGAGAGGTGGATGCCTGGGAAGAGGCTGTGACCCTGTGGGAGACCTGTGGAGAGAGGGGCCATGCTCCCAGGCTGGAGCAGCCTGTCCTTGGAGGACTGCATGCCATGGAAGAGTGACCTATGCTGCAGCAATTTTGGGAGGACTATTTGCCTGTGGGACGGACTCATGTTGCAGCAGGTCACAGAGAGCTGTTGTCTGTGAGATGGACTCACGTTCTCAGTAGAGAATTTCACGGAGAACTGTCTCCCATGGGAGGAACCTCGGGGTGGAGCAGGGGAAGGACTCTGCTCGCTGAGGAATGAGATAAACAACAGGTGATGAACTGACCATAACCCAGATTCCCTGCCTCCCTGCACCTCCGGGGTAGGAGGTAGAGTTGAGAAGGAGGGAAGGGTGAGGGGAAGGTATTTTTAAGGTTTTCTTTTCCTTCTCATTATTCTGCTCTGATTTTGTTAGCAATAAATTCAATTAGTATCTCTAATTCAAGCCTGTGATGGTATTTAGTGAGTGACCTCTCCCACAAGTTATCTCAACTTATGAACCCTTCAGTCTATTTATTCTCCCCTTTCCAGCTGCAGAGGGGAGTGAATGAGTGGCTTTGGTGAGTGCTTGGCACCCAGCCAGCATCAACCCTCAGAGGATTGCCTTCTGATTTCCATGGCATATGAGCTTTGAAAATTACTCTTCCAACTTTTTGAGGAAAGGGGACAAAACAAAATAGGATTTTGATGCTCAGGTTCTAGTTAGTACCTGATGTTTGTGGGTTTTTCAGCACTGTATCAGAGGTCTGATTCTCCTTTTTAGGCATTTGGCAGATCCCTAGATCCAAACAACAAGTTCTAAGTGCATCTCTTTCCAGAGCCCAAAATAAACATGATGCAATGCTCTAAGGTGATAACATGATACAATATGCTGTAAGACCCACAGCCATCCTCTGGGAAATTTTCAAAGTAACCCTTGGTAGAGAACTGGTTTGACATCTCTTGTTTCATTAGCCAACAGATGCTGTAGACTCAGCAGCAGCGCTGCTAGGCTAGAACTAGAAAAAATTAAAGGTTCTCTTATTACAGCAAAACAACAAGTATTTTTTTTCTTTGCCTCCCTTTTCCTCAACATGAATTTTTGTCCGAGTCCACCTTCTGCCCCCGCACACTTAAAAGGCAATGGTCTCCACAGCAGATGACCCACATGATGCATCAGTATCCCATCCCATCTGACAGGAGACCTCCAGAGCACCCTGAAGAGATGCCTGTGGGCAGGCTCCCCAGGTGGGCCTGCTGGGGTAATAAGCTGCCTAATGGCAAACTAAGCAGCTGAGCAGCTGGAAGTGCTTGAGCCATCAGTTCAGGTGACTCATATCAAAAGTACCTGCATTTTCACAAGCTGTGGGGATCAGTCATGTCACTTTTTGGGTTTCTTGTCAGGAATGGAATGAGAGAAACCTGGCAGCCATAGAGGAAATTAATTTCCCACCTAATTCGGCAGGCTTGAAAATCACAGAACCATAGAATATTCTGAGTTGGAAGGAACCCACAGGAATCATCGAAGTCCAACTCCTGGCCCTGTACAGCACAGCCTAAGTATCACACCTTGTACTGAGAATATTTTTCTAAGCTCTTCTTGAACTCTATCAGGCTTGGTGCTATGATGGCTTCCCTGAGGAGCCTGTTCCAGTGCTCAACCACCCTCTGGGTAAAGAACCTTTTCCTAATATCCAACCTAAACCTCCCCTGACACAACTTCAGGCCATTCCCTCAGATCCTGTCACTGGTCACCACAAAGCAGAGATCAGTGTCTGCCCCTCCTCTTCCCCTCATGAGGAAGTTGTAACTGCAATGAGATCTCCCCTCAGTCTCTTCTCCTGGCTGAACAGACCAAGTGACCTATCAGCAGCTCCTTGTATGGCTTCCCCTCAAGGCCCTTCTCCATCTTCATAACTCTCCTTTGGGTGCTTTCTAATAGTTTTATATCTTTTTTATATTGTGGTGCCCAAATCTGCCCCCAGCACTGGAGGTGAGGCCACTCCAGTGCAGAGCAGAGCAGAACAATCCCCTCCTTTCCCTGGCTGGCAATGCTGTGCCTAATGCCCCCAAGGACAGGGTTGGCCCTCCTGGCTGCCAGGACACTGCTGACTCACATTCAACTTTCCATCAACCAGGACACCCAGGTCCCTTTCCATGGCACTGCTCTCCAGCCTCGCATTCCCAGTCTGTGTGTAGATCCAGGGTTTCCTCATCCCAGCTGCAGAATCTGGCACTTGTCTTTGTTAAACTTCATACAGTTGCTGATTGGCCAGCCCTCTATTTTGTTGAGGTCTCCCTGCAGGGTCTCTCTACCTTCAACGGAGTCAACAGCTCCTCCCATTTTATATGATCTGAAAACTTACTTAGTATCCCTTTAAGTCCTGCATCCAGGTTGAAAATGTTGAGAAGAACTGGGCCAAAGATGGAGCCCTGTGGAACTCTGCTAGTGACCAGTCACCAGCCTGATATCACCCCATTCACTATAACCCCTTGTCCTGTGGCCATCTTTGCTTCTGAAAACGTCTCTATGCTCTCTGTACACCTCTCTGTGGAAGTCTGACTAGAAGCCAGTTTACATCAGTAAAGGGTGGGTTAGGCACCTTTACATACATCAAAGCAACAGACAACTGCTTTCAGACTACATCATTTATAGAAGTGAAAGCATAGTTATAATAAATTGATGTTTTTATCCTGTATCCTTCTTGAAGAAGTTCAATTTTTCACCTGAAATAAATTATTTCTCTTAAAGGAAAGTTGAGGTACAATAAGGGAACATACATAGAAGCATTCCAGCAGTGAAATCACTTTGCTACTTTGAACTCATCTGCAAAATAACTTCATGTACTAATTCTGTAACCTTCCCACGATAAAGAAAACCCCTAACCCAAGACACCTCCATGGAGAGCTTTAGGCTTTTTTTTTTAGTGAAATTCTTGGGACACCAACATGTAGGCTCTATCATCACTCACAACTAAAGGAAAGCCAGTATCTTTTTGTAGTGAAATAGATCTGACACCTGTTAGGGAATCTGCTGGTCTTATTACCGTTTTTCACTGCTTTCAGCATCAAAAACAAGGATTGTGCTACCATTTTATTTTACACCTGAGCACTTCCTCACAAAATTGTGGTGTTAATTTAAAATAAACCAAAGGAAGGAAACAGCTGCTGGAGCCCTGAAGAAATAAACTGTACAAAACACACAAAGGGGTTCACCTCTTTTGCTGTTCTAGTTAGGAACTGGGGGAGGTTGTTTATGATCTACTCTTCCTTAAGGCCTGATATTTGAAAAAATGACAATGCTTTCTACCACCATTAACTGGCTGTGCTCCTTTTTTTTTTTTTTTTTGTGGTAGTAGAGGGAACCGAAACTTGGGAGATCTGAAGGTGTTAGGCTTAAATCCCTGCTGAGTTGGATTCCTCACAAGAGCTCAACAAGGAAATGCCAAATCAAGGGTTTTCTGTGTTTGACATTTTTACAGGTTGTTACAGAATAGTTTATAAAACTTCAAATGATAAATAATCTTCCATTTCCCCTGTTAGCTGCCTAACTCACGTCTACCTCCTTAAAAACGTGAGCTACAACAACTCAGCAGACCAAGCCTGGCTTTTACACATTCTTGTGGAAAATCATAGATGGGAATCCTTGCACATTTGATATGAACATAACAATTTAGCTGTCTAAATTTGATCACATTCAGCCTTGTCTGTCTGGATCTGCGGCTGAATGCCACGATTTGATTTTGGTGCCATTAGTGTTTAAAGATTTTGAGAAACTAAACAGTTGCATATATATTTTGGCATTTTGTCTAACTGCTCCTGCTAGTCAGAACGAAATACTGAAGAAGGCTCCAAATGGATTAGAGACTGTTAGAGCCCATTCTTTAGTATGAAATTCTCATTACAAGGTTATTTAGGGGCTCTCTTTTGGGGGTATCTCTGGATTAAGGATTTATGGTGCTAGACCAAGGATTTCTTGGTGGGTACTTAGTAGCTACATATGTGCCATATGTTGCTGTTTTTGAAGTTTCCCTGCATTTAATCGAATTACATTTTTGGCTTTTCCTTAACATTATTTACGGTTAGGTCAGAGGTCCACAATACTAAAGCCTAATCTGAAGGCACCGCAAATACAGTAGTGTCTGAATTCAGTCCTTCTCAGTAAGCCTGTATGAAATAATAACCAATTACCAGGTGAACTTGTTCCATAAACAGATGTGAATTGCAGGAGACAGATCCGATAACATCAAAAGAAGCAATCATAGATTATCTCCTGTCAGAAGGCCCTTAGAAAGATATTAGGGACTTCATGAAACTCACGATGAAATTCCATTTACTCAAATCAGCATGGGATCATATGAAAGAGATCAGAAGAGAAAAACTTCACCACTCCTCAGGCTGAAATGAAAACAGTATTCAACTTAACAATAAGCACTTCTAACCCCAACACCTACTGAAAATGAGTTGGTTAATGGTCTGATAAGAACACTTCATATTTGCCTGTCCACGTACAATGAAACAGACAAATGCATGCGTGCCTATGCAAAAACTCAGATTCACATTTCATGTGCATTTGACCACATCCATCTTTGATTTTTAGTTTTCTTTCATGAATCGTATCCTGAGCTGTATATATAATACATTTCAGTTATGACCCTTAGGTGTTTGACACCATTCTAATAGCAAAGGCCTGATTTCCCCATGTTAAGAAACATGTGTGTTAGTTAAGATGGTGAGGGATTTATTTTTGAATAGTAAAAAATGCCCGTTCTGCCCAAAAAATGCCTTGATTAGAATAGGCAGAAGCTTGATTTTCACCTGCTTGCCTCTTCTGAGTGGGTAGAGCAGGTGTGAAGCACTCTATAATTGAGCAAGTGGTTACATCTGCTCTCAGAGTCCCAAATGAAATTATTAAAAAGAATTAAAGAATTAATTAACCAGTAAGACTGAAAATAGGGCAGAGTGTTTTTCTTCCATGGAGGTTTGATTTTTTTGATGTTGCTGCTTAGATCAGTTAAAGATCTTCTGCTACTGGTCATGATCCCTGTCCATAAGTCCTTTTTAGACACAAACATTTAATTATTTTATTTTGGAAGATGTACTGATTTTTAGTAAGAAAATAGCATTACAGATGCTGTTATTGGCAAATTGTGGCAGATCTTCCCATGGAGTCCTTCCAGAGAGTATCACTCCATCACCAGTATTAGGCTGTGTCAGCTTTGCTGCTGCTGTGACAAATTTTAAATTAAATTTTAAAAAGCAGAGGAAGATAATGATTTCCAATAAATACTGTGAAATTCACTTCCTATGGTAGTAAAATGCACACAAGTTACTGCACAATAAAATTTATACATTTGCTGCAATTCACCTTTAAGGAACGCAAGAGAAAAGTTAGTGATTTTGAATAGTTGATGTGTTTTATTTCATCATTTGGAAGCATGCCCGTTATTCAGGATCACAGAACTCATGCACTGATGATCCAGAGGGAGGCTCTTTTACTATTGCATCTCCTGCGTTGCCTCTATAAATATAATTTTTTATTACTATTCTGCAGTTTTTAGATTTGTTTTATGGTTCTAGTTATTAATGTTCTACTTCTGACTGTTGCCAGAATTCATAGCTCTGTTAGAAGTCTGACGTGTCTGCGATATTTGCTTGTGCAGGTAGTTTTCTTGCAGTAAACCAATCTGCTGGACAGAGAGGGGAATAGTCTGCCTTTGATAGCGTGTGTATTTCTGATTAGAGTTAGTGGGAATATGTGGCTTCAAACAAAACCGGCAGCCCCAAAAGTTTAAATTACTGCAAGTGCAGAGCATGTAAACTTTTTGTATGTGATTGCATAGCCTAGACAAAGAACAAGTAAATAGCTACTGCTGTTTATTCCTGCCAGAGAGTGAGGCTTGGGCATGAAAATCTCACGCTCTCTATTAACTTCTCTTGGACTGTAGAGGATTCTCCAGCCATAGAACAGTGTCTTCTGCTCACCCAAAACTGCAGCTAAAGGATATCAATGTTAGCAACAGCATCGACCTTTTTTACTGTTTTTACAGTCCCCATAGTTTCTATCCTGAAAATGCTGTTGTGATTATATTGAGGTTCCCCTTTCCCTGCCCTCAGGATATTTTAGAGCCAAGAAGATACTAAAATCTTAGAAGATGTTATTTTGTATTTTACTTTCATCTTTGGGGTGTAGTGAAATGACACAATGCAATACTGAAAAAGAGTCAGCAAAACTATGGCAACGAAGACTTTTATTTCTCCAGGAAGACGTAGTAACTTGGAGTCTGCAACCTACTGCAAATCATCTCTAACAGACCAAACAATTCGCAGACATTTAGTGAGTAATTGGATAGCTGCTAGTGCAGCAACTTGACAGTGAGGCCAATAAGGAACCTGTTTATGGTTAAGTGATTATATTGAGGTTCTTTTATGGTTAAAAAAAAAAAAAAAAGCATGACCTCTTTTTTTTAAATGAATAATCACCCAGGGGGTTAGATAGCTCCTCCTCTGCAGGTGTGATTTTCAGAACAGACAGAGGTTCTGAGTTTGTTTAAGGTTATTTCCTCTCCAGGAAATACTCACTGGAGAAAAGGTAGAGGGAGAAAATGCATGAATTGCTTGTTACAACTTGTTATGTCATTCTAGGGGTGATGAAGATACCTGGGGGAGCTTTGCACCTGTCAGCTGCGTTTATAACGCACCTTTCAAAGAGAAAGAAAGACCGTCTTTAAAAGCTCTAACATCACATTTAAGATCCTCTCCACACTGGCCTTGTTTTGCTTGTTTTCCAGCTCTTTCCCCTCCATGAGGAAGGAATGTGTCTTTCGACAGACATCCTCACAGACAAGCAGGTGTGAGAAGGTTGGTTCTTGTGCAAAAAGCTGACAGTATGATCTGGACTCTCGATCTCATGGGAACTTTGCTATTGACTTCAGCTGGACCAGGATTTCACCCTTGCTTGTGTCAAGTTTGGCAAAGATTACTGCCATGAAACTGGTCCTGAGGGAAGAAATCAGACTGCTTTTCTACACAAATGCCCAAATGTCCAATGTATACGAAGAAAATCTAAAGGGGCATGGGAAAGATTAACGTTTTAGACATACTTAGCAGGCCTGATGATGCTCCCACTGAGGATGTGGAAGCTGACTTGAGGAGCAAGCACGGTGTGCCAACACAGGCACTTCACCTCTGTTCCTTGTCAGGTTTCTTTTACAGCCATCACAAGGTAGCTATTTCTTCCCTCTACAAATCCAAATGAAAGAAACTTGAGTGCCCCAGGAGACATTTAAGCTGGTCACTGCAAATTGATTCACACAAGTGTCTCTGGTGTGAGGATGTGCTACTTAAGCAGCAAGAGAAGGGGAAATGAAATGTAGAGGTTGTATGGCTGCTCTCAGGAGAACATCAAGCTAATAAGAGCAGATTGGTGTTAATTTAGCTGAGGAAAAAAAGCCTCTTCTTTTTTAATGCTTGAGGATTTGAGATTCCAGCAACAGGTTGGGGAGGTAGGCAGTGGGAAGGAGTCGGGGCGAGATCGCTCTTCCTTAAGTGATTACAGAAGTATGGAAATAGGTTATGGCAGGTTAGGGAACAAAAGTACATAACTGAAAGAGAAACACAAAAAAAGGGAGAAGAACACAAATCTGGGAGAACAGACAGCTCTTTGGTGATTCAAAAGCATTTATTTTGGGAGAGTAGGGCAAGAAATTGGTGCTTTGCTCCACAAAATTTAAAAAACCAAATCAGAACCCAAAGAAAACAAAAAACAAACCCCAGGAGAACTGCTCCTACTCTACTGCAAGACAGATCCCATATAATGTCTTTCAGCAGAGTAACGTTGATGTGGAAACAGTATGGCTTTGGAGTGGTGCTTATTCATGTCAGATAAGACTAAAGCATAGCAAGAGCAGGCTGCAAGTTTGTCTTTATGTCAGCCCAAGAAAACGTGCAGTAGTCATAATCCCATGTACAATTTGAATGGTTAGCACTGCCAATGAAAGAAGTAGTGTCCTGTCATGCGTTCCCTAGTTCCCCTATCTAGTTCAGTGCAAAACCCCTAAATAGCCCTGCCAACATAAGCCTGAAAGTGTAACGTGTAAATGAGCGACTGTGGGAAGGGACAGAAGGTTAAACCACTCTTTCAAAGTCTTAGAGTCTGTGTGAAACTATGGTTCAAGAAAGACCTTTCATAAAGATAAGGGAATATCCACTGAAGAGATACTTTCTTCTGGACAGCAGAAATTTCTAATTAAAAGCTGCATTTGAGAAATGTTAAACATAACCTTGAAGAAAAGCACTGCTTCATATCTGATAACATGACAGTTTGTGTGGATTTTTAATACAATATATCATGTATATGAAATAATAATAATAAAAGCATAGGTGATTTTGAGTCCTTCTGCATCCAGAGTTATTGTTATTCTGGTATGTACTGTCAAGATAAAGCAGAAACAAATTGTTACCCAGGTGCTGAGTATCCTTTGGAGAGCTAAAGCACAATTTTCTGAAGATGGAGAGTAAGATAGATTGGCATGAGGTAAAAGACACACCTGCGTCCGTTCTTTTTGTTGATCCAAAGCTTCTGTTGATTCAAGGGATAAAAGAAGTCCCCTGATGAGATGTGCCAAGAGGCACTTTTAATCTCTTTTGCTGGGGAGCGAGAGATTCTACTGCCAATGCTTGCAGTATGAACTTCATTCAGTGTTTATTGTGTGAAGAGTTAAGGTGAAGGGGTAGCTTTTCCTGCATCCCTCAGACTTAAACGGAGGGATGAGAAATAGAAACCTTAGGAAAAGGACATAGAGGAGATACAGATACAAATTCATAGTATCAAAATAATGTAGGCATTATGTGCCTACATCTTTGAATCTCAGAACATTCCTTTTTTTATTATTTTTAATGTGTTTGATCTCCTGAAGAATGACTGGTTTATTGCAAATTTAACTCAGTGTGGTGAAAAAGGAGCTTTCAAAGTGTCAGCTGATGAAACACTGAGTGAAGCAGGGGCCTGGAGAAGCTTCATCCTAAATTCAGAGCAGAATGATATTCAAACACACCAGCTGGAAATTTTCGTATCACCTGCCTGGTTACATAAAGGAAATTAATGGCTTCTTGTGCCTCTCTTCTGTGGAGGACAGTAGCTGCATTTCCTTCAGTTTCCAAGGAGGTTAACTTGCACGCTCATCCAAACAGCCAACTGAAGTGCTGTATGGTAGAAAGGAAATTCATGCTGAAATTAGATATCTGTTATGCATCCTAATCTACTTTCCCTGACTACAGCAGGAATCAAACAACAACAACAACAAAAAAAGCACAGAGCAGTGAGCAAAGAATCTCTTTGAACTAGCACCCAACCCAAAAGCTCTCCAGGCTTTTTCTCTGAAGCCGTTCTGCCCGCCCTTCTATACCTATCATGTGTATTCTTTGTTAGTCTGTTTTTTGCTTCCTCTCTTTTTTCAGAATCTCTGTTCTTGCAGCAGTTTCTCCTGCAGATACACAATATTTCCAGCAGAACAAGAAGAGGTGAGGCAGCTCTGCTCCTCCTGGGTACCTGTGTTCCGTCTTTGGGGTGTAGAGCTGAAACTGCTATGGTATCAACTCCCGCATGTGTGAGAGAAATCAGAGCCATTCACTTGTTTTCTTGCAACTATATGGAAGTGGGTAACTATGATTAGGCATTCCTCCAGCTGCTGGTTTCCAAGGGGTTTAACCAAGTGTTTAATTACACGATTATTTCACTTTTACCACTTGGGGCTCAAAATGCTGACAATTCCAGAGTGCAGCCCCGGTAAAGTCTTATTGCATTTGACTTTGCCAAACACCTTGAGTTTTCTGTGTGATACATGTAACCCCTTTGCGTTTGGGAGACTGCCCCAAACACTTTATCCTAGGCAGAAGAAAACAAAGAAGAACAAAACAAATATCAGAGACCAGAAAAACACCAAATACTTCAAAACATCAGGGTCAATATATTCTTGAGTGGCTTTGCCACTAGAGCTATGCTCCTGATTGGTCAACTAAGTCATGTCTCATGACTTAGCTCAGACAGACTACTGAGAGATTTGGACATATAATTTCCTCCCTGGATTTCTTTTCTTATAAAGTACTTCACCCAACCATTGTTGTATCAGGCTCCAATGTAGACTTTTGCATGTTGTCACATTAGACGTAGGCCTTCACAGTTGATGAAAAATTAAGCTTACTGAAATTTCTGTTATCTCAGTATGCTCCATATACTCCTGTTTGCAAGGTACTGTTGGACCAGGGCTCTTGAGGTAATTTGCATCTGAACGTCCTGTTTTCTGAGCTAGCTTTGTACATTACACCCAGTGGTATTTTCTCTCATCTTTCAAAAAGGCTTTGCAGCCCCAAAATGTCCAGGAGTTTTACAATCATCTTATAAGTTATAACTTAATCTCCCCAGTTCCTCATTTAACAGCTCTCTTGAAGTATCATGTCTCAGCTTATAACCTTCCAACTTTGGATGAATGAACAACACTAAACATCAGAGAGAGGCAAATACTGTAATGCTTTTATGAATATTCATCTGTATTTTGAAAGGATCTCTGCATTTCCTTGGTTTTAATTTTCACGCCGTAAATTTTCTCACAAGTAATATCTGTACAGAAATATTTGCCGAAACAGCATATACCATTATAATAGCATCAAGTACTACTAGAATGTTAAAATTCAAATGAATAATTGATATTCACATCAAAAAACTAAATCAAAGAATTATCCAATTGAGGCAAGAAGGCACGCCTTGTGATCTCTCTGTTAAATTGGATCAGACTGAATTTCTCCTTTGAAAAGCTGCAACAAGCTTCCTGTGAATGGGCCTAAACTTAAGTTTCACTCAATGTAAATCATTCTGAATGACAAACAGTCTTGCAAAAACATGTTTATAGACAATTTCCAAATGGAAAAGAGGCAAATGCATTGAAAAAAGTATTTACCCTGAAATATTCTCCCAGCTGAGGTCTTAGATAAGTTACTGTCAGTCAATCCAGCATGGTGCTTTCCTTTTGCATTCTCTCGCTCCTAAATTATGCCAATTTGAGGAGCAAAAGACTGTGCTTTGACCCTGGCATGTCAATCTTCTGCTTATCTGTGCAGAAAACTACCTCAGAGTCAATGGACTGTCCTTATTTAAAGTACTCTTTCACTCCCTGGCCAAAGTGTGCCCATGTAGGGAGTTAAATTATCCATGAGCATTCTTGCTTCACCCACTGACCTACATTTCTATGGCCATGACCTAAGGTGGTGCCTTATTGGTATTTCTGCTCCAGTAAATGATCATTCCCAGGGCTAAAATACCCTTTATCAAGACATTACAAGAAAGCAGCAGTATGCATTAGAGTGGTCACCAGCAAGAAAAGAACAGTCTTTTCCTATAGAAGATTTTACAAGAATGCTGCCAGTCAGCAGGAAAAAAAGACAATCCCCAGATGAGCCAGCACTGCTTTATTCCTCTCCAGGGAGAGAAGGGGAAAGTCCAGTATAAGGAGGGGGCAAAAGAAAGGTCCAACACAACATGGCACTCCTGGGGTTTGTCAGGCTGCTTTCTTCAGTCAAAAGATAGACAAAGCCTCGCCGTTTGTTCAGCAGCTTGCTCGTGCAGTTTTGACTATTAATATGCACTTACAGACACTGTTTAATGAAGTAGGCTCACGAGAGGATGCAAAAATTGAAAGGGGTTGTACTGCTGGAGGTCCTGGGGAGTGCCCCTCCATCTGTCAGCTGCAGTGGGAGGATTGGAGTGCAGCCAGGTCATCCTTGGTCACCTCAAGGCAGACACAATCCAGAAAAGTCCTCCTGGAGAAAAGAAAGCTGAGGGACCAGCACTGCAGACCCATTAGTGAGACAAGGAAAGGGATGCCAGGCTGCTCTGGCAATCAGGCAAGTCAATTGCTTCCCCTGCTTGGCAGTGCTGACTGAGAAAGCAGGTGTAAAGGATGGGAATACTAGTGATGGGATCAAGAAAGCTGCATCTGGAAGAGGTCAAAATGACAGCAGGCATGGGAATAAGTGAGATGACTCATGGGGGATGATATTATATGTGCAGGAAAATGCTCAGAATAAGGGGGAAAGAATCCGTCAAGCAGCAAGTGGTTTAAAGACCTATTCAGATCATGTTGGGTTTTTTTAAAGAGAAAACAACCAAGTAAAAATCCCCTGTTGTACAACAGAATTAATAATTCCAAGGATTATGGAACACCTAACCCTAATCCTAGTGGCAGGTCAGGGCTGACATCGAAGTCCCCAGCGCCATGTGAGGCCCAGATGAGAAAGGTGTGGAGAAAACAATATCGGTGCAGTGCTGTGCTCCCCTGGTTATGACTTCTATGGCGCCAGTAGCTGTAGCCTCTGTGGCTCCCTGAGCCCTCACCCTAATCCTGAGGGCAGTTTGTGGGTGGAGGTTGAGGTCCCCAGCACCATGAGTAGCCCAGATGATGAGCCCTCATTCAGTGTGAGACTGGCTCACTTATAGGCCTTGAGGTCTGAGAGCAGTTGTTAAAATCATGGACTGTTTGATCAGATTTCTCATGTTTTTTACATCATGAGCTGTAAATTGATTAAGGAATCCTGTTATTCTTTGGGTTACCTCACATCCTTTTTGGTGCAGAAGTATAGGAATCCTAACATATTCCTTGTCTTTTTAAACTTTTTTACATTAACCACACTTTACACCTTATAGTAACCCTATGTTGAAATTCAGATTCAGGGCTCATGTCTCTCCTGCCTTTATGTGTACCCATGAGCTGTGTGACATCAGGATTGTTCATGAATCAGTGTCATAACACTTACAAAAATCTGGTTTTGCTGTCACTTCTCTTGCCTTTTTTGTCTCGTAATATTTGAGCTAAGAGTAGAGCAGACAAATAGCAGTACAAAAAATCCTGCAACAAAATCCTGCATTAAAAACTCATAGTACTCTATTATTTGGAGAGAGACCTTCCAAACATTGGTCTTTGCTTGCTGTATCTTTAAATGTGTAGAATTGTGAAAACACTCAGCATTCCCAAATGAGGTAATCCAAGAGACTGGTGGCACTTTGCTGCAGCTTTATAACACAATCCCTTTGCAAGTATTCAATGCATAGAAGTGTTATTGGGCAGTGTATTCTGGGAATTATTTAATCTTCCTACACAAAGGCAAAGCATTTTATCAGCTCAGATCCATCCATTATCCATTTCTATGAGACAATACCTTTCTGCCCAGGTATTGCTTTCCAAAACTCTGGCCATATTGTGTAAAACAATAAACACTGGAGCTATCACGGAAAAGCATCTTTCCTGGCTCTGCCAGCAAGGCTTCTCCTCTGGGGAAATGTGTGCAGACAGGATGCTCCTCCTTTTCCTTCCCACTGATCTCCAAGCCAGCAGCTGTCTGGGGACAAGGGGCCTCCCTGAGTACTGTGGCTGCTGTTCAGATGGCCTTTAGAGGCCACGGTTGGTCTAAGGACAAGCAGGATATTTCACAGGTTTTTGTCACCATGCAAATTCTGGATTATTTCCTCCTCTACACAAATATTATTGTGGTTTAAAACAATAACAACAACAACAACAACCCACACATGAAAACTCAAAACCCTTTGTTGCTAATTTGTTTGCTCATTGGCTGTCATGTAATACAGGAAAAGGGCAATGTGGTCCCTGAGCTAGTTCTTCCAGTATCAGCACATCAGTATGCAGGAGTCCAACTGCTGCTGTTTGCAAATCTGTGCGGATGAACGCAGTCCAAAATGTACAAGTTAGACTTAAACATTAAACTCTATTTACTGTGTAATTAAAAGTAAGTCTTCAACAAACAAAAAATGAAAAATATGGATCTGCAAATATGAGCAAATATAAACTTCCGGGTTTAATATGCTGGAAAAAGGGATTTTCATGCAGTTTCTACCTCTGACAGTCCCCTGTTTTGCATACATTTCATCTCCACACATGTTCCTGGACTTTAAAAAGTAGATTTTTGAGGTAGGATCTTAAGTTGCCACATAAACTGCTGCTCACCTGAGTCATTATCTATAAAAGTTTTGTCCAAAATTCAACAGAGTTGGTGCTGAAGATTAAGCAGCTAAAGCAAAGGCTCTCCCTTCCTGCCAGGCAAGGCACCTTAGCTACACTTCATGCATACAGGTATATGCATCAGTGCCCAAAAGGTCACTTGTGATCCTGGTGTGAAGATTGGTCTGCAGTGGCTTGTGACATAAAGACCTTCAATAAAGTTTTAATTTTTTGAACTTGCTGAGTGTACCTCTGCCATATTTATATTACTTTATTTTATACATGGCAAGTTTTCTTTAGTTTGAGTGTATTGGGCTACATAGGTTTATTTTAAATGCTCTGCTAAATGAACATGGTATAATATGCTTGGTGCACAAATGACAGAGGAAGATCAGCAGCAGTATTTGTTGTGCTGCTAAAGCACTCCCTTGGTCTGGAGAGAGGAATTAGGAAAAGACATGTTGTGCACTAGCATTAAAAACATTTCAGCACCTGGAAGATTTGGAGGCCAGCCCAGGGTAAGAGTGGGACCTCTAGGAACTTGAACTTCACGCTGATGGAACTTGAGGAGCATCTTGACAGTGATGGAAATGAACCCTAGACTGAAAGCTGAAGTGGAGAGGAGCAGTTAAATTAATGCAGCAGCTATGCAAAGTACAGAGCATTGCTGGAGCCAACTGCGTCACAACTCAGATTGCTTGTGAAGGCAAGCCACCAGCCGTGCCACTTCCATTCTGGCAGATAGATGCTTGGGCAAGAAATCTGCATCCATTGAAATATTCTCTGTGCTTGACAGCTGACCTGTCTCCTCAGAGTGCACTTCATAGGACACGGTGCTATCGGAAGCATGTGTTCTATTGGAAGCAAGTTCATGTGCAAGGAACAAACGAAAACCATAGATAAGCTGGAAAATGGAGTCCCAGGAGGAGCTGTACGCCCACATAGTTTCATATTAAGCAGGGGAAAAGAAAAAGTATATATTGATTTTCAATGCAGGATTTTGACGATAATAAGAGTCTTTCTGTGGGTAGCCACTGCATTGCCTGAGGACAGGAAATTAAATCAGTTTGATCTGACTGATAGGAAGCCTTACCAGCCTACAACTTTCTCTAGGCATCAACCTACCGAGCTGGTTCTGCCCTAGATACCACACTGCAGCTGCTATCCCTCTCCTCTGGACGTGGGGTGCACCTGGATCATTGCCTTTCGGCTCTTTGCTAATTAATTCCTTCTTGTCCTGGATAGAGGCAAACCCGTTCAGTTGCCCACGAGCAATTCAGGAGCATAATGATGCTTGTTAGCTTGTGCTAGTCATTAACTGGGGTTTGCACGCTTTGCCCGGTTCCCACAGCCAAAGCACACACGTGCTCACACTCAAATGGACAAGAACCTGCTTGAGTTTTCCTCTTCCAGTGGCTACAGAGAGCAAAGGAAGTGATTTGTCCTCATATCACCTCACATATGCAATGGACATATGCAACTTTTTGAGGGTTCCAGATCAATCAGCAGGCAGATGGGGGTCCCTCTTTCCAGCCTCTCAGAGGAGTGACTGATCTAACTGGTTCCCTGCAAAGATGATGCATCTCATCAGTCTTTGTTTCTCTGTGGTACACAGAGGAAAAACAGGAACTTGGTCAGGCATATATCTGACTTCTTTGTGAAGGTGAAAAAACTGAGAAGCAGTCAGAGTACCCATTGAACTACTAATTAAGTATGACCACAAACAACGCTGTATGACCTTCAGGCTCATCTTAGGTCATTATGAAATTTTAGCATCCATTCAGGAAGAGTGAATGGATGCCTGACTTTCTAGAGATAGCAACTGCTACTTTGGGTGCCTTTGTCTACCTACTGTCTGGCCTGACATTATGAAATCTAACTTTACAGATTCAGATGTATTTTGCATTTCCTTGGGTCAAGTCTGAATTTATTCTGCAGAGGAGAAAAAAAAAAAAAGAAGCAGAAGCAGGACGATTATTTAGGAAACTGAAAATACCAAGGGAGCTCTTGAACGCTATATTTCTCTTCCCCATCTTACTGCATGCAAATAACAGCTTTCCTTACAATTTTTGACAGAAAGTATTTGGAGCACTCATTTTGACTTCCTGATTTGAGTGTGTGCTTGAGTCTGTGCAAGTGGCTACAGTTACCAAAAGCGCTGAAACAGAATGCTGTGCCTCAACATGAATATTCAAGTTCTTTCAGGAGGACACCGCTAAGATCATTACAATTGCTAATTATAAAAGTGGTAGCCAAAACTCCTGCTTCCTTCTATTATTCTTACATCCTGCAGATGTCCTGATTTAGCCAGTTAATCATCAGATTCTCTTGGGAATCATCTGGTCGTTCAGTCTTGTGTTTCTTATTTTTAAAAAAGGAAGTAGCTTTGAATTTTTAGTGTGATGTATCTTATTTTCTCAAATAATATGATTAATTACTTAAATATTGCATGTGATATTGCATTTCCTAAATACTGTTCTTGGAATGTCTGCATGCGCCGAAAGAGTCTCTGAGCCACATTTTAGTTCCTGGGAAAACAGCACATGTCCCTTCAGTCAAAGCAGACGTTTCATTTTGCCTTCAATCATTACACCACCTGCTCACCCTCAGCCACAGCAGCTCTTTCAACAGCTCCGTCATGCGGCTCCTGTAAGTTTTGTTTACATCTGAAAATATTGCTCTTGTGTGGCAGCATTTGTGAGACCTGTACCAAACACTGTGCTGTGCCTGCGGGCTGCTGTGATGCCCTTCTCTGCAACAGGGCCTTGTGAAATGATGTTTGGGGGAACAGTCAGCAGAGTGAATGGTTGGCCAGAGTGCTCTGGCTATTCCAGCACTTTTGTGCTACCTGTCAGCTCTAGATGTTGGAATGCCTCCTCATCTTCTCAAATGCTCTGATTTCCCCACAGCTAATGAGATGGCATGGGGCTGCCACACCATAATCTGCAAGGAGAAGAATATGAAGGGAGGAAAGGTCACCCATTAGGAAACCAGAACCCCAAGGCCTAGAAACACATAACCACTGTGTTCCACCTACTGTCAAAAGAGTCTATATTTGTAAATCATTTATGCTGTATTATGTTTGCAATGCACTGATGGTGTGGTTTTCATTGCATGGAATAGTCTGACACTGTGAAAACTCATATCCTTTGAAAAGGCCAATAATGGAGAATGAGAATAGAGATAATTACAGGAGTTGGCAGAGCTAAACCATCAGATCACAATAGCAAATTTGGCCACCGAGTTGATTAGCAGCATGAGAGACTCTTCTCTACCAGAACAAGTTCTATTTTTTCCCTCTTTCTCTCTTTCCAGTAAGCCAACTGAGCTCAGCTCCATGGTTGCAACAGAGACCACAGATTGTTCTCTACGCCTAACTCATCTCTTTTGTGTTGATTTTCTTTTCAGTCAATTTTCTTTTCAGCAAACAGTGCAAAAGTTGTGTTTATTTCTTCTGTGTGGGTTAATGTATCTGAAGATAAATTCTCTCTTTGCTTCTGCACATGCACAACCTCTGTGCTGCATTACCACTGAGGATTCAAGTCCCAAAGTGTGTGTGTAAGGGTGCAAAGCAAAAATCTCATCATGTTCATGTTATTTGCTGATTTTTCAGTCAAGCCTAAAACTACTGACAGGTCACCTTCCTGAAGCACTGGAGCTCACTGCTCAGAAGTCAGCCCCAGGGACACACTCCAAGCTCTTCAGAAGTGATAGCCAAAGCCATGGGAAGAGAAGATGCTTGAAAATGGAAGAGGAATGTGAAAAGCAAGATAGGTGGGTAAAGCGGGTGATAAAAGGGATGGTAGGGGGGAGGGGAAGAAGAGAAGTAGCTCTCTTGAACCTTGTAAAAAAGATTTCCTACAAAGAGAGTTTTAAGGAATGAAGAAATGCCAGCCATACATCTTTTTTTTTCCTTTTTTTCCTGTGGATGAGCCCAGAAGAGAAAACCAAAGGCATCTAAATTGAATGGATGATATTACTCTGGAATCCACATTATCCAGCTGTTGGGATGTTGTTTCCTATGTCTGTCTGAATTTATGATGCCACTGTAGAAAGCAGACACTGAAGCCTCAAAGCAGTTGGGGTTTCCCTTTGCTGCCACCTTGCACTGCACCTGCTCATCCGCATCGGTGTGAAACTCTGCCTTCGGGGTTCAGCAGCAGGCAATGTCTGCCTTGGGCTGGAGTAGATAACTGCACAAAGAAGCCCTCAGTATCCTGCCCAAGGCCACCCAGCGCACCTATGGTGCAGCCCTCACCCAATCTCTCAAGCACCATTTCTGTGTCTGAACCTCAGGAACAGCCTTCCTCTGCCAGAGCCGTGTGGGAGCCCCAGCTTGCCGTGTCCTCATGGGCACCGATCCTCTGAAGGACCAGAGTGAGCTTCTGGGCAATGCCCCACATGGAAAGTCACTCTTTCCATCCCCAGTTGCTTTTATTCAGGAGTACTGAGGGCTGGAAACACACAAATGGGCAAGCAATGGACATTTACCCTGTCATGTGAGCTCCAGCCTGCTGGTCGGTGTAAGGACAGGTATTTGAGCTGCTCGCGGTTTTCCTGCCAGGCAGAAGAGGCTTGGCAGCCACCCAGCATACATCCTCTCCTGCTGGACTGCTTCCTCCCACAGTGACCATTCTATGCATTTCTTTTAACCTTGCCTTTGTGCAGCAGTTCACATCTGTGCTCTGTAAAATCAAAGCCTTAGACGGTTTTTTTCATCTTGATTGAATTCATTAGCCCAGATTCTTCTCCTGGTTACTTGAGGCAAGTCTAGATGTTGTCCCAGGTATACCTGAAGGGAAAACTTTGCTGAATAATGTTTTTGAACCTCTTTCTTTTGCTATAAACAATGTCCTTGGAACAGTTCTACGCTGCTTTGTGAACTTATTTTTCCCCATTTGAAAATACTGAATAAACTGAACAACTTGGCGGTGCATTAAAGCTTGTTTGAAACCACACACAAAAGACTTTGTGCAGCTCAAATGCCAGAGAAATGTGTTCACATGTGATTGAACATAATAGTCCAAGATTAGAAAATCTAACAAGAACCAGGGGGGATTAAGAGCATGCTCTTGTGAAAACCTTGATAACTTCGGATGAAAGTCAAGGCAATGAGGTAACCAGATGACACTAGTTTGCCGAATTCTATCACTCTACCACAACATAAGCAATGTAAAAAGATGATTTTACTCATTTCACTTCCACTCTTATCCTGCATCTAGGCATGAATATAAATTTTTAAAGCCTCACAGTATTAAAGCTATATATTTGTGTCAGCAAATTGAATACAATCTGTTTTGTAAATATTAGGAGCTCTAAACCCTTGGGCCAAATTCTGCAATGAGATGCACAAATACAACTCTGACAGTCTTCAGCTAAACATATGCATGAAATAACAGAAAGCATAATTTGACTGAGCCAAATCCATTCTTTTTAGCAATATAAAACATTGGAAAAATACATTGGGCTAGATTCTGTTCTTGGATGCATTTTTATAATTGAGATAATAACACAGCCAGCTATGTTACTGTAATTTAAAAACATGCTAGCAAAAAAGAGCAGAATTAGAGCTATTTGTTGTAGAGTCTAATAGAAACATTCACCTTCCTGATGAGATGCTGGGTCTTTAAAGAAAACTTTAGCATCTAAGTTAAAAAACTGAAATTCCTACCTATGCCAAGAGTTTTGTGCATTTTGGCACAGTGGAACTGCAAAGCAATAAGGCATCAAATAGGTCTCAAAAACTACTTTTTCTTGTTCACTCCACCAGAAGGTTGAATCTGTGAGATCAGCTAGATTTGAGGGTGACACTGTAGTTACTCCTTACTAGTGAGATTAATGAATGAGTTAAAAATTTTCACCCACCATATCCTGAATAAACTAAAATGATATATTCTTCATCTGAAAATTTCTTACATTTAAGTGCCTCCATCCCCCTGTAATGGAGCTGGAGCTTGTTGTTCTAGTGACACATCTCTATTCTCATGAAATTAAAAAAAACTTGTTTCTCTAAGACCATCCCATACTTTTCTAGTTCTCTAAGTCTCTAGAAAAATATCAGTTCCAGAAAAAAGAATTAAATAGCTCAAGATGAAATTTATAAAGCAAGCCATCTTCCATACTTTTCATCTGCTTTACACTCCGACAGAACCTTCTGGTTCACATTTCTTAAGCAAAAAATGAAGCATAAAGTTCTGTTTTACAATGACGCTGAACTGGATGATTTGCTCTTCGGCACAGGTTTTAAGGCAAGATCATTTAGAATTTTTAAATTTTCTTATTCAAGGAAAAAATTTCCTTCTTTATATTGTCTCATTTTGTTGTTTGCACAACTAACACGTGGATCTAGAACCTGATTTTAAAAACTGTGGTCAGGAGTTATCTGATCTAGGGCTGGGGAATGGGTTCATCTCCTTTTATCTCTGTGATTTATACTGCTTTGTTGCAAGGAAAATAAAGTGTTATTACAATTCAATGTGCATTACTACTCTCTGAGGAAAGGGCAACCTATCAGGAAAAAGGCACAGAACTCAATGTAATTTGAAAATAACAGAGCATAACTGATATTTCTTTAGAACAGGCTTATATGGAAGGGAACCAGAGGTTAATTGTGCAAAATAGTAATACTGCACATCCAAATGCCATTTCTAAATGTTATAGTACATTAAAGTATACTGCAGTGAATTAATAGTCCTAGCAGTGATGATAAGCATGAGTGGACTTGGGGAGCTATCCTGCAGCTGCTTTCTGTCAAATATAAGTAATATCAAGGAAACAAGGAACTGTGCGTTTGACCAGAGTTAATGAGATATTAGCAGTGAATAAAGCGACTTTAAACCAAAATTTCCTTATTATATTTTAGCAAAAATATCATACTTTAGCAAAAATATCACCGAACAATTTTTTCACTAGTGACCGAGATGGAATGACCTTGCAGAGAAATTTGGCAAGCCTGTATAGTGCATGGGTTGCTTTCTCATTTGAGATGTCACTGATAGGGTTACCTCATGCCATGTAAATGTCCATCCAGCCTAGCTTGGTGCAGCCTAATGATCTTTCCAGACTTTGACACCACTGTCAATGGTGCAAATTGGTGTAGTATTCCCAAGATGTCTGGACTGGTATTCAGCCAAAGTCAAACCAGTGCCACTGAGGCTGAACAAATAATCCTTCAGAATGGTCACATCTCAAACCAGCAGCTTTCAGCTGCTGAGGTGCTATGACAAACAGCACAGGAAATGGTGACTGACTGTCTGTCCTGAGAGCCCTGCAGCTTTCAGTGTCATCTGGCTCGTAATGGTAAAGGTCACCTTTAAGGGAAGTTACTTCAGTACCGTGAAAGGATAAGTGGATTTTTTGATAATTTTTCTAAGGTAGCCAAAGGACTCAGATGCCACTTACCTATTTCTTTTCAGAGCACATGCTCTGCTTTTGAAAATCTCCCCTGGAAAGACTCCAGAAATGTATTGGAAATTCTATCACTCCACAGCCCCTCCGTAGTGCCAGCGCTCTTTGCTGCTGGAGATCTGAGGGAAGGACAGAGACAAAGGACTCCTAATGGAATGCGTAGTGTTTCAGAATACACAAGTATTTATAAACCAGATCTACAGAAAAACGAATTAGCAGAGTGCCAACAAAGGAAACAGTGCTCCAGGTGGGTACACTGCTCGGTCTCTGTAAGAGAGATGCGATTTGCTCTGCTGCTCGGTGCAGTTCAGAGCTATGTGCATCTAAACCTGGTTAAAGTTTCCAAAGGTACTGAACAGAAGCATCACGAAACTATCTAGTGTGGGAATAACATGTTTTGCCAAAGGAAAACTTCTCTGAAGACTGATGTGCAAGTTACCACTGAAAGATTGCTGGGACAAACTTAAATTTCTCTGAATTTCTCTTGCATCTCTTAAGGAAAATTCTCTCCAGTAATGAGACACAACAATTTCCTTGGACTTTCATATATGTACTGATGTATTATTGCCTTAAGGAAAAAGGCACAGCATAAATAACTGCATTACAATGCAATGCACACTCTAGAGCATTGTAATCACAGACACAATTGTAACAGCAGGTCTATGCTGTCCTGTTAAATAGAGATCTGTAATTCAGACCATGCAGAATTGAGTGTGGTTTGTAGCCCTCAGGATCATAAATTGAAGGTGGGAGTTTTACTCTTACATTGCAACTTTCTTCGCTATGTTGATTGCCATCAAGTGCAAGGATAAGCTCCTACATCAATTCAGTGCTAATAGGACTCCCTGGGTATCATCACCCAAGTGTCTCTGGCCAGTTAAAGCTTTTCACTTAGTCAATCCAGCATAAATATTCTTTAATACCAATTAACACAATCCATTCATCATGCTGATAGTTTTACAATTGTGCCAGCATTTGCAGACCTTAGAATACATATGGTACAGAGAAAACCCCACAGCCTGAATGAAACATCATCTTGTTCTTGAAATAGCGAGCTGATATTTTTACATGTAATGTTCTATCAGAGAATGAAAGAAAGCTCCAGGATAGATGTTCAATTAAATCTCTTGCTTTCATTTCAGAAAGACTGCAGCCGTGCATTTTAGATAGCTCTGCTGTGCTCTATTATTAGGAGCAAAATATATTGTTAAGGTTATTTAAACAAAGTATCTCTTCCCTTGAAGCTAGTGGTACTGGGAGGGTTTGGGGGTATTTTTTCAGCCCCAATAATATTATTTCCCCCAAACAAGATTGTAATTACAGTGTAAAGGAGAAAAAACAGATTTACGGTTTGACGCCAGTGAAGGCAATAATCCTAACAAATAGAGGACAGAGCCTAATAAAAAACAGTTATGATTTTTGCCTTGTCCCTGACTATGTAATTTTCTTGTTCTATCTGTGGGAGGACACACATTGCCTGAGCTGCTTCTGAGGCTCTCCAAAGTCATCTTTCACTCTTACATTTCAGCAGCAAGCACTTACAGCAAACTTTCATTCCATATAACAGCTATGTATTACCTAAGAAACATCAGCTGCAAGATTGTTCAGTGTGATTCCTGGAACATAAAAATGATTGTTTTTCATTGAAATGTTCTGGTCCAATTTAACCCACTGAGACCAGCAAATAGCGAGTGTCTGAAATAAATCATTTTCAGATGACAGGAGAAAAGTACCGGGAATTAGGAATCAGAGGATATTAGTTCTTGCTCTGCCACTGGCTGCCTACAGGACTTTGGTCACACTGCTTTCTTTCTCATGTTTTCCTTCCCTGTTCTCACTACTTCAATTACAAGCTTTCTGTTTGGGTTTGCACAGACAGTAGCACAGTGCAATTCCATCCAAGAAAGGGCACGTTTACAAAACCAGGCAGGCTCCCTCTCTCATTAACTTCACCAGTCCTGTGTTGTCGCGGGGTTTGTTGGGGTTTTTAAAGGATGAACATCAGCTACTGAAACCATGTATTTTTGTTTAGGGAAAAAGTAATGTTCTGGGGTTTGAGCCTGCTGTGGGTGCAGCAAGGTACATGTGGAAAGGGATGCTCACAGCCCCTGTGCAAGAAGCTGGGAACAGCTGCCAGCAGCAGCTTACTCCTTCCCTAGATACTTTCTTGTCCTGGACACACTTCACCACAACCAAGAGGGGGTTCCTTCACCTGACTTCAAGAAAACACTGCTTACTTGGCCTGGACATAATTCAAGCATGAATTTGGTAGAAGAATTACAAGGAGGGTAGAAAACAGCAAAGACATGAAGTCTCCCTCACACTCAGATTACACTGGGATTTTTAGCCAGATAGGTTTTTAGCCTGCTGCAGTCATTACCACATTTTGAAGCCTCAGGTAATTTTCATCCATCACTGGATTGATTGAGACAGGGTGAATTTTTCTGCTTTTTCAAGGAACCTGGCTGGGTCACTAGAAAAGGTAAGTTCAGACTGGCCCATTTCAGCAGGTGACAGAAAGCCACTTTAGACACTTATCTGATGACAATCTCATATCTTGCTTGATAAAGTCAAATCAGATCAGAGCACAGCAGAAAGAAGAGTTCCCACTGTATCAATAGAAAGGAAAAATCTACTTTTTCTAGGCCTTTAGTCTCTGCAGAATCAGAGACCCCCAACATTAGGCTGGGGAGTAGTGATGGAAAGGAGTGAGGGAGGAGAACTCTGCAGGGCAGGGAGCTGGCACAGAGTGGGGTGGCAGGGAAGGAGGAAAGAGCCTTGCAGCAGGTGAAAACAATTAGGGAAGAGACTGTGACCTATCCTGCACAAGTTATTAACAGTTGTTCCCAGATGGCTTTTATTAATAAAATTGTGGCCTAATTACGCCACCACACTTGAATTTTGTTTTACTTTCTGTGCTTCTGGGACAGGAAACAAAATATATTAAGTAGAAATGAGAAGATGGTCCTGGAGACAAAAATCTCTGGCACTTTTAAAGATATATTAACCAATACAGTAGCAACTTTGCTCATGGGAAAGCAGACAAAATTGCAAAGAACATGGAGACAGAGACTAGAAAAAGAGAAGAAACAGAATTAAAGAAAGAACAGAGCAATGTGGAGGAAATGAAGGACACAGTGCAGCTCCTTAATTTGTAAGGGAAAAGCGTTATTGTCAAATACCGTGCATGGCATGTAGGAACAATGACTACTTTTTAAATCCTGTACAGAAGCATGAAGGGTATAGAAATGTCTGCCAATATAGCCATTCCTAAAAGATCCATCCATCCAGGGCAAAATTATGCAAGCAGCCTCACAAAAGCCTGCTCTTCAGAGGCCAGTTTTCTCCCCTCCTGTCCTCTGGTGTGACTAGAACAAGAAGAAAACCTGGGTAAAAAAGCAGCTTTTTTTGTTCCTGGCAGTGCAGTACACAGGCCTTAATTTATGAAGACTCTTTCTGAATAGTCCTACTGTAACCTCAATGTACCTGCCAAAGTTGAGAAAGTTTGAAAACACTTCAGGCTGAAGATGTCCTCTTGTTTTTTCATTTTATTTATTTTTAGTTTTCAGGTTGCTTTTAAAAAGCCTTGTGTTACTATGGTTATAACTGTGATGGTCAGAGGACACGGGGGAGCTAAAATTTTCAGGTCTTTACTGGTAAAACTAGCACAATGGGAAAAAGAGGAAAATCTTCCTGGCGTACAAACTTTTCCTATCTACTTCTTCCGACCATAGGGGTAGGTCTAATAAAAGATTCTACTCCCACTCACAAACCTTATCTCCCTGGCAAAAGGATTGTAATTCATTTACAGCTCTAAGGGCCTTATACTACTATTTATTTTAATGCTGGAACAATCTTGAACAATGTGACTCTGTATTTGATAGCCTGAATTTGAAGCACTAAAGGCAATTTGTGACATAACTCACTCAGGCTTTTTTTTTCCTTTTTGGTCCCAAATGCATAGCTTAACTCACATAATCAGAAAGTGGATTTATAGAACCCATTGCAGCTTTAATACTAGAAGAAGCGTTAGCAATTTAGGAAAAGGTAGTAGATAAAAACACCGGAAATTTTAGAAAATGTTAATCCCTTCCTTACTGAAATATACTTGCCTTGCCTGAGGCATCTTTCCTAGAGAAAAAAAAAAGAAAAAACCAAGCTGCATTAAGATTTAACTGCAGGATTGAATTTAATTTTGTTTTATCACATTTGTACGCAGGAAATGTATAAGAATAACTAGTTCTTCCTGCAAAAGGTATCATCAGAGAATTGTCTGACATGTTTGTAATTGTTTATGCAAAGACTGGGGAATGTGATGGAGAATGCTGTGTCCCAGCAGTTGTAAGCTGTGCTAAAATCCAGTATAAAATAATCTATTGCTAGTTAAAGTATCTGAGAAGACCAGCTTAAAGCACATTCATTGCTGCTTGTGCAAGAACAGCTCCTCTGTGAACATGAAAGAAGAATTTTGCTCATCTGTAGAACGTAGTTATAAATTATTTACATTTGGGCTGGAATCATGTCCCGATTTGGTTTTATGAGAGAATTAAGCATGTTTTTGATACTGGATAAGTAATGAAAACCAACAAGTAATGAAAACCAACAATATTAAGGACATAGCAATACATTCTAAGTACCTGCTGCTACACTAGATGAGTACTTTGGCAGACATGGATGATGGAGAGAGAGACTTTACACATTCGGCTGTCATTTTCTTGTATCAGCTTACCTTCTAAACCTGTCTGGAAAAGAAAAGGAATAAACTGCTGTTTAACATGCATGCAAGAAAATCTGTTCTGCTTCTTATGGCCATGTAAGATTGAAGCATTTCTTCTGGGTTTATTATTAGCATAATCAGAAACATTGCACTCCATCATATTGTGATAATAATCCTTGTTGTTACAGGGGCAAAATCGACAGCAGGATAAATCCTGTGTTCACCTCCACTGGGACAAAGCCAAAATAATCATGTTCATAACAGATTTACTCTGGAGTTTACATCAGGGTAAATGAAATCAGAAAACATTGCAAACATATGTATTATGGACAGTAATGGGTGCCAAGCGTAGAAAATGCAACATTACCACTTGAACTCAGTTTTACCTTTCACAGTATTATTGGACTGCTTTTTTGCTCCTGTCAGCTGATCAGAAGGCTAACATCCTGTAGAAAAAAAACAAAGTGAATTTTATATAACCAATTTCTTTAAATCCTTGGATTTCCAGATTTCATGCTCCATCCAGTGTGATTTCTTATGAGATCCAAAATCCAGTACCTTTTAAATTGACAATATTATAGCTGAAGCAAAAGTTAAATAGAGCTCCTAGGACTGGATTAGCATTTTTTCTGGCAAAGAGGTAAAATTATATTAACAGATTTTCCAAGGACTCTGATACGTGTGCTTAGAGAGCAGGCAGTCTGAGAAGCAGTCAGAACCTCCAGAGAAGTGGTTCGTCATCGCCTGGGTGGTGCTAAATGTACCAGCTTGTTTAAATAGCAAATGATTTTAAATATGAAAGGAGGCTTCTTCCAAGAATATTTATATAGAGCATCACAAAATTGCTGTGTTTTTTTTTTTCTCCCAGAGAGCTAGCCTCCATCTGTTTCTGAAAGAGCTTAGCATTCATGAAGTAAGAAATTATATTTCAGAGCATAGCTCTTTATCACTTACCAGTTAATGGGGCTAAGAAAAGATTTGAGTAGATTCTTCTGACTGCAGTGCAAGCTCCGAGAAAACAAAAGAGACTGCCTGGACATGTTTTGAAGGCATAGTTATTTGATTACAACTTAACCTCTTGCAATCAGAAAGCAACAAAAGGACACACGACATTTAGGTCATTACAGAAAATGCTGGCATTTGGTGGGTCATATTTCAACTGAGTTCAGAAGTCTGAGATGCTGTTAGGCAAGCAACGCATTGGAGGGAACACACAGAGAGAAAGCACAGAAAAATGCAAGAGACCAACAGCAAAGGACACCACATTTTAGAGAATACACAGTTTTCAGTTCCCTCCTCTGGAAGCTGGAGAGTAAAAGGAAGCAGTGATTGTTTGGTATGTCGTTGACCAAGCTATTTCAAGGACTTGAGATTCTTCTCCACGTGTGCCTGAAAGCACTGGAGAATTTAACTGCATATTAAACACCCAGCTCCTGTTTATGCCTCTTATTGGTTGTTGTTGCAATATTGATGGTTGGCTTCTGTATATTCATGGCTTATGGGGGGCAATGTGCCACCTGTTCTGTTACCTGGCAGTCTCTGAGCAAACCGCTGCTTAGCAAAACTCTTCAATGTCCTGCTGGAGGTTGTTAGCACACACATTCCCTCACTTCCCTTTGGTTCCGTGTCCCAGTGAACACAATTGAAGGAAGGCCACTCAGTGGATAAATATTCAGTGCATCTTGCTTATCCAACCCTTCATTTGATAGTTTTTTGTGTTGGTTGGTCTGAACCTTGAATGCACCATAGAATTATTATTTTTTGAATAGGTTAACTTGTTCAAAAATATGTTTTGATTAGGGCAAAGAAATGTCTCTTTTCAATAGCTGAATTCAGTAACAGAAATATTTGCTGCCTCCCACTCCCAAAATCAAGCTTCATGCATTAAAAAAACCATGAAAAGATAAAAAAGTTAAAAGCAAATGAAAACCTGTATGTGATAATAGACAATTTTCAGTGTAGCTGTCACTGCTGGTAGTACCTGAATCCTTTTGTAAACACTCCCACGCCTCTCCAGAATGTACATAAATGAATACCACCTATAGCAAATAACCACACATGTTGCAACCGTGACAGTTTTAATAGTGCTAATAATGCTATTTTATATACTCATAGAACATATGAGGCAAGTTCATACTTTTAAATTGGCTAAATCTCTCTTGTTTGACAGTGCTGTACTTGCCCTGAATTTCCAGAAGAATTTACTGAAGTTTGGGTTTCCCATCTTCAGGGCAATCACTTTAGAAGTGCCCTGGAGGGGCTGGGTATTTAGCAACAGATCAGCATTTCCAGGGGCAGCTCTCCCAAGGTAACTCACTTCTCAGAAGTCAGAGCCTTACACATTCATAGCACTGCCAGCAGCATAAGCACAGCTGTGGCACTGTTCAGCTGGAACGGGGAGAAAGGATGTATTTAAGGAGACACAATACATTTCTCTGGTTGACTTGGCATAACCTGATGTGATTTTCCTTTCAATTTGCTGCAGTCCCACGTGTAAGTCAAATGGAGCAGTAACACATGTATCTACAGCATCTGTAACAGTACTCTTGCTTGGACGCCGCTGGTTTGTTGGAGGGGGAGGGAGGTTCTTCGGTCGTTTGGGGTGTGTTTTTTAACGTGCAGCCTTTGCTGTGACTTCAAAATAGTGGCATCACTTATTTAATTTTTAATTGGGAGTATTTTGACCTGATGATGTCCTTATGGTTTGGCTGAAATGTGTTTACTAGAACAGCTTGAATGTTTTCCCATTCTTACTAAACTGAGAGCGAGTAGAAAAGAAGGTAGGATTTTGGAGGTTATAAAAACTTGTTGCTGCATGCCGTCTTTTTACTAGCGTTCCTGATGCCCCTAAACCCTCTGTCTGTACTGCCTACACTCAGCTGGAAGGTACACTGGAAAGTCTCATCTTTCAGTCTAAAAGAGCATCAGTCTTTTCCACTGGAAAAGCAGTCAGGAAGATAAAACCATTACAAAAATCAGTTCACTGGGGTTAAGCGAGTGTCACTCAGCTTTCAAATACTACATTGTGAGGTTCCCATAAATGAAGGGAGAGGAGCAGGGGGAAGTTTGTTCTCTCAGTGTTGCAAAAGCCGCGTTCCTCCACTAGGAATACATGAGCAGGAATCCATGTCCACTGGGGAGATGCAGCTGCTGAGGAGCTTCAAGATAGTTAGTTAGCAATCAGCACTCCAGAGCAGTTAGTGGAAATACTTGCCTAGAAAACTTGCTGACTTAACCAATTTAGCAAGATCTTGAACCTTGTTCTGGACACAAGCAAACAAAAAACCTCTCAATTCATTTATGTGCACAGAGTGGAAAAAAAGGGGAAACAAAGCCTTGCGTACTGACCTGGTACACTCAATATGATTAGTGCACAAATCACACAGCCTACACTGAGAAATTCTGTTCTTTTGGGTATCTGCAGAAATGGCTGAGAGCAGAATCCGCCTCCTCCTCAGCCATCCAGAGTGTTCAGCAAAGAAGCATTGTTGCTAATGGTATTTGATTTCTAATACCTTTTAACTCACACGGTAAGAATGGGGACAACCTCTAGAGACGGCAGTAAGAGTTTCTGAAATGTGGGTGATAAAGATGCTGAAGTCTGCAGATGTAAATGGTTTTGAATGAGGGAGACTGAAAACAGGAACAATACCAGCTAAGCTTACTTTTGGAGTTCTTCAATTATACTTTGTGAGGGAGAAGAAAGGAGAAAGCTTATTTTATGCAAAATCAGAAAAAAGCTTTAGGCTTTTGATTTTTAAAAATTAAACCTCATTGTTATTATATAGTTAAAAGCTGGAAATGATAGCTTCTAAGAAACCTTTTTCCCTCCTAACCAACAAAAAGCTGAAAAAAGTCAACTAAATTTAAAACCGCTCTGTATCCAAACCTGAAAGCTTTGAATAGACTAGTAAGACTAAATAAAAAGTAGTTTTGCACTAAAGAATAAAAGAATAATTTTTGCAATTCAGCATATTTAAAGACAGTTACAAGAAACAGAAAATACAGGGCAACAATGAGAGAAGTGTGAGCACATGTGTACATGCATGTATGGGTAAATGCATGCGTGTGTGCTTGCAGAACGAATTAGGAATACATAAAAAATGCAATATACAACTGACCTTACTGCTGCAATCTCAATAGATGAAGCAGTTGGACAGGAGTTGTCAAATTTTAGCTGCATCTACTGAATTCCATTTTTTCCACAAATACCTCATCTTCTGTTTTAGTTAGGAGGGAACTTCCATGCTTATTTTCTTGGAAAGTACCAAAATGTACATAGGCATATGCTAGTTTAAGGCATATCCATAATTTAGTAGCATTAGCCCTGCTACTGTTACCACTATGTTTCTGATAAACAGGTATTGTGGTCAAATGCAATGCAGAAGTAAGTTTGCTTATAAATCATAAAGATTTTATAAATCATAAAGATGGTAGAAATGCTTCCATGGATTTCCTGATAGAAGTGTAGTGATAAAACAAAAACCACCACCACCAAATCAAAGGAAAAAAAGAGCCCAAAGAAATTCATATTTCATATTTGTTTAACATGTAAGGAAGTCTGACTGAAATGAACTGGTGGTACTGGGGTTGGCAACATTTAACATGCCCTGAATGATATTCATCACCACCCTGACTGATCAGCACCACCAGGAAGGTCACACCTAGAGCTAAATTAGGGAGAGGCATCTATGCACTGAAGGTCATGGCTGACACTCTCACTCAAGGCTCCACAAGCAGGAGAAGTGGCTTACCAGGAGAATTCTAAAATTCAATGGCAAATATAAAGTCCTTCCCCAAGATGGAGTAATCCTGTGCTGTGACACAGGCTTGGGACTGGAAAAAAGACAGCTCTCCAGAAAGCAACTTGAGGCCTTTGGTGATGGCAAATTGCACAGGAGTCAGCAATGCACCCTGGCAACAGTGCAGGTGAACCTCTTGTTGGGCTGCTTTAGCCCAGGCGTAGTCAACGAGCTGGAAAAATAATTATTCCCATGGTACTGGAGGGATTTCACAGGAAATACTGCACTCATTTCAGGGACACCCAGTTCAAGAGAAACATGGACAAGCTGGACCAAGTTCAGTGGAGCACCATCAAGTTGCTTGGCAGCTGGGGGACATGACATGTGTGGAAAGGCATCTGGGGTTGAAGGAGAGGAAGTTCAGTGGAGTGCTAACCACCTTTCACTGCCTAAGGAGGAGTTACAGAGAAGGGAAACCAAACCTCTCAGAGACACGAAGAGAAATAGAATAACAAGTTGCACCCAGGGAAATTTGGACTGGATATTAAAAACGTTTTTGCTATGCAGAAAAAGTGTTTAAGTCTTGGAGCCAAGAAGATTAGTGGAAACGCCACCACTGGGTATTTTAAAGTTTGACAGGTAAAGGCCCTGAGCAACCCTAATCAGACTTTGAAATCACTTCTGCTTTGTAGCAAGACGTTGGACTGGTTGACCTCCAAAAATCCCTTCTGATAGAACCTTTCTATGATACTATGCTTCTTTGAAATGATTTATTCACTTGAGGAGTTTCACTGACCAGGAAGAAAGAAAAGCAAAAGTTTACAAAATCCTATTAAACTGAGCAGCACTAATTAGAATTAGAAAACTATTTCTATAAACCTGTCCTAAACTCCTGATTCACATCCATATAGCTAGTTTAGGTAATACAAGCACTCCAAAGACTAGTAGATAATGATCCATATGCAGAAAGGAAGTTTAATGTAATAGTAGCATGTGGGTCAGTTCAGGCACTGGAAGGCAAGAAATATTTGTGTTTTCTGCCCTGTCAGTTTCTGGAGGTTGATTAAATGCAGTGTCTGAGTGCAGGTTTGCATCCTGACAGTTTGGCTTGGAGCATGAAAAATTGGAGCCCTAATTCCACCTTTGAAATAGAGTGAGCCTGTAGGCTCTCAGTGGAAAAAGCATATGGATCTGGGATATGAGAAGAGAGCTGCCTAACCAAGAGACAGAGTAGAGTTTTCCAAGCAGACATGTGCCTTAGGTCTGCTGTTCTTGAGACAGGAGAGTTGGATAAAGAGCACTTATATTCCTCTCCTCGCAGGGTTTACAGCCTAACACCAGCTGAAAGTGGGTATGGATGGACTTTCTTCCAGAACAGAGGACATTTACTGTCTCTTTATGCATTAGTAACAGTTAGCAGGCTCTTTGTGGAAGGAAATGTTTGGTCAAAAGTTATTCACCCTGTCACGCCCCTAAGCCTGAAGAGTCTCTAATGTAGTAGGACATTTGCTAATTGTCAGTCTGCAGCTTTGTGAGGGCAGGAGAAAGTGAAAGGGAGGCAATCCCAGCTCTGCTGTGAGAGGTCTTCAGCTGATGAGAATACAATTCTTTATCTTTGTTTTAAAGGGAAGAGGGTTGGTCACTTCTCAGAGGAATATGTTTTGCAATTATACATACACACTTCTAATAAAGGCTGGCTCTGTGGCCCTACCTTACAGTTTACTCAGTAATTACCTACTCAAAGACATATGCAAGCCAGAGAGCATTAGAGTTGTGTTTCACTTGTAAGAAGGATGTTCACAGAAACCAGAATCCGCAAACTCAAGTATACAGGGAGAATTATACAGATCCAGCAACCTGATCCTTGCAGGATCCCATGGCCCCTGTGGGCCATGAGGGCCAAGAGGAGGAGGTAATTAATTTCACAAGTATAGCCAAACTTTTTCTTCATGGTTGCTTCTTCAGTGCAGGGCACAAGGGAACCTACAGCACTGATTGAACATGTAAGTAGTGACTATGCTACAGAAGAGGGGTAGAAGTAATAGTTCCTGGGTAGTCCTCTAGTAAATATGTGCTAGAGTGCTTTTGCTGGTAAACCCTTTGCCTGTGGTAATGGTATTAATGAGTAGTTTAGTGTTCTGTGGCTGTCTTCTATTCTGGCAATGGCAGCAGGAAACAGAACTAGTTTCTTCTCATGAAATGTTAGTTTTATCTGTGGAAGTCTCTACATACCTACCGCCAGTGTGTTTTAGGCTTTTTATGTTGCCTAAATCATAGCCTCTTTCCACAATATTTATTAGACAGTATTACTTATGTAGCAAACTAAACAGAGAAATATTGTCCCTGTTCCCAGACACTTGATCTATTAATGCCCTATGACCTCAATAACAAATTACTTCAGGTTTGTGATGACGAATATCTGCTTGGTCTGACTACACAAATAATACTGATTTGCCCCTTTGCAAAGGCTTTGTGCAGCACTGCCAAATATATTGCATGCTTTTTGCAAATTCAGAAGTATTTATTGATTCAAGAAAAGTCAGAATGCAAAGTGTTAACAATGAACTCACCTGAACTGAGTGACTTTTTTTCCAAGAAAGATGGTCCAAGATGATTGCTTGAGAGACAGGAGTGAAATCCATGCAGTCTTAAATTTCCATTTTCATGAAAGTAGGTCCTTACTTCCAGACTTCCATCAAATCTGCTTATGTTCTTCAAAACATGATGTACCACATCTTTTTTTTTCACAGAGGTGAAGCCCTGAGCCTATCAAATGAGGCAGAATGGGAGTTAAGATAAGCAAGGATATATTTTTAAAACCTGCTTTGCCAATGGGCTTCAAGCTGTAACTTGCCCCAGTTACTCTGACAGCTTCAATCAACCTGGAAGTTCATTATTTCTTTTCAATTTATAAAGCCTGCATTCATATTATAAAGCAGAAGATAATCCTTATGAGTTAAGATAAATCCATAGGCAGTGCTCACTTTAGTTCTAATTAGAATCTGCACGTTTATTATGGAAAATGCAAGTTGCATGATTTAATCTTTCATATTGACAACACTGACCATATTATTTCTGTATTATAAAATTGTCTTTCACATATATAGCAATATAAAAAGGATTATTAACTTAAATCCTGTATTACAAACACTGATCCATACAGTGAGGCAATTACATTACAGCAGTTTAATATATAGAGACATAGAGCTCTTTCTACCACAGTCAATAGCAATTTAGCCATTAACTTAAATGAAAGCAAGATTAGGTCTAAAAGAGGTAAAATGCATTTTTTATAGCTAGATTTAATGACGATGTCAAAGTAAAAATAATGAGTCAAATTATTCATTGTGTACAACTGCCACTGCTATCTAAAAAACCCACTCAAACCAAAACCTCTTATTGTTAATGGCATTTATATCATCAATCAGAACATTTACAACATCTGGAGAAGGTAATAATTGCTTCAGCTTGGTTCTAAACTTTATCTTGGATTTAAGTCCAAATAGTAATTATCAGGGTCTCACGTTCATCAGATCCTCAGAGACATCAAAACTCTGCAAGCTGCTGGGACTTGTGCCTACCAACTCCCTGCGTGTGAGGAGTTTGATGCAGTAGATGGTCTCTGAAAGCACCAGTTGCCATTAGCCAGAGCTGACTGCCTATACAACCTGGAGTATGCACTAGTTCTCCTTAAAAGAAGTTCTTCTTCCCACTTNCTCTGTGGTGACCAGTGGCAGGACCAGAAAGAATGGCACAAAGCTGTGTCAGGAGAGGTTTAGACTGAATATTAGGAAAAGGTTCTTCACCCAGAGGGTGGTTGAGTGCTGGAACAGGCTCCTCAGGGAAGTGGTCACAGAACCAAGCCTGACAGTGTTCAAGAAGTGTTTAGACAATGCACTTAGGCACATGGTGTGATTCTTGGGCCTGTCTTGTGCAGGGCAGGAAGGTGGACTTCAGTGATCCCTGTGGGAGTCTTCCAAGTCAGGATATTTTATGATTCTATGATATAGTTCAGGCTGAAAGCTCTCACCTTGAAAACTGGAAACTGAGGTTCAGTTCTTTCCTCTGTTGTGACCCTTATAAGGGAATGACTGGCCTAGCTCATAAACTAGCTAATAAACTAGTCAGGGGTGGCAGGTCCCTATCTACTTGCTGTTGAAGCAGTTCCATCACACACCCAAAAATTGAAGAGGTGAAAATTGAGCACAGAAGATACTACCTGTACATGCAGAAGACCTACATAGATACCTATAAGTCAGGTGAAGGAAGTTTTTTTCTAATGACTCTCACAGATGTGTGAAACTTTTGTTCAAGAAGAAATGCCTTTACCAGCAAGTGCTAAGGCTTTCCAGCTTTGCTTCTCCTTAGCTATTCCAGGCAATCAGCTTTAATTCAGCATGTAGCAGGATTCTCTGTGACATGAAAAATTAGAATTTGATTTTCATTGGCTATGGCAGAGAACTGAAATTGTGTTTCTCATAGCCAGTACTCTGACTTCTGCACAGTGTTAGACTTTCTAATCATGTCAGGGCTCTTGACAATTTGAATATGGATTTCTGGCTCCACGTCTATGTGAGGTAAACCTGCACAACTTCTTACTTAAATCATTTGTAGAACATGTTAGCTTCCTAGAATGGCAGCTGTAAGTCTAAAACAAAGGCTGGGAACCACTAAGAAACATACACAAGACTTGGCAGAATTGGTAGTTAAATGCTGGCTTCCAGCTCTGAGCAGAATCCCAGAGGCTATTAGGTATTTTGTATTTTTGCAGAACATTGCTTGTCTTTGCAGTGCAGGAGATGAGGCAGCCAACATGAGGAAAATATGGCAAAATCCAGTATACCTAAGAGGAATGAAAATATCACTGTTTCTGCCCCAAGGAAAAGTTCGAGATTAAATAAGAACCAAACCTACTTCTTCATGTATTTGAAACCAAAAATTAGCAAGAGTTTTTTTGATGCTTGAAAACACCTCTTTTATTCCTTTCTTACGGACATTGCTGAAAAAATGAGTGGGTGGTGATGTATTCAAAGCGTGTCTTGTCATGTCTAATTAACTACATAAAGAAATCAAATAGCCTTCTTCTTCAAATAGATATAGGACACTAATCAGAAATTATTATTTTATTGATAGAGCTGACTATTGTCTAGGAGAAAAAAAAATGTCCTTGAAGCTAATCAAGACCCAGATTTTCAAAAATGTTACTAAGGACCATTAGCACTCAGCTGTCTAAAGCAATCCTCAATCCAGTGATTTAATAGAAACAATATCAATAGAAGAAAATATTGTGAAAGATTATGTCTCATAGTTTGAAAAACTGTGCCTGGGATTTTATTTTATAACTGTCCATAATTTGTCTTGGGCTTTTTTAATCTTACAAATGGAGACCATTCTCTTATGATAAAGTTCTAGCCAATTGACATGATCTGGTAATTATTTTTGTAACATATTCATTGCAGAATTTGTTCAAGTAAGAAGTTATTGTTTAATTTCCATGATGGATGTGCTCATTTCATGAGTATTAGATTAGTGGAGAGTATACAATTTGTATTAACATGCATATGTCGTTAAAGAATACATTGTTTTCCAGCTGTCTTCAAACAAAAGCAAGCCTATGAGATACTGATTTGCTTTTTCAACATCTACTCATGTGGATAGTTCCAGGTAATATTCATGAGAGTAAGGATTACATAATTCAATCTAAAGATTTTGTATTTATTTTCTTTTGTTTTGCCTGATTTTTCTTCCACGTTCATCCTCCTAGAAAACACACATAAAATTTTTTCTTGAGATTGCTTTCATAGTAAGATTAATTTTTATGCTAAATGCAGCCAGGAACAAACCAAAAGGGCAGCACTTCTTGCCTAAAGAGGATGAATATTTCTGTACTGTGAGGGAAATTCCTGGATTTCGAGGGAAACCGAGGGAGGAACTAAATACAGGTCTTCACTCTCTAAACCCTTTAATGTCAATTAACTCCTATAACAAACAAAAGGACCAAACATTTACAGGGTGTCAAAAGGCCAGCACAGATTTTAGAATTTCATGCCAAATTAGTAGTTCCTGTACTTTGCATTGTTCTAGCAGCCAGGAAACTCCTGCACCTGCAGTCATGGGTGTTCCCAATTCACCCAGTCCACTGCTGCCACACGCACCTCCAAGTTTTATCATGCCTTGACGCTCATTGAGATTTAGAGTTCTGGAAGATGTGTGGGCTTGGGACAGACACAAAATCTGTCTTGAATTTCTGGGGCTCACTTATGCTTCTAGCTCAAAGCTACAAGGCAAAGGTGATGAGGAAAGTAGTACTTTCAGTAATCCTTGTGCCTACCAGATCTAGGCTGGGATATGCTGGATTTCACTGCATCACCCTGCAAGAAACTCAGGGCACAAAGGGACCCCTTAACAGGATGATGGACAGCACAGTTTGTCTCAAAATGACAGCAGATCATGATTATGGTGTACCTCAACAACAGAAGGTAAGAAGAACTCCTGCCTTCCACAGACTAGATATAGCTTTGGTTATCAAAACAGGATTTAGTGCCTGATTTCAAAACTATGATGTGACCTTGGCACTCACTTAATCCTGGTGGCATTTTACCACTTTCTTTTTGACATAAAATACTGGGAAGCTGAGGTGCAAAGAAGAGCAATGCCTCAATCTCCTGTGGTGATGCTGGCATCCCGGATCTCAAGTCAGGCTTGCTTTGACATTGTATCTTACATGAAGGTCACTTTTATTTCTTTACTGTTCCCACACTTCCACAGGAAGAGATAAAAATATGGTATGGGAAATCTCAGCTTGGTGGGAAGGTTTCCTACTACTCAGACAAATATAAACTATGTGCCAGTACCCACACCTCCCACGTTCCTCCCATGTTCCAGAGTAAAACAGTGCTCTGTATGCCCAGCTCAAGCAAAGAAGTTGTGTGGGTCACTACACTCAGACAAGTTCTACCTGTAGGATTCAGGGGCACAGCAGCTCTTGCTGACAGCTTTGGCTCAGGACACAGGATGTGAGCTGTGGGGAATGATTCAGACACCCCTCTGTGTCCAGGGTTTCCTATTAACTGCACTAGGCAGCTCCCATTCCCCTTGTGGGACTCTCACCTCCCTGATCTGAAACACCAAACTACTTTTTTTTTAATGTGGTGCCAAATAGTGGGTTTGAGTTTCCATGCAGGTGACCAGGCACCTCAGGATTACACATTTTGGCACCAAGTCTATGGTTTTTAACAGGGCAGAGTTAAGCATCTGCCAGGACAGACATAAAACATAAAATTCCTCTTTTTTTTTTTTTTTTTTNTTTTCTTTTAAGACTTTATCTTCAGTAAGATAGCAATTGCCTTGATGCTGGTTGATTTTAGTGGACGCTTTCAGCAGCTTTCAGGATAGGACTGCATTAAAAAGCCAGCTCATGCATATGCAGTTAGGGACAAATAAACAAGTATCTCTCTAATTAAAACACATCTATGAAAGTCTAAACTAATTTAACATCTAAATGACAGGTCATAAAGAGGTAAGGAAAACCCTGAAATATTAGCCTTTTAAAAAATTGCTTGGCATAAAAATTTAAAATGAATGGAGATAAACATCAAGGCATCTTGCATGAAAAACCAAAGGAAAAAAAAATCACTGAGACAAAGTTATGGAAAGAGATAAAAGTCCATGTGTGCTGCAAGTGAGAAGACACGGCAGAAGCGTGCTCAGCTTCCCCAAGATGCTATTAACGTCTGAGAAAAAACACTACCAAAATGTAACAAACTAATTAAATTTGTCATACTCGGGAACCAATGGGAATAAATTATTATGCAAAAGTAAGGTTTTCCCTACATAAAGCAAATGTTAGGAGTTGGTGTGGTGGCATGCAGGGAGTGGGGTGAAAGCAGGGCTGCCCAGATGATGCTCACACTGAAGTACTCTGGCACTGGGGCAGCACACTTGGGTGTGGATGGACTCGATCACAAAAAATGGGGTAAAATGCCACAGAAAGAGAGAGGGTTGGAAGGAAAATTGTACCTGTGACTTCCTACAAAGGGAAAAAAGAAACTGATGCAGCACTGCTAAAGCAACAGTGCCATCTGCTGCCTACTCGCCTGTGAAAGCCAGATGATTTTAGCTGTCTCCTGCTCTGCTGCAGCGATGGCAGCAAATCTGAGAGCCCCCACGTAGCACTGAGCTGAGGAGGGCAAGATGAAATCCAGCCCTCCCTCTGGCCCAGCCTACGCACCCAACTGTGTGTACAGGCCTCCTGAAAAAACGTCTGGACCATCGTTGCTAGAGACA
>VYXC01008466.1:436408-464208 GCA_013397175.1 Platysteira castanea | reverse complement strand
AAAAAAAAAAAAAGTAAAAAAAGGTTTTCTCTCTCTCAGTGTAGCAGGACCCTATGCTCAGACACTTTTGAAAGATCAGACCACTATAAAGCTGTCCATCAGTGAGACAGGCATTGTGAACGTGTAAGCAGCCAAACAGCTGCCATCCAATCCCTTTCCTATGATGTATTTCTGTCACCTTGTAAAAGGGCTTTCTGTTACTCCTGCAAATCTGGTGTCAGTTTCAATCCATATTTTTATACACAGTCCTTTTCACAGTGTTCATTACATCTCTGAATGCCTTTATATGTTATATTATCTGAAGCAATTATAACAGAAAATCTAACCAATATTATGAATTTTTATAATGCTTTCCATCATAGCTCTCAAAACTAATTTCTAAATATTGAACCTGACAGAACTCATAAAATACAGGTGTAGCCACTCCATGCACAATTCTGTTGGACTTAATTCTATAATCCACATATTCATGTTTATGCATTTAATAATTTTAATCTTTACTCAACACTAACTTTTTTAAAGAGTTCCCCAAAAACATATGCAGGACAGACCAGGAATGGAGTTTTGATGAAATTATTCCCTTACATGTGACCTCCTTCTGGATGTTTAGCTTATTTCTTAAGGATATTTTACAGGATGGATAGTCTTACACCATTAGCCTAGGAGGAGCTGATTTAAGAGGCTCCATTAAAAAAATCCCCCATACTAGGACATTTGGCTTCAAAAATGTTTGTAGGCAAAAGGCTGTTCTTGGCATACTCCAACATCTACTAATTTTCCTCATTAGACCACTCCTCAGGCACCTACTCTTTTTGTACATGTCCTATCGGATCCCTGCAATTTGTCTGCTGGGGGTGTTCAACTTTGGTTTTCTGTTGATTTGCAGACTTTCAAGCTGTCCTTCATGTCCTCCATGCTACTGTTCCCAGACTCATTAACAATGCATGGAGGCAAGACTTCTGGAATCAGCCAGTGTGGGATTCCGGGGCAACAGATGCTGTGTGGTAACTCAGAGATGCTTCATATTGCAGACCTAATCTTCACAATTAAGGGTCCAAATCTGAATTTCAGAAAGAGATAAAGCTTGTGATGGAGTGTTTGCTATGATGAGAGAGAAATTCCAAGGACTGAAGTCAGCTTCTGCATGGGTTCAAAAGATGAATTCCAGTTTCTACTGGTAATGAATGAACACATGGTCCATCACTAAGGTACATGAATATGGGCTGCATCAAGGATGCATTTCTTCTGGTTTGGACTCTTTCTTGGCTTCTTGGAAGTTTATATGATTACTTTAGATTGGAATAGCTGTAAGATCTGGAGGCTTCACATTAATTATTAACCTCAGGATCTGACTCCTATATTTTAAGATCTACAGTTCTGAAAAAGGAGACACTGCCGGCAGTAGCTATCTTGGGAGGGTTGAAATTTATTAGAAATCAAACTAATCTATACTGTCTCCTGCTCAGGAAATTGAATTTTAGGAGTTTGTGAGAGTCAACTCAGAGTTTACTGAGAATCCTAATTCACATGGATGAGGAACAATTTCATTGAGATAAGAAAAATCTGTTGATCTGTTTCTTGTTGCAAATCAAATTTAATCATACTGGAATCCAATCTACCATATTTAAACTAGTTAGCGGGCCCTTCAAAAATGGAGAGCAGAGCTTTGTTTTTTAAAAATAGATGCAAGATTATCTATTAAAAATAAGAGACACTCGTTTTGTGCATAATTAGCCAACAGACAGCTATAATCAAAGAGTAATAACAAGTTCCCATTATTTGCTTATGGGCCTCTGTTGGCTGAAGTCCAACAGTGGCAATTTTTGAGAGAGTTTTTTGTACTCATGAGCTTAATCAAAAACAAGACTCAGCTCTGTATTTGCGTCCACTAAGTCAATGGCCTAAACTCATCAAAGTCGTAGGGTTAAAATTAGCTCAATGTGTCTTTGTTAAATTGTTTATAATGCAAATGGTGGCTATTCACAAAAGAAGTAACAGGGAGTCTGTAGATAGATTTGTTTCTTTGTTACCTCACTGAGCAGCTGGAAGGTATCTCCACAAAGAAATATAATATATGACTTCTTGAGAGCCTGAAAGAAACACTATCCTCCTATTTTGTAAACTCTCGGCTGCCCTTCTCCAAGGAGGTGATGGACATCTTTGTGCCAATGCTTATTAACTACAGCTAAAAACATTATTAAAAGCTCACAGATGCAATTTACTCCAGCTAGCACAATAAAGCCTAAATAAATACAGTTATGGTTATTCCATCTGAAGTCAGAAATTTCAGCATTTGCTCTGCCCCAACACCTGCTGGGGCAAAGTAGAACTGAACTGCAGTGAGGGATGGCTGTGGGAGCTGCCTCTGGGAAGTGAGGAATTGCTGTAACCCCTGCAAGCCACGGATGACCAGGCCCAGTCTCAGGTGCCTTTGTCACAGCAAATGCCTGTGGGGATCCAGTTTGCCTAGGAACAGCTTTCTGCTGCCAGCAGCCCTCTGTGTGGGATGAAGACACCTGACACTGATGTTAAGTGAACAAAGCCTTTTGAAGCAACAGAATCCCAGTGCCACAGGCATGTTCTGGGGTAAAAGCAGATGGGGAGGGAACTCAGACAAGGTTTGGGCGGGTGGGTTGTGTATTAAGCTGTTAGCAGTATCTCCATGCTCTGGCTACACTTGTGTGAGTGCTGCTCCAGCTTCTGATGTGTTCTGTCAGCAAGGAGTTAAATTCTTAGCACAGACAAGGCTGAAGAGGTGCACATTTCTTGACTTCCAGCTTTGCAAACACCTTTGACCAGCATCTCAAAGTGTGACAGCCTGAGAGCATATTAATGAGCAACTACTTCCCAACAGGAACTGTAGTATCAGCGTTTCTTCTCCCCGTGTTGTTTCCTGCTGCTATCATGAGTGGCAACACGGAGGTGCATGAGCAGCTTAAAGGTGACTTCAGCCGTGCAGGCACCTAAAACAGCCAGGAGGGCTTGGGATGTGAGAGCAGATATCCTAACCTTGGAATGACAGCTCTCTTTCATCTGAAGATGGGGTTATGAATACATCATTTATTTTTGTACTATCAAATAGAAATGATAAAATAATGGACCAGCACTTCTGCTGTTATTCTGCAAGTACAAAAGTACATAAACTGAAAGGCCAGAGGAATTATTCTTTTGCAGTTATCCTTAATTCCTCTGTAGATACGGAAGTATAATGGGAAGCTAGAAATGGACCTCTACAATGCCCTCTTTAACCTATGGGAATCTTTCACTAGAAGAAGGGGTGGGCACACTGTGTCAGAAATTATATACAGTGATAAGAATATATTAGACAGGAGATAATGAGCCTTTGAGGGATTCCTAAATGTATTACTTGTTAATTTAGGAGGTACCCTGAGTGCAACTTATGAGGTGGTACTAATTTAGAAGATATCATGAGTAACTCTGCTTGCTGGAGGGCTGAAATGTAAATCCCATTGTGCAACAGGGAAAATGAAAATGCTCCTTCCATTAAGTCTGTGATCTGTCCTGCACTTGCCACAGGGAATAGCATAATTTAGAAAGCTGCCTTCTAGGATGTTGAACAATCATGCCTCATCAGTTAGATCTCTAGATTAAAAGTGTGAACATTTTTACATTACTAGAGGGATTATTATATTTTGTTTAATATTTAATATATTTGACATCAAACTACCATGTAACGAGTATAATGTATTAAAATGTCCTTCTAGTCATATTATTTCCCTGCTTTTATGTAATAGGACTCTAACTGCATTTGTTCAGTGATACTGCAGAGTGGTTTGATTTATATTTTGTAGTGTCAGGCTGAGAGGGGCTTTAAAACTGATTGTCATAGTTAGTTCAGATCTATCCCTGAGTTTCTATGGATCCTGAAACAGGAGGTTCTCCTTGGAGGCAGAAGAGTTTTGTGTCCTTCCTTTAAACGTAAAACTGATGCGGCACCACCTTCCATGGAGCCGGATGCACCTTCAGGCACCCAGCAGTAAGCAACAACACTGTTTTCTGCCCTGATTGATTCCTTCCAGAACTAGTGAATAAATTTTACTATTATGCCATTACTGCACCTTATACCATAACACATCGTGTACCCTGGGTCCATCCCTCCTCACTGCTGCTCACCTACAGCCCCACTGTTCTCAGCAGTGTGGTGAAGCTTGGAGGAGCTGTTCCCTTGGTCCTGCTTTGCTGGGCTGAGTACCTCATGCAAGGAGACCCCCTCCCCAAAAAACAATCACCTGACAATCATGGCAGGGCAGTTCTAAGCTTCACATCACATATGCACAGCTGCTAGGTCAGTCCAAACCATGTAAGCAAATTTGTGCCTCCTTACTGGATCCTGTCGTCTTTCCTTTCTTTATTCTACCTTTTTTCCTCCTGCCCTGAAGTTTGTGTGAGTACCTCTCTGTGAACAGCATAATTGTTACTGCTCTCTGTAATTGTGGCTGTGCACTGTTGCTTCAGCTTCAGACTGCAGCTTCCCTTATGTAGGACTGACACCAAAGAGTAGGAGTACATTCCACACAGGTGAAAGGGAGAGAGGCAGGCACATTTTTACAGCAGAGAGGGAGATATTGACATAAATCTTACTGTCTTCAGCACATGGTAAAATCTGGGGCTAGACAACAGAATCTGTTCTTGTTCTATATGCTTCTAAATGATTCTGTAGCAATATGACAACAGGGGTCCAAAATTCCTCACTTCCAAAGTAGCAGAGACAATGAACTCATGGGGGGCTTCATGGGAAACAGGAGGGGATCTCAAGAATGTCAGGAGAGGACAGGACTTCTTGCTTCTTCATGGTGCTGCGTGGACTCTTTCCTATGCCATTACTATTTCAATAGCCTTTCAGGAGCTGGTTAAGATAAATGTCCATCTAGAATCATATTGGAAACTGAGGATTTAGGAGGTACGGGGACACAGATAAATGCCACTAAGTGCAAAGTATATTCTGCTCTTCAGACTAGCTGCTGCTCCCTGAGGTTTGTTCCCCATTTTTCACTTATTCTAGTTGTTTGTCTTTTTCTTCTTTTTCTTTTTTTTTTTGTTATCCCTCTGTGTAGTTAATGAAGAGAGGCCTCTACTAATGATTAACTTGATTTGGATGCCAAATCCAGAAAAGGAGAGTTGAACTGGCATCAGTCAAGCAGTCAACTTTAATTAAAAATGTTGAAACTCATTAATAAGAAACAAAGAGACAAAAAAAAAAAAAGAAAAGGAAGGAGAGTGGGGAACAATAGGAAAGAGAGAGCATAATCGAAAAAGAATGAAGGACAAATGAGAGAAAAAGGCAACAGAATTAATGGGAAAATGCAGATAACTAGTGCAGAAAAAACTGTACATCAGTTCTCCTGGCTTCTTACTGCAGTGATGAAATATCTGGCAACATCTTCTAAAGTGGTAATCCTTTCCCCTTTGCCCTCCTTGTATTTATTAATTATCTGATATTTTAAAATATTCAGTTGCTTATATCAACTGTGGCAAGGCAATTGTGGGGCTTTTCTGCTGTACATTTATTGTTGACCATGCACACAAGCCTAAGTCCTTCTCAGAACAGGCAGCTGCTGGTTTGAGGAGTACAAGAGAGGAGGGACTATTGGGACAGTTTGGTGATCATCACCCTGGCAACACTCGCAAGAGGAAAGTGATGCTTGTCTTTATCCAAATCTAGATTGTGCTAAACTGATGTAAATGTGAAAATGACTTACTGAGAAAAGCTATTAGCTTCATGGAGAAGTCTTGAAATGTCACTACTTTGCAATGTATTAGTCTTGCTAAAGAACATTAAATAGCCTCTCTAATGGACACCTGAGACATCAGGAAGAATTCTGAGTCTCTAGTGAATTTCCACATTCTCCCCTAAGGTTAGTCCCTATCAGGATTTGGACATGCTGGATGAATTTTTTCACCCATGTGCTCTAATGTCTGCATGCCAGTCCAAGAAAGATGAAACATCTTAACTGCTGTAAATTCATAACTTTGAGCCAAATGACAAATATATTAAATCTACCTCTGACATGAGCTTTGGGAAACTGAAAATCCACAAGTTCTAACTAAGAACATTCATTTCCTTTCTGTTTTCCAGTCTCCAGGGCATCGTTTGGACCAGAGCGATCTCTGTTCCTCCAAGGGGGACTAGAAAATGTACTACCTGAAGTCTGTGTGATACTGGCTTTATGTTCTTACACAGTATAAGAAGAGGCTATGTAGACTCATAGTGAAGACTTACATTTGCTTATCCAAATAAAATATGGATATTGAAGGGCAGGGTTAAAAGACATACATCAGCTTTTTTACAAACAGCTGAAGTTTTTCTGAAGTTAAGTAAAATTTTGTATCAACTGTCTCTAGGAGCAGCCCAGACAATTGAGAGTGGAAATTCCACCTGAGCCTCCTACACACATCCAGGCCAAAACAGACTCCAGAAGCATTCAGTTTGGTGTCAGATATATACATTTTTCTTAGACAAGATGGCTCTGTAGAATTTAACTTCTTTTCTTCTTTTCTGGGATGAAGAATGCATTTTAAATTGCTTCCTGTGAGAGTTACCAAACCTTTAGGAGCAGAAAATGAATGTGTCTTCTTGTATGATTATTGATCAATTTTAAAAAAGACCAAATGTGACTTCTTCTGTATTTTAAAACTCCACATAGATTGATAAAAATGCCACAGAACTTTTTTCATGTCTAATGGTAAAAAACACACAGGAAAATTGATGTGTAGTAATTAAAAAGCAACATAATTAACCATCATATGTTTCAAGTCCTGTTTTTGCTAAATTACCAGCATTTTATTTGCTACAGAATATGCTACTTTTCAGTTGGCTCATACATATTCTTCATATACTACATTGCAAAACATGGTAACAACCTCCCAAATACCTCCAAACATACACACACATGCTCAGAGAGGTTTCATTTAATGAACTGAACTCAAAGTTAGTATTTTTGTGGCTTCATTTGTAGGTAGACAGAACACACAATTGCCATTCTTTACTGTGTTATTTTCAAACTGAAAAGGGAACGCAAGTGTGCTGAAAGATATAGAGGACCCTTGTGCATAGCAATATCTGTGGAAAGGCTTTATCTTAACCAAGTCACACTTGGTTGAATGAATTTCCCAAAGTGAAGGTTTTATTCTTCTGTATTCTTCAGCTCTCCTATCAGTGCCATTCACAGGGCACTAGATTACTCTATACCAGAGAGACTTCTCTATTTACACAAACAATTCAGAAACTACTAATAGCCTCTGTTGTTCCCTGTAGTGAAAGTATTTATACATGCATGGGCCAGTACAGAAACTATATATACATACACACACAGACTTTCATTATGTTGGGGGAAAAAAAAAAAAAAGAAAAGACAAAGAACAAGCAAGGAAAGTATAATGGTAATAACCATGTTTTCTATGTGGAAGAAAGTTTCTACTGCAACAGTTTTGCTATAACTCACTTGGTAGTTTCTTTTAGCTGATTTTGGAATGCTGTTTCTAAAAAATATAGGAACTTCTCTTTTTATACATGTCCTGCTTACACCTGTTTTGAGGTGGAGCATTTTAATAGCTAAGGAGTAAGGATTTTCTGACATCAAAAGCATTTGTCACAGGGCATTGTAGGTGTGTTGTTGTTTCTCTGATACATCTCAGCAAATCTGAATTCCGTACTATACTGATAGAGGGTGCTTTGTGCCCTCTGCACACAAGCTGCAGAGGCAAGGAAGGCCAGGCAAAGGAAGGCATTGGTACCCTACAGCTTCACTGACCTTACTTCACAGGCTTAAATTAGTCTGCAGATGACCTGGAGCTCTCCCTATCCATCTCTCTCTATCAACCAGTATCTGGAGAATAACCACTGCCTGATACCTTGAAGGCAAGTGCATAAAGCTGGTGTCGTGAGCATGACATCAGTTTTGGGTAGGTTACCCATCCTGTCACCAGTGGTTGAGGAGCCTGTCAGGCTACTCTGTCCTGCACTCTTTCCCTGGAGAGTGAGAGATAAGACCTTCTGTACATTTGACACCCACCACACCCGGCTCCGCTGCAGGAGGAGAAAAGCAATTCATTGCTTCTGTGAACAGGCCAACGATGCAAAGGCTGGAGAGCAGGAAGAAAGTAAAGCAATACATATTTCCCTCAGAGAGTTGTATCAAAAGAGTAGTTTTTGGTTTTTAGTGTCTGGGAAGTGGAAATTAAAACCAGGCTATCCATCAATGAATTTATGGTATCTGAAACTCCTCGGAGCCCTAGGAAAACATAAAGCTCTGCCCTTTGGTCTTCTTTTCACTCTGCCTGGGTAAGCTCACTTTATGAGGCAGCATAATTTGCAGTGACCTTTTCTGAAGCTGTTGATACACTTCCTGCTTTGCTGTAAACCACCATTTTAGCCATGCATGGTGTGACTCCACATACATCGGACTATAAATTTCAGGCTTTGTCATTAAAACCTACAAAGTAATCCCATGCTGTAGGTGGCTGTACTGGTGCAGGATGTTATTGGTACTGCTGGGCAGTGCTGAGGGGTAGTTTTTGGAGGCTGGTTGGCTCTTGTTGCACCACAGATACATGCATGGAATCAGTGAGGGAGGGTCATATTTTATAATTATCATTCTGCCTCTTGTACAGAGGAATGATCATGCAATTTTATAAAAGGATTTTCAGACTTACTCCATATGTGAGTATTAAAGTCTGCCTCTGTACCAGTACATCTAAAGCCTTATTCCCATTTAAACATTTACTGAGTTCTTAAATCTGGTTTTTGCCACATATAAAATGGGAAAAGTATATATTCTCATATAAATACAGGCCATTCTAGAGTCAGAAGTTTTCCTTCATCTGAAACTATTTCAAAATTTCAGCTCCCACCTGTGAGAATGGCAGAAGAACATGTGACAGAGTAATAATCATGTTTTCTTAATATTTTATGAATTATTATATATTGTTATTTTTATATAATTATTTTCACGCATACTAATTAGAACTCGGCCACTCAGCCTGAAACACTCATTGAATCACTCAAGAACTGCTGTCTGAGGGCTGTGCAGCAAATTTACCCTTGAAATTTGGTGAAATCATAATGACCAGATGATTAGTTAATTTTGTTTGCTTTCTTGCTTACTTTCTTTCTTTACTTCTATTTATCTGTCACATGGTGAAGACCTTTGAGGCTTCTGTTTTTTCACTGTTTAAAGAAATAAGCTGAAGTATCAATGGTTTTTCTACTTGCAGAACTTATATGCTGTGGTATGTTTTTTCAAGTAATGTGCTGGCCTAGTGAAGTAAATTAAAGTCCAAATCTCTCCAGAGTCAATTTAATACTTTTTAGATTCATCCTCCTTCACTGTTTTAAGATTACGAACTGAAAGATTTGGCTTCCTGAAGCTACCTGAAGCATAATGAGAAATTAATTCATTTATATTCTAAAAAATTTAAACTGCAGAATGCATGTTCTTATAGTAAAATGATTAGAAGCAGTTCTTTACGTTGACGAAAACAGAGGGGAATTTTGAAGAAAATGAAAAAAAGTATGGAGAAAATATTGGCAAGTTGGGGAAAAAAGCTCACATGCCTTTTAACCAGATTAATAAAAAACTTTAAAAAACTTTTAAATCCGAATTTCAAGATATTTCAACTGGACTCTGAAAAACTCTGTTTTGAAATGCCACTGCAGTCCACATCTTGGAAATCTTCCACATCTTGGAAATTGGTCTTTGTAGGTTCTTGCTGCTTTGCTCATGTAATGGATGGTATTCCTAGCCGGGTGACATGCCCATGGGTGCCCCACGGGGCTGCTGGGGCAAGGCAGGGTATTTTGGGAATTTACCAGTCACAAGTGGCTTTAAGAATTTGGCCCATGTGCCAGAGTTGGCAAGTAGCCTCAGAGCAGTAGGCACAATACATTTCAGCATTAACTTCCAGTCAGGTATTACAGCAATATTTCAGGTGAAAATGTTTTTCTTTCAGTCAAAGGCTGAATCACTAACGCTGGTTAGGCCAAAAGCCGGAAACCTTCCAGTTTTCAAAGGCTTTGCTTGTTGACTAGACTTTAAACTTTTCACAGAATGCAGCTTTCTTTTCAATTTAAAATAAAAATAGGTGGAACCTTTTCACCAGATCTGACCAAATGTACCACCAGTGTGACTGATGACAGCTGCAAAGCAAATTCTATAGCCCTATTGTATATTACATTTATCCCAACCAGCTTGACCCTTGACTATATTCTTTCTACTTTGTTCTTTTTTTTGCTGTTTCTTTTGTCCACATCAAGAGTTTTTCTAAGCACCTTGAGAGCTTCCCTGAGTGACAGCCATAGAAAAGCCACCGTGCCAGAAAAGGATCCTTTCCACCAGTGCAGCCCACATTTTCCATCCCTTTGAAGAACACGACCAGCACCAAAAATAATAGATGCATTAAATGTTATGCTGCTGTGAGGCTTAGGATGAGAGAACTTCAGTGCTTACCAGAAACAAGGGTAATATTCTGCATACAGTTCTCTGAAAGATTATAAAATTAAACTTGTATCATTTGATATACACGTAAGTGGTACTGTTGTCATATATTATGAGATATGACTACAGGCCCTGCAGCCTTTCAGTTCCTTTTTTCCTTGTCATCTGCACAGCTAATATCAGATGACAATGCTGAGATCCACCAATTCTTTTCTAATGCCCTGCTCAAAACTAGAGCCAGCATGTGACATTACACATTCTATCTGTGCTCTTGCTTGCTTCTTCTATCTTGCTCCCTCTCAGGTGCAAGTACATATGTCATTATCTGCCTCTCATACATATTTCTATACTATAACAGTGGTATACAGTGTTTTCTTTTTACAGGAAGAATTCAGAACACTGCTTTCAGTCATGAGAGATAATTTTCTGTATTTCTGAGAAAGGTATTTATAAGAGCCTTGGCTGAGGAATGAAAAAAAACTAAAGCAGATCAGTAGAAATTATTTTCTTAATGGTAAAATCTGAATTATACATTAAAACACCATTTATTCAATCAGTTTTATTATTCTGTTTAAAAAGGCAGTCACTTTTATGTGTTTCATATGCTTACAAAGGTTTATTAGATTGAGTAAAAGGTCATTATTATTCAATTGAGTAATTTAATTTTAAATTATTGGTATTGCACTTCATATTATAACTGCTTTTGCAGATGCATTTGATTATGTCAAATTTGCCTTTTAATCCTCTGTCTGGAGATCATTTTCTTGAATCGTTCACTGTTTCTCACCCTCATAGTGGTATCCTAATGAACACACAGAGTCCAGCCTCACATCTTCCATGTAAATTACTGTGCATACCTCTCCTAATCAGATCATATCAGAGGCTATCTGGTGTCATGTAATCCTGGATACTGACATGTGGAAAATCTTCTCAGGTGATTAATGCCATAGGCATCTAATTTTCCTGCAAAGCAATATTGCAGTGTTTACGTGAATGCCAGACTTAGGGATGTGAAATGAGCATTTAGAAAAGTTAATAATCTGTCCCTAATTCCCTCCAAGAATTATCTGTTGGTATTTCTAAAAATAATTGCAGCTTTATTCCTTGTCGCTAATGGAATCACATATTAATTTATTAGATGCATTGTTCATTAAAAACTTGGAATTTTGCATGGGTGAAATAAATACATGTAAAGCTACACATAAAATATCTTTGCATTTGAAATATATATTAAATTAAAAAATTCACAAAGTATTTGTTCTCTTGCTTTGTTTGCTTAATGCTTGAGCAAATATACCCTTCAAAAAGGTTTCATGTTTGCTAGAAACATAAGATTTGTCCTTGACTGCACACTTGGAGATTGTGATTTCTGGGCCTAACACTGAAATTCTCAATTAAGATACAAATCATACACAAAACAATCCAACACAACAAAATATCAGGGCAGGCAGACCCATGGGGGAATATCCTGTGTGCTGCGATTCCTCCCTGCTGGCATTCAATACCACACCGATAATGTCAGTGTGGCCAGAGGTGCTGCGCTTACTCACATGTACCTATGAACTGCATAATTGTCTGCTGTTATCCGGCTGCTCCTCCTTCTGCCGAGGAGCTTTTCCCTCAGCCAGGGATTGTCCATTAACCTCACTAGACGCAGAATCAGTCTTTCACAGCCTTCCATAATTTTGAACGAATCATGTTTTAGAAAGTAATCATTGATTCCTGAGATTTGGCATAGGAAGCACTTTGAAAATGGCTTTGAATACTCGTAATTAGCTCAGGAATTACAGTCTCATTCCTCTCTTACACTGCCATTACAAGCATTTATCTCAACTGATTTCAACAGAGCTGCTTCTGTTTTACACTGGTGTGAGGGAACAAGAAACCCAAGTTGCATAAATTGTTAACAGCTCTTTCATACTGCCTCTTTATTACCAGATAAAAGTTTGATGAAGGACATCCACAGAAGATCAACATGAGAAACCACATAAGGCCTGACTTTTATGCTACTGGCTGATACTGAAAATCCCAGAAATAACTATTTGTTTTTGAAGCTCTTACTTAAGGTGATGACTGGGTTGATGCTGCTTTTCTTGAAAGAAATATTTCACCTTTAGGAGATGTACTGCCTCCTGAGTAAAGTTGCTCGGATTGCAGGGATATGGGAAAGGGAATGGAGAGCAGTTTTACATCTAACAATGAGTAACTCCATCCTTCGTGTGAGGGAAGAAGCCACAGTCCTTTCTCTGCTTTGTGCAGATGCTGCTCCCGGCTGTGATGCACTGCTGTCAGGATCCTAGGAGGCTCCAGGGAAGGGTTGCTTGAAGGCATCAGTGGAAGTAGGAACTCTGGGGAAGTTTGGGATCTACTTCCCAAAAGAAGTGGGAAATTGCCTCATGGCTGGCAATCTCTACCTGTAACTTACACAAGCCAGAGCACAGCTGTGGGGTAAATAACAAGTGGTATTGAACTGGCCAATAATATATTGCCTGTGAGCTAATATAGCTCAGGATATATTCACTGCCCAAAGCAAACATTTTCCTTGAGATTCACTTAGATAGCAGTGTTTGTTTATGTCATGGTTTACCTGTGTATGAAGACGTGAGCAGGAATGGAAATGCAACTGCAATCACAGAGAGAAAGTCTAATTTATATTAATATTTCTCCAACCTAATAGCTGTCAAATACACATTTCTGCACATCTGGCAGTCTGCTTTAATTTGTTTCTGTCAAATGAAGAGCAAATATTTTCTCACAAGTTTGTTGTTGTTTTTTTTTCTAAAAAAACCCCAAGTATCACAACAATGAAGGTTACAGAGGTGGCTATTTTTAGGTGGCTCTTCACACACTTAATCAAGACCATCGTACTCCACTTGCTTTCCTCCAGCTGTTACTAAAGCCATCCATAGCCTTCAAAATCCAAGCATTATGAAGTGGAAATGCCTGCGCAGGAAAGTGCTCCGATGCAATTGAGTCTTGATGACAGGCTTAATCCCAAGCTCAGAAGAAGCTCAGTTGTGCTCCTTTTTGTCCCTGAGGTAGTTGAAGAGGACATCCAGCCCCCCCTCGACGACCTCGGGCAGGGGCCGGGACAAGGGGTTGTGGGCGATGTGGAGGCCTTTGTCCATCGGGTTCCAGGCAATGCGGCGCAGCCGCCGCAGCAGGTACAGGTCCTCCGGGAGGGTCTGTATGGCATTGTAATCAACGTTCAGCAACTCCAGGGTGCTGATGTAGCACAGAGACCGCGGCAGGCTGCGTATGTTGTTGTTTTCTACGATAAAGATTTGCAGATTGACCAGATACTGGATACTCTCTGCGATGTTTTCCAGCTTGTTGGACCCGAGGTGCAAGAAGTCTAAGCTTCTCAGGGCGAAAATGCAGAGAGGAATTTGCACAAAGCGGTTGTTACTGAGGTTCAGTTTCCTCAAACTTGTAAGGTCAGTGAAGCTCAAAGGCAGTTGCGAGATGCAGTTGTGTGAGAGGCTCAGAACCTCCAGCTTCCTGCACAAGCTGAGCTCTGCTGGCACTTCTTTCAGGCAATTCATATTGACGAACAAGACCTTCAGGTTTCTCAGCAGCCCGATCTCCTTAGGCAGACATTTGAGGCAGTTGCCACCCAAGTTCAGCACTACCAGCCTGTCCAGCTTCCCCAGCGAAGGAGGAATCACCACCAGCTGGTTGCGTGAAAGGTTCAGCTTCTGCACCTCGTGCAGTCCCCACAAGAAGTCGGGCGTGCTGGTCATCCCTTTCATTATGAGGCTCAAGCTGACATAACGCAATCCCCGTTTCAGCAGTGACTTGGGCTCCCTCCCTGCGAGAAGGGCGTCTTCCCATGCAGGCAGCTTTGGACCTTTCCTAAGGAAAACCATGCTCCTATGCTCCTCGTTCTTCGAGTGCTCAGTTCCCATAACACTCTGGTTCACTCCTGAGACAACTGAGGTTTTATTCCCTTGCAATATGCAAATGCCAGCAGAGGATGACAGCCTGCAGGAGGTGGGAAAGTCAAAGCAAGGAGACAAGGAGGAGCTTGTGAAGTGCATTTCAGTCCACCGGAACAGTTTCCACAGCTGCTGAGGGAAAGTTTCACTTTTGGGGGCTTATGTTGATCTTGGTGCACAGTCTGTAATGAAACACTTGCTCCTGACTTGTGAGCAAACCTGTTCAATTCAAACTGAATGCCACAAGACAGCTGTCACTGTCATTTGGCCTGGGCTTTATTGGACAGATATGAACCTTCACTGCAAAAAGGTCACAAGGATGCTGTATATAACTTCACCATGTCAGCTTTCTTGGCTATCTGGTACATACCATGGCTGCAGGACAATTAGCACGAGTGAGTTCAAAAAAAACAAACAAGGAAGCTAAAGAAGAAAACAAGCAAAGAAGCCACCATTTCAATTCAGATTTAAAGGATCTTTTCATAATCACTTTTATTTTGGTTCCTGATTTCTCTGAAGTAGTTACCAGTCTACCAGAAAATTTCGCATGCTGCAAAAACACTGATAAAGACTTTTAATGTCAGTCCTTGTTTTCTGCTTAGTTAAAAAAAAAAATGTTCACAAAAAATTTTAGCTTTTATATCTCCTTTGTGGTAAGGATTGGCCTCTTTCTTTTCAGAAAGGGTACCAACTTCACTGCAGCTGTGACATTTTGCAGTAGTATCTGTGCCCACTTGGAGGGTTTCTTGCTACCCACAGCAAAAAGCGTGAGCAGTCACACCACACAGTTCCAAACAAATTATCCTGTCCTAAATGTCCTGTGCTACTTTCACATCTATCAACCAGATTTTTGGGGTCCGATTCTTTTGTGCTCTAGGAAATGGAGCCTCTTGATGTCCCTTTCCCTGTGAACTTTCATATCTTCCTGGGCTATTCTGGGGTACAGGGGGACGAGCAGCCAAATAGCTTGAACTCTAAGTGACATTTAGATCCAATATAGAGGGGCTGGTGGAAGAGGAAAGAAGCAGTGAGGTATAATAATACACAACAACAGCTGAAGTGAGCTCTGCTGGTGAAAGGAAATTGTATTGCTGTCGGAGTTCGTACACAGTGAGTTTAAACTCAGAGACCATAAAAAGTATCTGCAAAAACTTCAGGTATCATCTAAGCTATGTGAAAATTGCAAAAAATAATACAAGACTTTCAGGGCTTTTCCTCTCCACTGAATCCATGGTGATGAAGATGTTTTGCTGCCTTCTGAGAGATTTGGTGATGAGTGTACCCTCCCTTACCATCTCATTTCAGAGATCCTCACCTTAAAACCTTGTGTTAGCTCAGATGCTAAAGGATTATGCAGAAAACTGGAAGTCAAAGCACTCCAGCAACCACTCTGTGTCAATCTTCACAATAAGTCCCTGCTTACTGCCAAGCACTGCTCAGTCTCCTTTGAGTTTTGGGTCAGGGCTCTCCTTTGAGCTTCAGGGTCCCACATAGAGCTGCATCTGCTTGGGAAGAGAGAGCAGAGAGGGGGCATTCCTGCAGTTGTGTCTGACAAGTGGGGTCCTGCACCGGGAGAGCAGTCAGGACTGCAGGGAACAGTGCAAGACAGTGGCAAGCTGAGCGAGCCAGGCAATTAAAACGTGTGTTTGAACAGGGCTGTGTGGCATAAAACCAACTGGTGCTGAGGCTGAAATATTGCACTCCCTGGAGTGCCTGGGTGAGCCTGAAAAAGGCTGAGGCCCGTTGAATCTGGTTAGAGTGAGTTGGCAGCCTGTGAGTCACAGATCCTTCCCTCACAAGCACTTTTTGCCAGTATTTATCAGTTTACAAACAAATGTTATACTAATTGCCATCGCAGCTGTAAGCTCTGACTCAGTGTTCTTGTTAACCATCATCCCCACACGCTTCCCAGAGTGGCAGAGGAGATGCTCTGCCACTCTGGGGGAAGAGGAAACCCAGTGGCTTAGGCAGGACTGGGTCTTGCACGATGGGGCCCTGAAATGTGGCCCTTGATCCCAAATGGGTGGAGGAGCGAAAGCATGACCCTCTCATGAGCTCTGCCTTTGGGTTGTCCGGCCAGCTGCTGTTAAAAATGTGGTTATCATCAGAGAGCATCCGTGGATTTGAACATGGCATTACGCTTCTGCACAGCAAACGCAAAGGGAAGAAAAAGGTGTTTTGGAGAGTGTTTGTAAAATTAGTCATTTCCCTTCTTTCAGTCTCACTGCTGAAATGAGGAATCTGCCACAGAGAATATGCCAGAAACTGCCAGAGACCAGCTTTGCTCCCCATGGCTGGGCTTCCACCTGTGACCATGGCTCCATGGTCATCTCAGAGCTCTTTCTTCCACGGGTCACTTTTAGTAACAAATGAAAACAAAACACAAAGGAAGCACAGTCTCTCTGTAGCCACTGCCTGCCCCCATGGCTGGCCAGATATTTTTGGATGAGAACGTTGTTCCCATCTCCAAAACACAGTGGAGTTCACTGCCTGAAGACTTGGCAGTGCCTGCTGTGGCTTCTCACCACAGAAATCCTCATTTCCTAACAGCGTGACTCAGCCAAAGTGCTCTGTACCCTGCCCTGGCTTTGCATCACACTGTCCATTTGAAACTAAGCCTGTGGTACAGCCCAGCAGAGTCTGGGCTGGGCTGTTGCTGGAAAGATTCACTGGGAGATCTCTATCAAAGAAAAATGCTTGCTCTGCTTCAGCCTCACAGCGTCTCCTGCTATTGCACTGCTGTATCTCCACTGCCTGCCAGACATCAAGCAGCAGCAAAGGGGATTTAAAAAAGAAATTCCACATCTGCAGCTCTCATTGTCCAGTTCCCTTCCTGCCTCTGTGAGTATCATAACTGCTGTGTGAAATATATATAAAAAAAGACAAACCGTTTCCTATTCTTTGTTCTCCAACAGAAAAACAGGCTATTGAGCATGCTTGCAGTTGGGGAGATGGGAAACTCTGAGGTAACCACATTAAATTTTTCTTGAAATCGAGATAATAAAACCACAGTGGCCTCATCTGGACATCTCAGGAACTAAAATTCTGTATGAAAATAGTCCCTTGTCTCTTGGTGTCCTGGACTGGCTTTGTTCAAACACTTCACAGTTCCCTTTTTTCTGTGTTGCCTGCTGCCCTGCCCCGGCCCGTGCTGTGCTGGGCTGTGAGGATGGATCCATTCCTTTGGAATGCTCTTAGGCAGCACTGACCTGTGTCCACACAGCCTGGCAGAAAGCAGAAATTAATTTCATGCGTGCAGGTTTGGAGGCCCAAATTGGTGGGCTTTACATGATACAGTGTACTTGATAATCACCTTGTGATTAAACAAACATGTTAGTGTGCAAGGGAAAAAAATAACCCAAACCTTGTTGTAAGAACTTCGGAGTCTAACCAGTATAATAAAAGAAACTGCACTATTAGCAATGATAAAAAGCTGGTAAGCTGACAAAAATGACAAGCTATATTTTCTGACATTCTTTGACAATACAAATTATTATATTTTTTTTCTTAAGGAATCAGGATTGTCAGCCCTAAAAAAACCTGAAGATGAGTTCACAAAAGACCTGGAATTTTAAAGTCTATTATCTATGGGATCTTTTATTTATCTTCTGGTTTTGAGACTGTTAAATGCACTTGGGAAACATTTTCTAGCTTTTTTCTGCATCCAGGCAGGACTTGCCTTAAAACCAATTGCATTGGTTTTAAGTAAAAATTGAGATCATCATGTGATTACTTTTCCATAGGACTTGAGCTTTTAATGAAATATCTGATAGCATCAGGCTTTTAATGAAGCCCTAGCTATTTTGACACACTGAGTTTACATTTTGTTTTGCTGCAAAAGCAATCCTGTCATTGTCTTTTAAATCCTGAGCTTACAATAGATAACTATAGTTTCATTATCATATAGGCATAAGTTCATAATTGATTTTGAAAGTTTTGTGTTCTTCACGGAGGCAAAACCTTATATAGTTTCTCTGTCTCAATATTTTAATAACTGTATTAACATAAGAAGAAATTCTTTAAATCTTTAAGGAAAACCACTTCTTAAATGCTGGGAAATTCAACCCACACTCTTTGGAAAGAAATTTTCATTTCGTTCATTTCTAGGTCTTATAATAAACACCTGTTTAAATGAGGATGCAGAAACTACCTAAGCCTTCCTGTGACAGGAACAATGATTTCACTAAAAAGGGTTAACTTGTTTCAAGCTCAGCAGAAAACAACAGTCATGCTGGAGAAATACTAATTACAAATACAGCTGCAGCTACTGAACCGTATTTTCTTTTGCTACTTTTTCCCTCTGAAGTAAATAAAGGGTTTTAAAAGCATCAGTGCCATTCAGACTGTTAGAGAAATCCTCTGGTCGTAGTGCTAAGGAAGAAAATTTTATACGTTTTTGACTACTTTGTAGTGGTTTGTTGATTTTGCAGCTATTCTTAAATACTAAGTCAAATTTTAATGGTAATTTGAGATTTATGAGATGTGACACAAGACAGAAACAATTCTTAAGGCAATTTCAGATTTCCTGTTAATTTGTTTTTAATTATGGTGCTGTTAACAGCTTTTAATGACTGTCTGTCCCTGGAGCTTTCTTGGAATGTTTCATTAAGGTCCCATGTGGAGCTGGTGGATTGCCTGACCCATGAAGATTTGGACCTGGAGGTGAATGACTGCCTGTGCAGGGGCTCATTTTTCTGCAGACCCTTTGACAGAAGACAAGCTTGAACTAAACATAACATGAAATCAAAACCCAGAGATTTTGGATTGTGAGTGTATGTAGCCTAGAAACAACAGGCTCTTCCTCCTGGTAGTCAGGGATAGCAGCAATTCTTATACGACGTGGAATTACAGGAAGTTTTATTCCCTTTTTGCAAACTTGCCAGAGTATTTTGAAATTCCAGAAAATATGTGAATGACTGGTTTGCCACCTCCTACTTCTACCACAATTTCCCTGTGTGCACACAAGCCAAACAGCTGGCCTGTCTGTCTATATTGAACAGGGGCAACCCGTGATCCTTCACTGCGCCATCATCCATCACTCTGTTTCATCTGGTGCCCATGACAGTTCTCCCTGCCACCACCAAAACTTGCTTCCTGTAGTTGCTTGCCCACTCCTCTGCAGGAAAAGGGGTGTGTAGCACATAGATATGCCCTAGGGAACACCACCATCCTGCAGGACTGCACAGAGGGCTCTGTCCTGCTTTATTTAGCCATCTGCACAGACTCTCCATGACTCAGCCTTCTCCTCCTCTTACAGCTAGTGTGGTGACAGATTTGACACCGGTTACAAATGTATCCAAAGTCATTACGTGGAGGATACCTTTGCAATATAGAAAGCATACGCTGCTCTATTTTTCACCACTACATTTATGAGCAGTCACATTTACATTCATAAATTTCTGTAAAATAGCCTGTACCTGTCTGGTAGCACTATGGATGTTTGCTAAATGCTACTCAAAGGCTGTGGCTTTCTGAATAAATTCGAAAAAAAAGTTTGAGCATATTGTCCAAATTGGACAAAGTACTTTTACTATAACTGCTGCCACATGACCTCTGCCACAGGTACTCTTTTTCACAGAGCTCTTGAAGGTCATTTTCCTACATTTTGGATGCATAATAAGAAAAGAGCAATTCTTGGAAAGTAGAAGAGAAAGCCTGATAATTCCTTGCCTAAATCTAATCTGATATAGTAAAAGATGTTTCTTGGCCTATCTCACAGAAGCAATTAGATCATCGAAGTGTCCATCACATGCCTACATGGTTGGCCTTCAGGCAGAACACATCAATTCCTTCCTTCCTTCCTTCCTTCCTTCCTTCCTTCCCTCTCCTCTCAAGTCCTTCCAGACTTATTTCAGTGCCTGGAGCAGATTCAGTCCAGCTGCCTGTGGTGTACAACACTCAGCTTTCTGAAGCATCTTGTGCCCAGGGGTTACATGTCACTCTGGAATGAGGGGAATATCCCCACTTCTTGTAAAGCTGTTGCTCAGATTAGCAGGGTTTTCTTATACATCCACATGTGTGGAGAGTCCAAAAATAAGCATGACTGAATGGGCTGCTGGCAAAACTCCCAGTCCCTCCTCCAAAGACTGTTTTAGTATTCTACATTTAAAGGGTCGTTGTAGTTGCCTAGATTTCAGGAATATGAAGATCCAACCTCTGTTCTGGAAACAGAAGGCAGAGATAACCCTAAGGGTCCGAAGACGAGAGAGGAATTTCCATGGGGTCCTACTTGTGGTACCTGTAGTTCAGAGACACATGGGACTTAAGCAAGACCATTAGTTCAGCATTATCTAGTAACAGTCTTTAAGATTCTCCTCGCTCAATCTGCCAACATGCTGATTTTAACAGAATTTTTAAAACCAGCAATTCTCTCCAGGCATAGTTAATGTCAATGTGCCTCTGTTCTGGCTCCATGAGAATTTGCATGCCATAGTAAAGACCAAGTGACTCAATGTTATCTATTGCAAAATTCATTGCTGCTGTACCAATACTTCTCATTTTTATTCTAATCGTTCAGGTGTATCTAAAAATGCTGGAAAAAGCCAGAGGGAAGTGGGAAACTTCCTTTAGAAATACTACGAAACACTACGTGATCCAGGTCTTTGTGGCCGATTTAGTGTATAAAATAAATGCACGTTTCTCCAGTTGAAAGCATGGGCTCTTTTTATCTCAGTCGTCACGAAATTTGGTAAATCAGTACTGCAAATCAATGGGACCCAGTGTGAAGGGATTTAGGTATTTCCATCCAGAGTCCATCACAAGAATGACTGCAAAAAAGAACTTAGGAAATAATTCAATCAAAGCTGTTGTGGAGCCTTAATCCCAGATCCATGACTCTTACACAAATTTTATTGATATAAGAAGAAACTCTGCAGTTACCTTCACATGGCTGATAAATGATAAAACAGAATCTAATCAAAACTCCCTAAAACATGTACCAGTGTCTCAGTTTGGGATTTTTCAGAGACATTATCAAATGAAAGAGCAGACATCCCTCTAGACATTTGAAGACTCACTGCTGACAATTAATAGCTTGACTTTTAAATTTCCAAGCTCTAATTTAAGTAAACATATTGAATGCTTAGCTCAAAGGGCTTTAGTGAACAAACAAGATTTCTCAAGCAATCAGTAAAGCAATGCATCTAGGCATTATTAGTATGACAATGATATTTGAAATGCTATGAAATAATACAGGTCACTATGGTCAAACAAAAGCTGGTGAGATCTGAGCCAAGTTGCACGCAAGGGGAGCTGAGGACATCACACAGAGCACAGCCTGGAGGCAGAAGATATAGCTTGGTAGGTGAAAAACGCACATGAAAAGCAACTTACATAAAAAACCTACCTTAAAAGTAATAAAACAGAGCAAATCAAAGGGAAAAATATGATCTTCAAGCCCAAGTACAGGCAAAAGGAAAAAGGAAAAGAAAGGCCCACCCGTAATTGTCATCTCTCTTATTTTACAATCTCTAATGAGCAACTTCCCAAAAGAGAGAATCAAACATGAATCTGCTCTGTACTTGAACATCAGAAGAGATTAATTGTGGTGTACAGCCACAGGGTCTCAGCACTTATTGGACTGTGAGAAGACAGGACATTGTAGTTAATGATTCCACCTGAGGTGGCAGGACAGCAAATTCGGCAGCCGTGCAGGTAAGTGGAAGGGGAGCACTGATGCTCTGATGTGTGGCCAGATCGGCTAACAACAAGGCAAGCTTTTTCAAAAAGGTGGAAAATGATGTGTGGCTCGAAAGGAATGGAAATGGCATTTAAAAATGAAATTAAAATAGGAGGTTGGATTGGGGTGAGCAGGGCAAGAAGCTGGAGTATTTTATTTTTAGTCATATCTTCCTGGACCAGGGAAGATGACAAGCAATATTTGCAGAGGATTTGAAACAACAGTGTCAGCCTGTGCACTGGTCATTAAAATTTACTGCACGCAGAACTCAACAAACTGATGAAAGTAGTTCTATGATGTGGTTGCCTGTGAGATTGGAGACTAGACCTGGTGACCCATATTGTCTCTTCCCATATTGTGGTCTTAAATCTGACCTCTTCTTCCGCTGTCTTTAATTCTCCTACATGTGCAAAATTCAGGGGCCTGGGTTCACAGGCCAGTGCATTCATATAGTCTTTGGTGCTGATCTCCAGATTTTCTGCCTCACTGCATTTCACTTTTAGTTTATTGGATTTGAACAAATGTAGGCAATTAGAGGAAAATGCAATTATAGCAGAGTTGCAGACAGTTGTTTTCCAAGTGACAAGAAATCTTATCTGTATCCAGGGCTGAGTGCAGACATGACCTGGGCTGGTAGGCTCAGAGCAATGTGCTGGCAGATGCTAGCAGAAGGTTACAGTCTATTTCCTTCCCTCTTCCATGGAAATGCATTCTAGTTTTCCAAGGCTAATGATCTTTGCTAAGCCATTTCATGAGTCCAGGCTGAATATACAATGTGTTACAAATGTCTTAATTGAGTCAGTTTGGCAATCCAAAAATTATTGTTGTGAGATGTATTTAACTAGCAGTCTGGAAACCACCAGTGTTCTACAGGTTTAGACAAGTAACATTTCAGGAATATAGATTTTGGCAGCTTCACTTTAAAAGCCACTAGTGGCATTGAGCAGCATGAAAAGTGATTCTAATATGATGGTTTTTCCTCCCCCTTAAATAATTGTATCATGATACAGAAGTAATGAATGGTAATATATGGGGGCAAAGGGATGGTGCTAGTCCCCCACTGATAAGGCAGAGTGAACATTTATCTGCAGCCACCTGTTCTTGAACTTCTCTAACTGCACTTTTTCACTCTCTTACTCTGGAGCAAACTATATGCAATACAAGTGGGAAAGAGCTAAGTGCATTTCCTTGGGTGGAAAGCGATATGGAAATACCGAACACCGTCTGCTACCTGACACAAATACTGGTCTAAAAATACATCACCTTCCCCCTAAACCCTCACTTTACATCATAAATGAAGCATAAGCAGACCCCAGAAAGATTGAAGCAGAATGTCTGCTGAATTTATGATTAATAAGCATGTCAAGTTTTATAACAGCATCCTTATGTGGACACAGCTAATGGCCTTAACATTGCTTCCAGAATCAAAATTGAATGGTTGAGCAGATTTAGCCTCAGGAAGGCCCACAGTGATAAGGGAACCATCAGAGAAAATAGGTGTACGCATTTTTCAACCTGTCAAGTGAAAAGAATCACAGATGATGATAAGTCAAGGATATGCCCTCTCCTATATGAGTTGTATGAATGTTTGTGCTGAACAAGGCTGCTTCCTAAACAAGAGGGAAAAGGTGAATGTAAGCAGCAGCAAGCTGTATGATTATCCCTTAAACTACGCTCACACAAGAGCAATAATTACTCTGAATCAGCATTTAAACAGGGAGAGTTGGGTTTTGCTGCTCAAAGCTGCTGTAAATTGCTAACCCTGTGAGAAGTGCAGGAAGAAAGAAGCACACAGGTAAGCACGGCAAAAAAAAGGGGGCACAGATTTGGATAGAACAACATACAGACTTGAGAATTATGTAGATTTTTTAGGGGGAGGATTTCACCTGTAGGTTCTTATCAAAGCCTCTAGAATATACCTCAGGCCCCAGGGACTGAGCCAGGCTGTGGGTGCTGAGGATTAGGAAACTGTAAGCTACAGGACAACCTAAGGAGCTGCCAATGTGATGTACATTTCCTTCCTCTGAGGCACTTCTGCTGAAGACAGGGCTGAAAGGAGTATGCACCAGCTAGGCCTCACACAGAAAGACTCAAATGCCAAAAGAACTTCCTTCCGTTTCTAACTAACAAAACAATGTGTACAAATATGGACATGGGTAAAATGGAAAGCACTGGACATGGTGGGTTGTCTAAATATTGATAATTGCTGCTGGATCAATCTCCTGGGAAGGACAATAACTGACTAGTTAAGAGGTGTTATTCTCATCAACGCAAACTGCACTGTGCAACTCTCATAAACAAATCTTAGCTATTACTATAATGCTTACATGCTTTATTAGTTTTCAAAGAAGTGCTTTGAAAAGAAAAAAAGAAGCTGTAAAGGTAGAAGTCATAAATTATGGTGAATTCTCCATTAGCAGCAGTATACAGCCATAACATACCCTTGCAGAAGTGGTATCCAGATAACCTATTGAACTATCCAGGAAATCACTGAAAAACATTTAAGGAGACTGTCATCTTGAGTTGTCATTGCAGCGTATAACATCTGCTGCAAAAATGTTGACTGATTCTGTAAGAGATTTTGTTTCTATGTAGTAAGCACAGCTCTGCACCACTGATTTGTGAGGACATCAGCTGTGACAGACCAACAGCTTCTCTCTTATTTCACAGCCTGGCAAACTTTTTTCCCACTCTGCTCTTATTAGAACAGCCTAGCAAACACCTTTGATGTTTTTTCCAGAGAATGGACCCGCAGTGACCAGCAGTGCTACAGAGGCAGTTTTTCCTAACCAGCTTCTGGAACTGCAGCTGTACTCTCTGGTGCAAACAGGTCTATATTTCTTACACTATGGTATGTACAGCTTGTAGGAAGTATCAAGTTTTACTATTGCATCTTTAAAAAAAGAAAAAAAATATATAGAATTAGGCAAGACACTACAGCACTAACCCCCAGCCTCCTCCTTGTGTACTCCATAGTGAATCCTTCTCAAGACACCAGTGAGCACAGTTTCCACTGCACAGCTCGGCTGAGGTGAAAGCTTTGGCATCACCACACTTGAAACAGCAGAGCTCCAGTTCCTGCTCTGTGCTGACCTGAAAGCAAGGGTGGCCCCTGATGAAAACTTACTTCCTGAGACATATAGGCAATTTGGGGTCTTCTAACACTAGTGCTGACAGATGACCTTTGTTTCAGACATAAAGAACACAAGTGATATAAATCCCTCTATTCTGGGGAGATCCCCACTGACAAGAGGTAAGCCCATCTACAAGACAGGCTGGAAGGAGGATCTGGAAATGTACAAGCCTGTCAGTCTGACCTCAGTGCCAGGGAAAAACATGGAGCAGTACATTTGAGTGGCATCATGTGGCATAAATAGGCCAACCAGGGATCAGGCCTATAAGCATGAGCTTATGAAAGGTAGGACCTGCTTAACTAAACCTTTATCTCTTTATAGGTGGCAGCTATTTTCATATGGTATAGAGATATTGTATATTTCCAACGTAATTATTAAAATTATATTAACATCATACTATGTTCTATGTATGTTTTGTATATGTAAAAATAATATTTTTAATGCAATCTATTGCATTTAGATAATTGTGACTAGGTGAAGCTATTTTGTATTCTGGGGCATTAACCAGACACAAATATTTTCTAAACAATAGGCCAAATTCAGAATCAATGTCAGTCAATGCTGTTTATTTTGGAAGCCACATCTGTTAGTTTTAGCTGGAATGTGACCCTCTGGCTTTGCATCTTAAACATTCACACTTATCTCAAAGTCAGAAATGGGGGAGTTTTCTTACAGACTCTTGCAATCTCATCTCTGCAACCCTTCCTTATTTCTGAAGTTAGAAAGAACTCTATCTACTGATTAATGGACAACTACACCTGAAGAGCTAATTTCCTTTATTTTAAACTCTCTATAGGCATTTTAGTGGCAAATGACTGTACAACATCCACTGAATTTGTTCAGTTGTTGTGGCAGGTAAGACACATGACATAAGACACATCTGTGCAAGTCTCTAGACAGAGATTTGCACACAGGGCTGAAGTTACTAAATGTACATCCTATAATTTATTAATGGAAAGCCCATTAGTTCCTGACAGAAGCTAGGAAAACAAATAGCTGTATAAATATTTAAGGTATTAATTCAAATACTTTTAAGGAACATGCAGGGGACACTGGAGTATAGGAGCCAGGCTTTCTGTAAGGCTTGAGATTGCAAGATTCCTTTGTGAGATTTCTTCTCTCTAAACTACTGAGCATCCTAGTAGAGCATAAAGGAGTCATTGAAATACTTCATCAATTATATAAGACTAGGTGCTTAAATATATCAAAATATATGTACAATTCAGGATTGATTGTCTCAACTGATGATGTGATTAATCTATTAAAGTATTGTTTGTTTGCAGGAAAAGATGCTCAAATTGTGCTTGTATTCAGATTGCAAAAAATAAGATTTGAAGTCTTTTATAATATTGTGGCAATTTGTCAGAATATCTCTTATTTAGAGAGATTTTGAAACTGAGATCTTTAATATTCCTAGGTGGCTTACAGCATTGTCTACCACTGGCTCTGACTGTGTTACTCGAACTTCTTGAAGGATTGGGACTGCCTAGGAAGCATCCCTCACAGCTTTTCTGGAAAAGCTAAAAAGCCATGCCACATGCTTACTTTGCCGTTTGCAAAACAGGAGATGCCACAGAAATAAGAGGTTCATGTTTCTGTGGCTGAAAAGTGTTCAGCCCCAGCCAGAGAGGGACACACTGCTCCACAAGCAGCACCTGGCCTGCCTTTAAATCACAGCCTGATTACAGATGCCTCTTTCTTCTCTGCCTCTGGAGGTAAAGATGGCAAAACCTGGCCCGAGAGAGAGCAGGCAGCACAGACACGCTCTGCCCAGTGGCACAGAAATGGTCGGGAAGCTGGAAGGTGTGGCAGAGCCATTGGGTACTTGTTGTGACCTGGAGCTTTTATTTCAGAGGTGTTAGTCTTGTTTCAGCCATGTAACTCCCAGTTTATGTGCCCTGTATGCAGGTGACTCTGCCTTTGGTACAAAACCAGGTGCATTCCTGCACCTCCAGCACTTCTGCAAGAGGAATTCCGGGGGTGTATTGCTACCACTAGCCTGTACCCCAATCCTTTAATTGAGTCATTGGCCATTTTAAAACTCTGCCCTGTGAAATCTCATCAGTAAAGTAGAAATTGCTACATTGGTTCTTCAGAGAACAGGGGGAATCATGATAGCAGAAATATTAGTGCTCCAAACCCATTTCCTCACAGTGCCTCAGTCCTGATTCAGAAAGATCGCTTTTAGAGATAGAAGGATAATTCAATCATCGTTTAGTTCCTCTTCCTCTGAGACTCCCAGCCAGAAATGATTTATTGAAAATTGTCATGATAGCAGTTATGTTTCAGATATTCTTGGAAAGGCTCTGTCACAATGCGTAGCCAATTCACATGGGCACAAAAATTAACTTTATTTTAAAGACAAGTGTTTTAAAATATGTATTAGAGGGGGGAAAAAAGGAATTTAAAATGAACAGCTATTAGCTTCCCTAGATAATATATTTTTTTTAGTAACAATTGCCTATTAATTATTTACTGCTAGCAAAAGATTTGATCTCAAACAAATTCTTTGGATTTTGTTGGCTTTGCTGCAGTTGCTGCTGCAAAGTCTGGCATATGGTAATTCCAAATTCCAGGCTCAGTTATTCAAATTTTT
>VYXC01008466.1:244163-436386 GCA_013397175.1 Platysteira castanea | reverse complement strand
TTTTTTTTTTTTGTGGTAAAGTTCAAACTGACTTTAATGAGAGATTTGCTTCAGGACGGGATGTGGAATTTATTATTTTGTTAGTATTACACCATATTACACAAAATATATAAAAGTTAAACCCATTACCTTGACAAAGCAATTAAATCCATGAACTTTGAAGGTGTCCTACTTTTCAAATGCAAATAAGCTAGCTCAGGAGGAGCCCAATATCAGAAACTTTTAAGGAACAAATGGCTTCATGAAAGTAATTTTTCAAAGGGATGAGGATAATCTGGTATTTAGATGAAGCAAAAGGTAGAAAACATGCCCTTAAATGTAGTGAAACACTATGGAGCCAAGACGTATCCACTGTACTCAAAATAATTTTCAGCCTTGCACATCAGCTCCAGCACCTACACCCCTCTCCCATCCACACTTTTGCAACCTTCTCTGAACCCTGCTTCTCGCAGAAACATACCAGGGAACAGTGTGTGAAATAAGCCTGATACTCTCAGTCTTTGGGCACTGTATGCATGATGAGGACATTCACACAGCTAAGAAGTTACATCAGGCCGGTGAAAAATAAATGCATAAAACTCATGCTTTATGAAATAAGCTAATGTTAAACTGCTTAGGAGTAGGAAAACTCCCCTACAGACAGCCTGACTCCTAAATTTTTTCCATCAGAGGGGCTGTTTTGCCTGCCTGAAGCAGCCAGAGCTGTCCGGCCTCTTGCCAGGTAACTACGAGCACAAGGACTCTGCCTGCAGCAGCAGCAGCAGTGGGGGCTGTGAGATCCTGAACCTGACGGTGCTGATTTGCTTTGGGAAAGGTGTGGAAAATGAAAGAAAAATTGCCATTAAAGAATAAGCTGGTGGGACCTGCTTTGTGACTTCTGGTTGCATTGATTTTAATTAGCACGTTGAAGTGGGTGTTAGCAGGAAAGGAGTTCGAGGTTTGACTTGCAGTTTTACAGTGCCATCCTGTGGGTGCCTTAAATGCTGCAGAATAAAATCAGGAGCACTTGGAGCTCACTGAAGCTTTCAGTATGTAGCAAGATTTTTGCAGGTCTTGATAGTGAAACTACATTAAATTGATTAACAGTAGTTTATATTTCTTGGTTTAAATAATTATGTTTTAATACAAGCATTTACTCTTTAATATGTTTTAAGTACTTGTCTACTTTTGAAATATATGTATTTTTGTATGAGTACTAAAAATTTGATTAAGAACCCTGGAAGAATACAATGCACAGCCTCATCACAAATAACTTATCAGTGTCTGAAAACTGAACCAGTGCAAAAGCTTCAACACTTAAGATAAGATTGCCCCATAAACTTTGTCCTTTTGCCCATATTTATCCATTTATGAATTAATAAGCTATATGATATCCCCATGAAGCAAAAGATAGATGTGTTCACTTCTGGGGCCCCACTTTCAAGAAAGACGTCGAGGCTCTGGAGTGAGTCCAGAGAAGGAAGGGCAATGGGATGTGTAAAGGGTCTGGAGCACAAGTTCTATGAGGAGCAGCTGAGGGAGCTGGGGTTCTTTAGCCTGGAAGAAAAGGAGGCTCGGGGGAACCTTATCACTCTCTACACCTACCTGAAGGAAGGCTGCAGTGAGGTGGGGGTCAATCTCATTTCCCAGGTAACAAGAGACAGGATGAGAGGAAACGGGCTCAAGTTGTGCCAAGGGAGGTTTAGTTATCAAGAGGTTTTTTTCCATGGAGTGTGTTGTAAAGCATCGGAACAGACTGCCCAGGGAAGTGGTGGAATCACTATCCCTGAAAGTTTTCAAAAACATGTGGATATGGCACTTGAGACATGGTTCAGCAGTGAACATGGTGCTAGGTTGATGGTTGGTGATCATAAAGGTCTTTTCTAACCTTAACAATTGCATGATTCTATGACTCTATGAAAAAAACCTCAACCTCACTGGAAAGTTCTTAGCCTTCGTGTTAGTCAGCTGGTTTGGGATTTAAAGTTTAGGGATTTTTCCTGTAGGGTCTTGCATTTGTGGCTTCATTGCCATGCCAATTAATTCAATACTGTATGTTGTTTGTGTCAACAGCTTACAGAGATCACAGAGCACTTTGGAAATGTTATAATATAAAGTATTCCCCCAAAATCACAGTGCAAACTCTATATGATGACCTAAATAACCTTTGTTTTTTTAATAAAAGGCTTGTTTTCAACCATTCTTTGTCAGAACAACTTCCAATCTGCTGTAGTTTCTGATATTTTATCAAAAATCCTACAACAGTAATAGCTATTTTTTTCATGTTCTTTTATAGCATTTACAAAAGACTCTAAGGGAAAAGAAAAGGAAAAAGAAAAGAAAAAAGAAAAGAGAAAGAGAAAGAGAAAGAAAAAGAAAAAGAAAAAGAAAAAGAAAAAGAAAAAGAAAAAGAAAAAGAAAAAGAAAAAGAAAAAGAAAAAGAAAAAGAAAAAGAAAAAGAAAAAGAAAAAGAAAAAGAAAAAGAAAAAGAAAAAAAAAAGAAAAAGAAAAAAAAGGAAAGGTTTGCTTGGTTTTATTGTGCATGAGATACTAGTCAGGGTTTGTTTCTTGCTTTTACACATGAGGAAAGCTGAAAAAAAATAGAGAGAAAATGATGGCTGTGTGGGCAGCTCAAGATGAGATATACAAACATTATCTTCAGGCTGATGGAGCCTCATACCAGAGATTTGTGCATTCCTGAGAGTACCTGTGATGGGGTCACCTTGGGCTGCAGAGCAGTGGAAGGGAAAGGGGAAAAAGAAGAAAGTTTTTGCAGATGGGGAAGAATTTTAATTACCTCTCGCAGGACAGTACCTTTGCTTGCTCCCTGCAGGCCACCAGAAATATGCAGGGAGGAATCCAGGAACAGCAAATCCAGCACTTCAGTGAAAATCATCACTGACTAAAGTTTGATAATGTTTTCATTTGTTTAAACACAAGCATTTCTTGATTGAAGTCAAAGACAGCTAGAGAGCTCAGCTTCTAATCTCTCAGCTCATCAAACTGATTGGCTTTGTGTCTTGTTCTCCAAAACAAACCTCTAATTAGCACTGGAATTTACACAGAAACAGTCACCTTAGTAAATACAGCCTGACGATCTATCCATCATGTGTACAATATTTATGTAGACACTGAAACACACTCTTTTCGCTATGCAATTCAGATTCTAAACATTTCCAATACCTCATAAATTTTTAATTATAATTCTTTTTAAAGTGGAGCAGATACCTTACTACATATTAAAAACTGTTAGACTGCTTCTTCAGTGATGAGCCTTTGTTTACACAGCACAAAAGAGACGACAAACACTACTGCCAGCCTCGGCAGCATTTAACACAGACTTTGCACTGAGGATAGCTATGTAGGTAGAAAGGGAATCCAAAAATAAGTTCTACTCAGTGCAATTTCACTTGACAGGAATTAACCTTAGATTGCCCCATAAACTTTGTCGTTTTGCCGTATTTATTTATTTATTTATGAATAATAAGGCATCTGATTTCCCCTATTTTCCAAGTCAGGCTATTCTTTCAATGCAACTTAAAGACTGATCCCACAACTACCTGTAGTTAGTTGAATGTAAGAGTATTTAATTCAAAAATCAAATGCTTCAAATAATGCAGAGTTTATTTTAAAGATAAAATGTAAGTGCTAACTCTGTTTCCATTCTATATATTAATGGTAATATTTGAATAGTAGATGATGTTTCTAAATAGCATTAAAAAGGTGAGGCACAGAGATTTCCATTTCACAATTTCCCACTTTTATCCACTTGTGAAAATTCAGTTGAAACACATGTAAGGGTGCCCCTAAGGTAGCAGCAAAGCACAGTCACCTGCTTTTATAGACAGGAACAGTTGGTTCTGGTTTTAAAATAATGGTCTTTGAACCACACATTGAGACACTCCTACTGTTCTTCAAATTAGGAACCTGACATAAGTTTTTGAATTATTATTTTTTTAAATGGTTTCTGGTTTTAGTCTTAGGCAGGGCTAATTTCTTGTAAATTGGAAGTGATAAATTATTCAGTTTGCTAATAATGGCTTTCCAGATAGGTGTAAGGCACTTCCTTGCAATAGCAGGAATGGCATTAAGGTTAAAAAATAGCTCACATTATGCTCAAATTTCCTCCCACATTAATAAAGTTAAATTGCCTCTTGAATTGGATTCTATGGCAAATTTCTATAACAGAGGCTTAAAGCTGACATCAAATTCGTGTTAAAGTGTATAAATAAATTACTTAATTTTAAAAACCACAGAAGACAACTGGAGATGTTCATTGTTCCACAAGCTGGACTAAGGTCACATATTTAAGCTCTTGGCTTTCATTTTATGGCTTCTTGAAGTTTTATTTCTTGCATTATCTCTATATAATCTACAAAAAATGTAATGAATCCTCGCTAATCTCACACCAAGATCTTTTAACACAGATTTTTTGCATAGGCAGGTGTATTCTCTGAGCAGGAAAATCTCACCACTTGCTGGTAAAAGATCAACCACCAGAACAACACTTGTGTCCTAAAGATCTTTTCCCAACTGCATACCTGACTACACTTGAAAAGAAATGCAAATTCTCTGAAGAAAAGATCAGAGGGTATGATTAACTGATTAACTCCTATTTAATAATTTTTGCAAAATAATAAGGAAGCAAAAATTATCCACAGACTCCAACTGCTCTCACAAATTAACTGTGGTTTAAAAGTATGAGCTAAATTATAAATTCTCTATCCACTGAGAACTATCTGAGGTATTAGGAACATAAATTAAATGCCATTCAGCTTGCACATCTCTGTGAAGGCCATATTCTCACTGCTTCCTGATACAAATTTGGAGGTGATGGGTTTGGATCCTTCAGGTTCCACAAGTCTTTCCCACTAGATCAATTTAGAGATGAACAGTAAGATTTTTCATGCTGTTAATATTTGTTCTTCATGTTATAGATGTGTCTTGTGAACTTTACTGTGGTCATTCCTTAGCCTGCATGGGCTACTGAAGCCTTCAAGTTCTTGCAGAGTTTAATCAAAATGTAAGGAAGAGTCTCATGCCCAGACTGGGAAGAGCATCATGGAACGGTTGTTGCTGATTACCTGTAGTGACAGTATTGTATTCGCTATTGCCTATGGGTTCCGTTTTTTTCAACAAATGAAAAATTAAAGTGAATTCACTGTGATCTTTTGGGGAGGATTGCATTTGCCATAATACACTTGGTCCTGTTGGATAATAACCACAATTCCCAGCACGTGACCGGTGTCACAGAAAATATGCCGAGACTTGCCTTCATCGTCATTGATGCTAATGAGTCTATTCAAGCGGGAAGACAGCAGAAACCAATCAACAGAAAACCATTGCCACTTATTTTGCAATGTGGAATCAGAGCAGCTCTATTAACCTATTTCCAAACCATGCCACCCTTTGCAGGCACAGCTTTGAGCTACCCAGCATCTCTTGCTGTCTGCATCTCCTGCTTTGGTAGCCATGAAGAGACCAGTTACGAGCAGTGTCCCCACAGCCAGGTGCATAGGCACAATACAGGCACGTGATGTACTTATCACAATATAATGAAATCATTCTGTATTCAGTTTCAAAACAGAGAATCTGAGACAACTGCACTGCTTTCACTGGGTCTATCCAATGTTGCATCAAAGCAGGGCTCCCAGGATGAAGAGATCTAGGAATTACAGTCTATATTCCTCTTCTTATTAGTATGTTGTTATTAAAGCACTTTTATTATGCTATTAGCTGTTATGCCTTTCTTATTCAAATTGGGGAAGGACCCTGAACACCCAGACAGTGATGATGCTTCTGTGCTCTCCTAATTCCTGCCTACATCTCCTTGGCAGGGCTTTTGACCTCTTTGCTGTGCACCTTGGTACCTTCTTCTGAGCAGCCTGACAGGAGGTGGCTGGACCTTCTGCCTTTGGCTCTGGAGATAGATTATGGCTGGTAATAGGAGGGTGTGACTGATTGTTCACAGCCCCTGGAAAGCTGGATTTCCACTGGATTAGTGGTTACCACTGATGCTAGGTGCTGTCAGTGTGAGGGACATGGAGGTGCATGAATGTGGGGCTGTGTACCAGGAATGGGTGACAGCCCAATCTTTGAAAAATCTCTGCGTTAATGGCAATTATGGTTCTGAGAGAAGTATAAATTTACACATTTTCCTGTTTTGTTCTGCTCCCTCTTTGTGGCACCCAGACTGTCCTGAAGCTCCTGCTTTTCTCCAAAGCCAGCCCTCCTCTCTAGTGAGCACTTCACTCCAGGCAACTCCTGAGGTCAGTGAAGCTCCTACCATGAAGCAGGCAAGCCTCTGTGGGACTTGGCAATTGGAGGCAGCTGACTTGGTGTTTTTTCTGGCTAGGCAGGAGACACTCAGTTTGCTTGTGCCTTTTCCACTGGCCTATGACAGCTTTGTGCATGCTCCTGGAGCAGCTGTTTCCCAGACTCCTTTGGAACAGCAGTTTTCTTGAATCCTCATGGAAGCCTTTGTCATCTCAGAGCCAAATAACATGGATTTCAAATTACAGCTTGAAATAACTTTCAGGAATAGAAAAGGCAGAGACTTTTGCTTCTGAAGCAGAGTGTCAGGCTACCAGCTGAGGAATACCAGGAGGAACCTGGGAGATGTCCTGGCCTACATCTCTTTACTTGGTTTGCACTTCTAGCTTGCCAAGCTGCTGAGGTAGTGTCTCTGTTGAGAGGAAGTTGTGGGCAGAGTGTGCTGTGAAGAGCTTTTTGCTTTGAAATTACTCCTCTCTTTAGTCTGTCACAACTCAGATTTATTAACCTCTGGACATACTTCTCTGAGGGAGGGAGAAATACACTTGAAGTGTTCTGGGGAACAGCTGAAGAGTTATCTAAACCAGCTTTTAGTAGTGACTGAATGTTTATATTAGCAGCAGACAGGCAGTTTATTGTATTGTTTTAATCTCTGATTACAAGTGATAATCATTTCCAAAATGCTTTTTCAGAACACTTGGGTGGTGCTTATGAAATAATGAGGCAGAGAGGCAGAATGAATTACAAGTGTGTGTAAAAAGCCTAACAAAAACCAGCTAAAAATTAGAAACCCTTTGTTGTACAGTACAGATACAGATAAAAATCTTATTTAGCCATTTGATGTAGCTCTGGGTGTGTTTATCAACAGGTTATAACAGTATACCTCCTTCTGGAAACTATTCCAAATTCCCTACGCCAATTCCAGCAGCTATTGCATCAGTGATGTTCACAGTGTAGAAATGTTCCTAAATGCACTGGGAGCGGGATGGATGGTAAGGTGGGATGGCGGGACGTGCAAGTTATTAAATGCTATGGATGAGGACAAGCACGGCACCGCTGACAGCTGTGAGTGCCCCCGCTGCCCTCTGGGGTCAGGAGGTGACCTCACGCTCCTGAGGGGCCTGAAGGGAACCTGCCATTAACACAATAGCTCTGCCTTTAGCACAGCAACACAGACAAAAGCTGAAAAAACATAATTGGTGTTCTCTTGGAGTTTACTTAGGTGCAGGATAGCAGAGTGGTTCTATTCAGAGTCTGTATTTGGGTTTTCTCCATTTTGAACTCTCCCAAACCTCTGCTTTTGCCAATGGCAATGTTTTTGTCCATAGGTTGTTATCTGTGGATGGCTGCCGTAACATATTCACTTTGTGGTACATCATCCTAAATATCAGGATTTTCTATTCCTTTCCAATTGAAACAGTCCTTAAGACAAATGTAATTAATGAAAATACATCAGAGAGAAAACGAGATTTTAAGAAATTCCCTATAGCCACATCTCTGAGTATTTTCCTAGGCATTTACAGATTTTGTCATACATTTCAAATTTGTTTGCTTGTTTTATTTTTTGGTACATATTAATTAGCAAGACCTCACAGTAAGTGTGAGGCATTCAGATATCACCGTTCCTAAAGTTTGTGCAATCTCTGTCTTTCTTTCAAGTGAAGCTGGAGCAGCAACAATTTAATTTTTTTAAAATATAGATGTCTCCTGCACTATTCGAATGTGTAGTTCTACTAGCTGTGTTATGCACATATGATATATGTGTTCAGAGTCTCAGTTTGTGCAGATGTTTTTCAGGGAATGTATAAACATGCACAAAAGTGCTCTAAAATGCTTTCATTCTTGCACACATTTCTTCAGTCATTCGTGGTCTTACCTGTACCACAGCATTCCGTTTTCTCATTGGGTTGGTTTGTCAAAGACTAAGAAATTTCCAACCTTCAACTTGCAATACCTGATGCACTCGCTCAGTGTAAATGTGAAGTTACACTTGCTTAAGAAGCTGAAATTTTCCTCTATCTTCATAATCATTCAAAGCTCACTAGAAACCTATGTTAGGAAAAAATTATATTAATGGTGCCGTACCTTGAAACGAGGATCATTCTGATTGCCTGGTACTTTGTAATACCAGCAATGAACTGGGGGAAAAGGAACAATAGAAAACACACTAATCCTCTTCTCCAAGAATGTACATACTGAAATGAAATTTGAGAAGAATCTGTTTTCTTAGGAAATTCTTATAATGGGCACTGAACAACGGTGATATCCTCCTGCAAACTAATTTGATGGCGATTTTTTTAGTTGTATACAGATGCTTAGTTAAACTATAATAATCAAGTCAGATTACAAAATCCAGAGGGAAATCACAATTTACATTTCCTAGCTCTTGTGGAATATTCTGATGAGGATAAATACATGTAAAAATAAACTGGCACTTATCATTGCATGGCTGCAAGATAGTAGTCTTCAGATTGCTGTTATTTGAAGAAATGGTTAAACTGATCATAAAGCTGTAAACTGGCAGATTTTATGTTGCGCAGATGCTCCCTCTTTCTCTTTCCTTTGTACTTGGCTCCCAACTGGTACTTATGATCCTGCACAGAGGATTCCTTAACCTGACCTCTATGATTTTAGAACAAACGACATTTTGGCTCTTGAAATTTGTTGACTTTTCTCTCCACAGATGTTTTGCTTTGCTCCTCCGTGCCTGTCCTGAAATTTAAGAAGTTCCTGGTGTGAGCAAAGAATGGATCTGTTGGAAGGGACAGATGTGGAGCATTATTTATTTGCAGGCTTGAAGGCTTTTGATAAGGTTTTATGGCAGAAATTTTTCATTTAATATCTCCTTGACCCATAGATTTTTTTCTGTCTATGTTTTGAATATAAACATTGCTATACTTTCTCAAGTATAACTCATAACTCTGAGTTACATGATAAGAAATTGCTTTTATATAAAATATGTAACTTACTATTATTTTCCTGAGTTTCCTGGCTTCCCTGACTTCCTTGATCAATCAAAAAATCCCCAGCCAACCAAGCTGAAGTCCAAACTCTGCAAACAGCAGCCCTCAATTTGAAGAATGCACTTGCTGCCTAATTCTGCTCATGCAACTAACACATATTACTGTATTTTGAAATACCGTTTTTAATGCAATACCATAGAGAGGAGCACAAGGTTTACCTAAAAATTAAACAACATTTCTTAAACAAGCTTACTTTTTTTTTCTTAAAAAATAGAGAATTCGCATTTGAGAGATGGTATCTGCTGACTAAAATTCCCCTACCTTAACCAATTTTTGGCATAGAGTTCTGTTCCCAGGAAAGTGTTCCCTGTTGCTCCTTCCTTGAAATATTCATTAAGGACTATTGTAGATATGAACTCTGTGACCAGACAAACCTTAAAGCAGTAACGCCTAATGGAGATGAACTTTCCTGAAGCACTGAATAAATGTGTCTGTCTTGAGAAATCTCTACAACCCTTTTCAATGTTTTATGCTAGTTTCATGAAGTAGCTGATTATTAAAAAGCTGCAAAGATTTCCTATGGGACAAAAAATAATCAACCTCATAGTTTAGCAGCTGAGGAGAAGACTCATTTAATTTACAAATATGGCTGATTTGTTGTGTTTATGTGGAACAGGGGCTGGAAAAATATCAGCACGGGAATGAAGTTTCAAAGGGGGGCATGACAAATTTACAAGGAAAGCCTTAACAGATTTTTATTTATTGATTGATTGATTTATTTTTTAACACCTGAAAATAGCCCTATAGAAAAACTGTACGTTGAATTAGCTTAGCAGTGTTTTCTCCCTCCCCACACTTTTACCTTATTTCGCATACTCACCTTTCCCTTTCTCCTCTCCTTGCAAAAATCCTCAGTTCAATAACCACAGCTTTCCAGAACTTTTTAGGCATGGGGCTCGGGCTCGCCGCACCCCGCGCATCACCCGCAAGATGCGATCGGGACCGCAAGTGCTTCGGGGGCGGTTTTGCGGGGCCGGACACGCGCGGTGCTGGGCGCGGGGTCCCTGAGCATGTGAGGAGGGGGTGTGTGTGGGAAGGGGGTGGGTGTGTGTGAGAAGCGGGGTGTGTGTGTGTGAGCAGGNCTGAGGGGTCGGTCTGCAGCCACCCGCCGCGTCCTGGGGCTGGGGGAGCCTCGGCCGGGTGTCCCCGTCCCCGCCGGGCACAGCGGTGCGGGGGCCGCGTTGGGCTGCGAAGGGACCCAGCGGTGGGAGGCGGGCTGGGGTCCGGCAGTGCCGACTCTTCCCGACGGCCTCCCCCATCTCCTTTATCCCTGCTCTCTCCCCCATCTCCACGTTTTGCAGCCGCCCTCCCCCACTTTCCCGGAGTCCTTTCTCCTCCCTCGGCGGCGGGGGCCACTCCGCCCGGCCGCCTCCGGGGCCGCCCACTCCCTTTGTGGGAGCCGGGAGACGCTGTGGAGCGGCAGAAACCCGGGGGAGGGGGCGACCCGCCGCTGCCCGCTCCTGGGGCAGGGTGGGGGCTGCGGTGGCCCGGGGAGCCCCTGGCGCAGCGTCTGTCCCGGCGGGAGAGTCGGGCATGGGCCGCAGTCCCAGGGGTCCCTCTCTGGGGAAGGGAGAGGAGGCGGCAGCCTCCAGGGATGCCGCACGCTGTCGGTAGTGTAAACCGGGTTAAGCTCTGTTATAAGGAGCGAGAAGAGTCCTAAATCCCTTTCCGGGCATGAGACAGAAGTAGCATGAAGAAGTAACGGAGATAATTTACGAAAGTTTTCTTATTTTTTTCTTCTTGCACGTGGGCTGGCCGGTGCGTTGTGGCCGGGACACCGGAACGCTCCGCGGCGAGTTCTTCCTCTGCGAGTAACTTCACCTCGCGCATCCTCTTTGTTCGGAGTGCTGTAACTTGGGTTGTCCTGGTGAGACCCAAGTTGCTGAGCACATCGGTTCATTCTGTCGCTGGCTGTCTAGCAGTTGACACTGCGGCGTGCTGGGTTGTGATGGGAAGCGCTGGTAGACACCAGATGCTCTCACCTTTGGCTTCGGTCAGCTCCTGCTGGGGTCCACAGCAGAATTTCTGCCGATCCCTACTCCCTGCCCATGAATCCCCAGCCCCATTAGATCTCTACTAAAAACAAAACAAAAAAAAACTTTGATGGAAAATGGTTGGAAGGCATATGTTGTGCAGATGCATGGCTTGTTTTCTTTATGGTGAAGTATGGTGTTTGAGATTGATATAGTGTGGGAGATTAGCATCTGGATGTTTACAGGCTGCAGTAAAAGCGAGTGTTTATTAATCTAATTATGTGTACAAAATATCCTCTAGGTAAAGAGGACAAAAATCAAGCCCAAGTAAATTTCAGAGGCCATATGTCTCAGCTTGTAAATAAATACAGTTCACTTTGGTTATGAAAATTCAGTCATAGAAACAAATGAAATGCCAGACAAAGTGGTATAAATTTTGCTTTTAAATTTCTTTTTAAGATACCATCTTACACACATCAAAAAACCTTAATTCAATACTAATTCCTATTTGAATATATATGATAGCATGCAGTTTAAAAGGTAGGAATTTTCCTGAAGCTAGTCATATATGGGTGACAAGAGCCAATATCTTTTTTGTTTTTTCATTGACATTTGCAGTGATCTCACTGCAGTGATGTGCTGCTTTTATACAGCAGCCCACGGCTGCTAGAGGCATCTGGATAAAATACATGTTTTTTATATCAGTGATTGAAGCTACCAATATATTTGATTACTTCTAAGCCACCCCTCATGGGGATATTTAAGTTCATAATTATATTCTTCTAGCTGAAGGATCAGAAAGATCATTCCTCCTATCAGGTTAAGTTGATAAATTTTTTTTTCTCAGCCTGAGAGCACAGATCATCCGAGGAAGCTGTGAGTTTCAACCCCCCTGGTGGTGAACTGCCTTACAAAATCCACAATTCAAGATAACTGATCCTAAAACAATGTGAAGAATGCGATGCAGATTAGAATAGCCATGTTGCTTTTACAGAAAGTAAACAACTGAAGCTCAGACTTGTAAGCATCGTGATGAGGTAAAAATACATTTTGAAGTGAGGCTGGAAAGATTTCTCAGAGCAGTTGTCAAGAGAAGTTTTGGGAAAAGGTGCATGGCCATGGAGAGTGCTGTGGTAGAACTCAAAGCATGTCTTGTTTTTCTGTTCAGTTTTGCTTTTGTCCTGTCAGCAAATGAAGAAACTGGGGTGTACTGCAGCTGCAAGGGTCTGTCAGACTGTGCTGAAGTCCACTCTTAAGGAAAAGAAGCACACTATACTAAAGTCACTGCACTGAACAACTTTGAAAGTTAATGATTGGTTCTTTCAGCCTAAAGATTAATATCTACACAGCTATAAAATTTAGTTGGTATTTTAATTACAGGTGTTTTGTTAACGTGTTCCCATCATAGGGGAAAGTTTGGTTTGTATTTTCAGTCTTTTGTGTCCACTAATGGAGTAACTTCACGAAATGTGTATCTCAGTGTCTAGTACAGAAGAATTATTTCACAACATTAGAAGCAAAAAGCTATTTTGGAGGCTTGTTGTAGCAGCTTTGCTCTGCTGGAATGCATTCTTTGTTATACTGGAGTTAAGTGATATGTGTCTTCAGAGTAGAGAGGAAAATCAGTTAATGATTTTGAACACTATTGCCTATATTTCATAAATTTGACTCTGCCACTGTCAGGTGATTTTTCTATAATTAAAAAAAAATCCTGCTACTGTAAGCCTGTGGTAGTGTTAACTTGGAAGGCTATAGTTGTAGACTAAATATTTCCTCGGCTGCATCTCAGTTTGTTTATGTAAGCTGGTGTGCTGAAGTAGCCTGCTCTGTAGCTCCTCTCTGGGGTTTTGGATAAGTGCTGATGCTCAGGGAACTGAATGGCCTCGGGACGGTGCTCCATCTGGGCAGAGATGAACATAGATAGGTATTTCACATGCCTGTTACCTGCTGGGTTTCAGACCTGCCTTGCTTCAAGGGTCTGGTTTAGTAAGTATTCTTAGGCTATGACTAATATACAAATTATGACATTATGGTCAGCAACCACATTTTTTTTTTTTGCTGAAATAAAGGTGATATAAATCATATTGTTAAAGCACTTTCCCAGATTTATGTGGGAGATTTATGTAAATCTCCTTAATTTGAGGTGGTTTGAACCCACATCTCCAATCTCTGAATAGGGTGCTGTATTACCAAGTTGCTGTGACAGGTAATGCAGTGGGGGAGGAGGAGGAGGAGTGTATGAAATCTCTCCAGACCTCTCTTTGAAACTGAGCTACTGTACAGCCAAGATAGCAAATTTCCTTCCAGGAGGAAAATAAGGCTGGTGCTTTAGTTGTATCACTAGGGTGCTCAAAAAGTAAGGAGAATACAATTGCAGGCCTTGCAAGCAGCAATAAGGTGTCTGACTTAGGAGAAAGTCTTCTATTGTATCAGCGTCTGCTGGGGTTTGTTTGTTTGTTGTTTTGGTTTTTGGTTGTTTTTTACTGGGTTACTCAAGCCTGGCACCATGCATGGGGTGGTTGTGAACCCCACTTAGTGAAGAAGGGCTCTTTGGTGCTTAATTCAGGGTGGTGAGTTCCAGCTCAGAAATAATGCACTTTAATTGTAGGAGTGACAGCATTTGACAGAAGTTAGGGGTGTTGTAGATCTGGCTGTTAGTCTGTGAGTCTAGGTAGGTGGATATTGCACTCTCAGCTGCCTCACTACAACCTCATGCATTCAAAAGTAGTTGGGAAGTGATATAGTTTCTTCTGACACTTTTAAAACTGAAAGGCAGACTTCCAAAATGTACTTGGATGCCCAGAAAACTTTGAAGAAAGTTTTTTTTGAGTTTCAAGATGAGTTGGATGTTGCATTCAGTGCTTTCTGTATGCGATAAAAAAAGTATCTTAAGTACTTCACCATATTGCATCTTGGGTTCATGTATGCTAGTGGCTTGAATAGACCTTGTTGCCATCAGCCTTAAATAACAACTTTTTCCCAACATCTGCAACAGAGTTAAGTGTCCTAAAAAATGAAAAGATTTCTATCCTCCTCAAAGTTTGTCTTTGACTTCTAAATATTTTCCTTCAACATTTCTGCTGTGCTTCTACCAGTGTGAATATTATTTCCTGATGAGAGAACACTAAAAGAGCTTCAAGTCCTCTGAGACTTGTGGAACACTTAAAAGCAGTGCTGTTTGCAACTTGCAGTGTGAGGCAGGAGACCAGTGAGCTAAAAAGTGAGTCTGAGGCAGAATCAGTTAACATTGTGGTAAGGTAAAAACATTTTAATTTTTGGCAAAATTGGGTAGAAGGGTATACTTAGCTTAAGTTTCCACTTTTCCTCAGGGTTGGAAATCTCATTTACAGTGAACCTGTACATCCCTTGTGTCTTCAGGTGGGCTAAGTAGATAAGATACTTATTAGCTGTCCACACTCTTATTTAACTTGTTAGGTTGTGTGAGAAGTCTCACATCCACCCACAAAGAACACAAGATCAAGGTGGAACACCAATAAATGAGAGAAATGAGCCCCTGCCAGGGCTGTCCTAGGACAGACACTGATATGTCACGGGAGCAGCTCTTCATAGCTTAAAGGATGGGGGTGGCGACAGTCTACAGCGGTATGGGACTCATCATGGCATACAGGGGAAGAACATTTTGGGATCGCACAGGACTTATTTTGGGCTGAATGGAGGAAGGAACAAAGATGGGGGGGCTCAGAGTGGTTTAGGAAAGAGTGAGTGTGTGGGGAATTCATAGTGTGTGTGTGTGAAGAGGGTGGTGTGTGTGCAGGGCAGGTTGTGGCTCCGTGACTGGGGTGGAGCTGTGGGCCTCAGGGGCTCACACGCCAGGAACCAGCAGCAGGGGAGGTCTCGGGGCTGGGGAGCTCAGTTACTGGATACAACGAGTTTCCAACTTCAGGTACTTAAGAGATCCACATTGTGGATGGGCTTTGAAGAAATCCATATCTGTGTATGAATACATATTTTTCCCTGGAGCAGGGGACAGGATGAAACCATTTGTGATGGTTGCATTTGTATGTTTCTGCCGTTGTGCATCTACATGGCTGGCCATATGTATTTGCATATATCCATTGCATTATATATAGTCCTGTTGGGAATACGTGCACAGCTTTATTAGTGGCTGGGCCTGGGAACAGGGAGCTGCAGCAGCCACGTCTCTCTTGGGCTGCAGGGCTTGGTACACCCCAGCAAAACTCTGTAGAAGAGCAGATGTAACTATGCAGCTCTTGACTTTTGTTTCCTCTGAGTCTGTTTGACTGTCAAAGCATTAATGTAGTGGTCTTTGTTCTATGTAGTATTCTAAAAAGGTCAATTTTAGATGACCTGTTAATGATGTCACCTCAAACAGAGGCCACATTGCATGACTTCAGGAATGCTGACTTTGTGGATACCATTGTGTTAAAGTTATAAGGTTCCCTAAGTTCGTGATAAGCAACACAAATAAATTTTGAAACTTTTATTAAATAGAAATGAAGCTTGATCATATTAAAAGGAATTTATAGTGTAAAAAGTAATTGATTTCAACTAGGGGGAAATTTTGCTGATTGAGACCTGACTTGTGGTTGGGGGAAAAGAAAGAACTGAGAAATGTCACTTTTTTGTGGTAGTCTGCAGGGAACATCGTGGACATTTTGTGGGGAAAATGTTGCACTTGGCATTGATTGGAGCCCTAAATTTAAAATCTGCTTTGTGCTTTTTTTCCCCTCATTTATTTTGCAATAAATGACCAACAAGCCACAGACCATTTTCTTTTTTTGTGGAGTACAAAGGTATGTGACAGAGAAATTCCATGAAAGCATTCTAACTTAGACTGAAGATTGAGATAAAAAAATATTTGTCTGTCGTAAATATTTTCTCCATTCCCTGAGGGCTTAGAAAATGCATCTCTAGAAATTCAGTGCTATCAATGTGTGTTGATCAGTTGTTGATATTTGCAAAAGTTCTTCAGGTGGAGTTTGCTGCCTTCCCCTACTTTTATTTTTTTCTGTCCTGCAGACGTCCCTTCCTGACCAAACAGAGGAATAGTGTGTTGCAAAAGTTTTGCAAGATGAGATTGGTTAGGTCAGCTTGCAGGAATTGTGATTTGTTAGTTGGCATAAACCTTAGGAGCACATCAGCCAAAGCTCCCACGTATTTATGCTTTTAGGTACTTAAGTGATATCTCAGAGGCTCTGTACTGCACCTCTGAGCTCGAGGATATGGGTAATGCTCTCTCACTTTGAGATTTGAGACCAATGCTTTATTTTCTTGTGTGTCAGAGCAAAAATAAGGCTAGGTATATCTGTGTTCATTCTTTCTTAGTTACTTCTGCTATTAAGCACTTCAGTGATTTCTTAATCATTCTGTGTTCTTTTTTAGAGGTGGGAAATACTGCTTTTGTCCTGAAATGTAATTTTTTCATATACATTTTTGAGTATTAAAAGCTATATACATAACAATTTTACAGGAAAACTGGAAGACTTTTTTGTAATTACAGTCAATATAAATAATGGTCTGAAAATAGGAAAGCATAAAATTATAAGACCATAAACTAACTTTCAGTATTCTAACAGCACATAAGTGTTGATGCAGGTAATTTAAACTTCTCTTTCTGATGTGACAGCAGTTAAAATTTCTGAGAAGTGCAGGGCAAAACATACAGATAGAATGCTTTGGTTTTACCTGACAACCTGATTTTTAAATTTTTTTCAAGTATCTCTGGAAAATCACTACTCTTGTAGTGGCCGTGTGAGCTGAGAGAGACACTGGAAGGGAGGTGGATTCATGGCAGGCATTGTCACCCACTGCCCTTCCCACAAGTTCAACTTGGCAGGCTTTGTAAAGCTGCAGCTAGTGTGGGTCCATGGACCCATGGACTGACGGGGTTGGTTTTTCTTTGTCATTTCTGGGCTTTTCCTACCAGGCAAAGGCTGAGAAGATCCCAGTGCTGCTTTGTGTAGGCCGAGTAGATGTCAGCCTTTAGCAATAAATTCCTTCTGTTTTGTCATCTTTAACTTGTTAGCATTGCTGACTTTTCTTTTTTTGAAACTGTCATTCGATACAGTAACAACTCTGTCAGAGATATTCCCTAACCAATTCTTTTAGATTAAATATTCAGATTTAAAAGCTGTTTTGCAGGCATAATACAATTCCTGTCTGTGAGCTCATTTACTGCATCTTTCTTCCCGCATGAGAATAAAGGCTAAAGAGCTGTTTAAGAAATGGTCTTCCCACAAGTGGAAACTTGTTTTTTCTCCTTGGCTCTGCATTTTTATTGCTGCTTGCTCAAAAAGGACCTTGAAAATAGACCAATGTCCACTATCTTCTTTATTGTATCTCTGTAACTTCTGTTTGCTGAAAGTCTGAGAGGACAGTGCTGAACCTGTACAGGTAATTCAAAACAACTTCTCTAGTCTTTGATTATTATTTTTCTCTTGTGGACCTGATGAAACAAGAAGCTTTTAATAGCAAAATCCTAACTCTGCAAATCAGTGGGGTAGGTCTTGCTGACTGTAAAGAAACATTGGAATTCCGTCATTGAGCATAAATGCAAATTGGAGCTGTCACTGATGGTCACTTAGATTAGTATTGATTGTTTTTATTAAGTTTTTTGAAAGCATGACTGGAATTTTGCCTTCTGTCATAAAACCCTAAGATGTGTGTAAAAAAACGTTTGTGCGGGAAGGAGAGGAAAAAAGCCCAGTAGCAACTGAGACATCCAGTGCAATTTGATTGTGGCTGGGTGCAGACTTGCCAGGGAGGACTGGAGCAGGGATCCGAGTTATTCCTCATTTTTTGTGCGGATGCTGGCAGAGTGAGCTTTGCAGCCAGGGCACAAGGTGTTGGGCAGGCTTGAGTGCCTGGGAGGATGGCAGCCTGGGGAGCCTGACCACACCTCTGATGCTCCCTGCCCAGGCAGAGCTGCTGCCAGGCTGGTTGGAGCCCAGCCACGTTTCAGTGACTCCCCCGGGTTATTCCAGATCCATCTAGGGGTATCTAGACAGTAAGTGAATCGGGGGGAGGCTAGCACCAGCAGTAGGCCTGCACTTGAAAAACTAGTTAACTGAATTCCACCTTTCCTGTTTCTGGCTGTTTCTTTACAGAAGTGAGAAATCCAGCTCCTGAAAGTGCTTCACTACTGATTAAACTGTGGAAGAGAGTCCACTGGTTTTTCTGGTCTAGTGTTAGTTCAAATGCATGAATAGCTAATGTGTGTTTTGTTATTCTGCATGCCCCACCATTCATATATTTTACTTTCCTTTACAGCGCTGTCTTTTGTGCCTATCTTACACTGTTTTAGGAGAGGAGGGCAGAAAAGGCTTGTAACTGTGTGCTAATGCCTATGATTAGGTTGTTTCTACTTTATTGGTTGAGAAGAGCTAGATAACAGAAGTTTGACGTGAAGGTTCTTTAAATTGTCAAGATCTGTGGAAACCCTGTGGTTTAAATTAGGGTTGTGAAATATATGCTGTTGAAATTTCTAGGATTCCTTTTATTTCCTTGAGCTTGTAGTCTCTCAAATGTGTGCTTAATGCCTTCTACTGGAAAACAGCCTTTAAAATATGCTGAAGGGATAAAAATTTTGATGGGAAAATGAAGGATCAAATCAACTTAACCGACTTTGGCAGAGTTGCTGTGGATTTACATTACACCTACTGACAGTTCTTCATTCTTTCAGTAGTTGCTAACTAATGTATTTATTTTGTGTGTCTCTTTTTTAATTACCAAAGTAGTTCAATTCATTCTTATGTGATAATATATCTCTTAGAGAGTAAAGAAAAAAGTTTGTATAAATAAAAAGTAAATCTGCTTTATGTTGCTATGATTTTTTTACTATAATTGGGTTATTTAGATATTATCAATAAATCTCACAAAGACTTCATCAGAATTTTAGAAACCATGGATTTTTTGCTAATGCAAAAATTGTGAGCTTGATACTGAAATTTTCTTGAGACGTAAACATGAATTTTAAACTAAAAGTTACACTAATTACGTCCTTTCCAGACCTATCCCAGTCTATCTTCCTTGAAGTTGGTTTACAGTGTGTCTGCCAATGTTCTCCAGAGCAAGTTCATCAATGCTAAAGGCATGCTGTAAATGCAGAGTCCGTCCTTGGATGACCGCTGTTTACTTGGTTGCACTAGGGACAGCTCAGTTTTGTGCATATTTGATAATATTGTAATGGGGATATTTCTAATTGAAAAATGATTCTGCAAAGTACAGTGCAGGTTTTCTGTGAGGTAGAGGAGGCAGCCCTTGGCAGGCAATGAGAAAGAGATGTATGTGATGGGGTGGGGAGCTTCCAGATGAACTGTGCGTTGACTGAAGGATCTTTCCAGAGTGATGCGTGGCAGGATGTGATCTAAAGGCAGTGATGAAGCAACAGGTACGAATCGTGGGTGCTGGAGGACAGCTGTGTTCGGTGGCTATCTTGGTGTGGGTCAGAGGTTGCCATGCTGATGTTTATCTCCAGTGATGTGTCATGTTGCTCAGAAACTTCACTGTGGGTACTTGGTGTAAAGATCTGCTGTTGCTGTGCTGCCTTGGCTAACAGTGGTAACAGACATGTCCAAGTTTAGGTGTTTCTGGTAGGCTGAGAATCCTGAAGGAGTGATAGGAAAAGAGGGTAGGAAGGGGATTCTTGGTGGTACAGTGGCAGAGAAGAGGTCAGGATGTTTGCCCCAAGGGTGAAAACCCATTTTGTATAATGCAGAATATTGGCAGATGATACGATCTTCCTATCATTTAAGCAGCCCTCCTTCTCTTTTCTGTTCTTAAGGACAATGGGAAATAAGCTACCCTCTCTGCAGCTCTACCGATGTTGTTGCTGCACTTCCCACAGTCATCAGCAAAAAATGTTTGGGGTGTTTCGGGCAGGATCCAACTGTGCCTTGCTATTATTTTAGTGTCACTGTAACATTGCTGAATTTTAAATTGAACTAGTTTAACTCTCAGTCTGCTAGAATTTTCCTTAAAAATTGTGCTTTGGGCTGAAATGCATCATTCTTGTTTTCAGGCCAAAGGCAAAATACTTTCAGAACACTTGATTAAAATTCCATGTGACTGGCGGACTTCTTGAGCATTAATGGCAGTACAGAAGAAAACTTTTAAAAATATTGTTTGCCCCCGCCCCCCCTCCTTGTTTTTGAATACTTAAAATTACACTTTTTAAGGAATTTATCCTGTATGACACAAATGCCTTTGAATTTCATGAAGGCATTTACTGTAAAAGAATGAAATAAGAATTTGCACGTGATAAGAGTTTTAAACATAAAAAATGTGCAATGGTTGATTTGCTATTAATGTTTTTAAACAGTTGCAATTTGTGCCTTGTACAGATTTGTTAATCTGTATGCCTGGAGACCAGCAGATGTAAGACCGAACAAAGCATGATAATTTGCAGTTTTACTTTGTTGCCTGGAGTAAAATGCCTAGAAATAGAAAAGTAGCAGAATGTATTCTACTTTTTACAAAGAGCAGAAAGCCACCTCCGTAGCATGTTGAACAGTTGGTTACTACTGAAATAAAAAAAAAAAACAACAAAACCTCGACAAGTTTTTCCCAATTAACCTTTAAAATCAGAGATTGCTAAATCTTGTCAGTAGAGATAAGGGAATGACCGAGTTTTGCATGTCTTTGGGGTTACACGGTTGCAAATCCTTTCAGGTCTATTCAAGCAGGAGGAAATGTGTTTCCTTCTACCCAGGAAGATCTGGCAGTGATACAGGGCTGTATGTGCCCTGATAACGGCTTTGTGCCTGTTGGAATGAAAACATTTTTCTTCCGTGTAGGAAAACAGGAGAACTGGTACTTCTGAGATGCCACAACCTCTTCAACTTGAAATTGCTTTTGTTAATAAATGGAAAAATTCCACCTAATTTAAGTAAAAATTTAGCTTCATCTAATGCAGCTGCAATTTCTAATATTAAGGAAGTGACAAATCTTTTCTTTTAAATAAAGAAAATGAAATAAATTTTGAGTTTATCCACAGCTAGTTAATAACAAGCTTTCACTAAGTGAAAAATACACTTCAGAGTTCCCTTGTAGTGCACCTACTTCATTTATGATCAGAAGATGATGCCAACTGGCTCAAGGGCATTTCTAAGTGTTTTAACCTTCTCAATGTTTACACGGGGTAAAAAGTAGTAACATTTTGTTCGGCTGTGATACTGAGTCACACTGAAGTGAGTGGGACCTCTAAACCTTTAAAATTCTTCTCAAGCTCAGGTCTCCTAGAATTTGCAAGTGATAAATGGAAATGTAGAATCAGAAGAGGGCTAATAGATACTTGGGTCATAACCTCCTTTTTATTATAATAAATGATGTGGTGTGCAGCCTAAAGCTGCACATTTATGCATGCAAATTTAATTAGGATTAAACCCAAGAGGATTTTCTTTTACAAGTAAGACAGCTACTTCAGGTTGAAAACTGGTGATAGAGAAGAAGTTCATGGGGAGATATTATTTAAGGAGTCATATTAAGTGGGAGTGGGGGAAGTCTGCTTTGGGTCCTACACCAGTAAGAACAAAAATGTTTAGTTTTGTTGCTATTGGGGCACATCGTAAGTGACGAGTGACTGAGGTCCCTAGTCTTTGACATGCCAGTCACACTCCCAGTACTTCCGTTCTTTCTCTAAGCTAATATTGTGTCTTAGGCAGCATATAAGCAAAACTGACAAGACACTGAAGTCTTTAATAGCTGTGGCTTGTATTTACTTCAGGTTTGTGCAAAGATTGTTCCCAACTGATGACTTCCAAACAAAAGCTAGTGTAATGCTAAGAGAACAACCCCCAAACCGGCAGGCACAATGATGCAGACTCCTCAACGTGTGGAAAAAGCTTTGGGAGAACAAGAAAGAACTAATTTCATGGTCTGGCAGGTTTGTTGTTCCTTGGCAGCCTGCCCATCTGTCAACTTTTGGCTCTTTTGCTTTGGTGTAAATGCTGTGAAAATTTCTGGGGAGATTCTTGAACTGGCCAATTGCATACAAAAAATCAATACTTGCAAGACATGACTTGACAGAAGAAATATTGATCATACTTTGGAAATGCATGATAGAATACTCACAAATTACTTACCTTTCATATCAAATTTTACTGTCTGATGCTGAAAACTAGCACGAAAGCTAGGTTTCTTTTCATCCTACTACCCCTTATTTTGTTCTGATTGAAATACACAGTAGGTTACTGCCAATATTGAAGATATTAGAAATTTCTGTGATAGAATTTTTTGTCTATCCCCAGGAACCTATTTTTTTTTTCTCAAATCCCTGAAATCTGTAAAAGGACCAAGCCATAATACTAGGAACTGCATTCAGGGCTTAGATGTAAGCTGTTAAACCTATTGAATTCACCGGTGTTTTCTATGCTCATGTTGTCAAAGATGATGGGCACTCCTTTGGGAAACAAGGTACCTCATTTGTAGGAGTGTCTGGTTGGGGCTGAAAAACTCGAACTTCTTCAGTTTTAAGCATTTGCACCCTGACCATGTCTTTGCATACTTATTCTCTCTACTTTCAGTTTGAGTGCATGGGTCTCTGTGATCTACATCTGTGTTTGCAAGTTGAGCATGAACAGACTCAGAAGGTGGGACTTTGTGAAGTTTGTACCAGCTAACTTGTTAATGCTTAGCTTTCTAATCGAACTAATAGTACTAGTTTAGACTGAGTACCAACACACAAAAAATCTAATCCATCTGTGGTATTAAAAATGCAATAGTTTGTGTAAACAAACACTAGTTACTGTATAACTGAGAGGACAAGCTTCAGTTTCTTCTCCAGAAGTATTAGTATTACTTGGCTTTCCTTTTTCTAAATATTTAATCTGGAAGTCTGGGATTTCTTGTTGTGGACATCTTTTAGTGAGTTTGATAATTCCCTAATTTTATTTGCTCTCTCTGATCCTCCTATTCCCAATACTGTATTGGGAATTTTAGCATCTTGTAATGAACACTTAATTGGGACATGTTGCTTTCTTTGCTCTTTTTTTATCTTAGTTTTCCAATGCATTTTTTATATAGCATGCTTCATACAATTTGAAATTTAATATTTTTTTAGAGCTCAGGTTTTCTGCTCTCCTTTGGAAAAGAAAAAGCTGTTTTTTTTTTAAACTTGTTCAAATTCTGTTACATGGGGCCCATCAACCTGGCTATGTGCTGGTGTTTGGGAATTTTTAAGGAAGACATGCAAGTTATGCCAGACACTTGCTCTTTAACCTTCACAAACTATATTGAGGAAACTAGTTGTGGGAGAATAGTACAGCTGGTATTCATTCTTGAATGAGTAAACTTTTTCCTACTTTGCTTCCAGTTTGAGTTTGACAGAATTTTATTAATTTGTAATAAAAGTCTAAGTGTTGTAACTTTAATAAATTTATTAATTTGCAGTGTTGTAATTATTTTCAATACATTTCTGAGCACTGAACACTGATTATCACATCATCTAGCCTAGGGCAGGCTACGGTAGGTAAAAGGCTTTTGCTGTAGTGCCCTGTCTGCATTTTGGCTCTCATTAATAAGGCTGAGTGCACATAAGCAACTGCAGAAAAAAATATTTGGCAGAGAAGACTTTGCCATTTAAAAGAAGGGGCAAGATTTCATCCTCTGTAGCTTGTTTGTGCTCTAACAGCTAGCAGAGTTCAAATAGAATGTTTTTTGTTACATTAACGGCTGTAATGAATTTTTTTTTGTCGTCCTTTTCTCTCCTGCTCCATTTGGATTGTTTAAGTGTGATTTGCAAAAGCTTTACTGGATCAGGGCCGTAAAATAATCAGCAGACTGTTCTGAAAGCAAGAGGTTGAGTGTTCAGCAAATGGCTGTAATGTAATCTGTTTTACAGATAACCTGGGCTCATCCCAGGCTCTGATGTGGATTATACTTCTTTTCCGAGAGTGACCAGGCTCTGCAGTACAACAGATCACGATCTTTTACTTACCTTGGTGTGCAATGCAAACAGAACAGCGGTATCTGGAAAAAAAATACTAAACTTATTCTCACGTGTGTTAACAAAACTCTCAACAATAAGAAGTTATTCTGCTCCAGTCGGTGCTGATAAGTTCTGAGGATCCATACTTGAAAAAATGCAAACTGCCAAGAACTCAGAAGGATAAGAAGTTTAGAAAATGAACTATGGAAAGATTGAGAGGGCTGTTTACATAGTCTGGAAAAGGGTGTGTGATAACAGCCTTTCAGGTAAACGAAAGTTGTAATCAAGATCATGACTGATCATGAATGCAACAAAGAGGACTGAAAATTTGTAACTTTTAAAGTGATAAAGTGCTAGATTAGATTGTCAGGGATGTTGAGGAATATCCTTCATTGGAAGCTCTTGAGAACAGACAAACTTAGTATGTTCTTACATTAAAAGCTGCTTAAACTAAATAAATGTAGTCTTCACCAAGTAGTATTTCTGATTGACACATTAGTCAGCTTTGCTCTACAGTATGAGAAGAAATAGAGAAGGGGTTTTAAGAAAAGATAGCGTTCTGTCAAGGTAGAGGTTTCTTTTTAATCTGAAGTAGTTTTATCTGTACATTGCAAATTAAAGTTTGCAGATGTTCTGCTAAAAAACCCCATACTCCTTAGTTAAATCCTGTAAACTTGATGTTTTGCTAGCAGTAATTCTCTGTTCTGTAGAGCTACAGAAAAAGGAGTGATCAGTTTTCAAAATAATTTCTAACTAGTGGCTTGCTACCTGATCTTATTGTGTAAATTGTGGTGAAGCTTTCAGCTCTTCAAGTGGCTTAATGGTGCAGCTAACACATTTTTAGGCAACATCTCCACAAAGTGGGTTATAAGGCAGGTTGAGTGTTGTACCCCACGTTTCTTGCTGACTGTAGAAACAGAGAATTAGTACCTTAATTCCCATAGCTGGAAGTTAGCAATATCAGCCCATTTATTTTAGGGAAACCAGCCTGGATATTTGATGTGATCACAGAGTAGGATTCTGATGAAAGTGTATAGAGAAGGTTAAGCTAGGGATGCTTGCTGGTGAAATATAATGAGGGTAAATCTATTGAGCAGGCTAGGAATCTGAACCCAAGTCTGATAGTTCCAAGGATTTTATTTAGTAAATGCATTTAATCCAAAACTTGAATAAGACAGAAGAACTAAATCAGATCTGTGCTATTGAAAACTGTCTGAGAATGTTATAAAGAATGTAACCTCAACTTCTGCAGTGTAATGCTATTACATATTTTATGCATTCAAATACTGTGACATTTTATTACATTTTGTCCTTAGTCCATTCTGTTCTCCTGAAGTGCATCAAACTATTCTGAACAACTGTCACTGTGTACTCTATACATGTTTTCAGTAAATGGAGAATCCATTGCTTGGGAGCAAACTTCAGTATTGGTACAGGCTTGCTGTGAGCTGCTCTAACATTTTTAAAAACGCAAACTTGCAAATGAGATTAGACCCCTTCAAGTATTTCTGTTCTGAAAAATGACACAATAAAAGCTCATTGTTACTGAACACATCAGCTCTTTATGTTTTTTAAGTCAGATCTACTTTGTTCACTTGCGAATTACTGCTTTATTACACTCAGCACAAAGAAAGCCACAATACTTAAGGAGAAATCAGGCTGTTGGCATCACTGAATGTCTCAATGTTGCTCACTGAAGTCTGGTTTAGAGTCTTCATTGTATATACTAATGAACAATCCAGATAACTTTCTGGACTCAGTTATTGGCTTGCTTCATATAATCTTTTGTGTTCATTTCCCAGAAGTTTGTCTTCTTTGAATAAAACCCCAACAAACACCTCCCTAATTTAATTAGCTTTCAGGAAATATAAGACAGATCAGTGAATCTGGATTCAGAAGGAAGCGGTCTTAAATGTGGCCTTAACTGTAAGAGTTTTGCCATGCTTACTGTGTTGATTTGGATACCAAAATGTATTATCATCTTTATTGTGCTAATTGAACATATTTGGTGATGTAGTGAAGCCCATGTAAAGCAGAAGTCTCATGTGCGTCCTTCTGTTTGTACAACTGTGTTTGTAAAAAATTGTTTTTGTCAGCTATGCCTCTGCAAGGAAGATTTTTATTCTGGAGTCTGTCTCCCTTTCTTCACCTACCATCTGTAAAAAGTAGTTTTACCCTGTCTGTCACATTGTGAAAATTCATACAGTTAAACAGATCATGCATACATTTTTACCAAAGTGCACAAATCGACTTATCTTCTACCCAAAACAGAACAATGATGAAATACTATTAATCTTCTGATTGAAAGAATCATTAATCAGAAGAAGAAATTGGGGTTTCATTCACATCTAGCTGTACAAAATGCAGCCAAGGATCCTACACCGAGAAAATGTAAATAGGAGGATGGGGAAAAAATAGGTCTAAAATACTTTTGATAGATGGCACACAAATTCATATGATTTCCATATTTGCATTTAGTGATGGATATGCGCTCTAGGCTGAGCATGGAGAGTAAGCCTAATGTTCTTGGACTGTGCTGATGCTGCTTTACATGCTCAGGGTATCTGAGCTAGACAAAATGCTCAATAAACCTAGCTGTGTCAGACCCATTGCATATGTACTGTGGAATGATTATAAGTACTATGATCTGTGCGTGTGCAGTGAATCAGGTGTGTCCAGAATGAAGCAACAGCTATGCACTGGCCACAGGTGGAGTTGCCAGAATCCTGGGCAGGTCCCAAATCCTTGAAATGCTCCTTGGTGAGAACTTCAGGGTGCTTGGTAGTCTATATATGTAGCAAAGTAAAAGCTTACAAACCCACAAAGAATTAACTTCAGTCTCTGGGAACGATGATGATATTTACATCGCCAACAAGGAGCTTGAGAAGCCTTCTGTATAACCAGGTTTAAAGCAGAATAATTCCCAAAGAAATTTAGGCTGTATGCTCTGCCAATAACTTAAAAAAATTAACTTTACAATAGGTAACTGTCTTGGCTAGAGATGCCTTTTATTTAGGCAATCCATGATGACCTGTGTGAATTACCAGTGCTTTGAATCTGCCCCAATAAGCTGCACACTCCCCCTGTCCCTGTTCATTTTGAAGAACCAGAGTCAATAAGCATTCTGAAGTGCATAAAATAGAAATTGCCTCATCTACCTTAAAGCTCTTTGCCTGTCTTCTTTTTCCCTGGCACACTGCATGCTGACCAACTGTTCATAATTTAAAAATGTTACAACTGGCTTCGTTATGAACAAGCCCTTTTCCTGAGTTTTGCTGAAACACTAATGCTATGTCCTTCACCATAAATTCTGCCTGCTGAGCTATACATACAACAAATCTATCTAACCTCTGAATTACTTCTTGTCATTTCCTGAAGGATTGAACATTGCAGAGTGTGGATGTGACAAATTCTGCCCTATTCACATTGCAGGTCGCCTTACTAGGGATGTAATTCCCTCCACTTCCTCTGAACTTCGGGGGTTTGTCTCTGTAGGAAAGCTCTGAATGACATAATTCTGACAGTACTCAGTCAGATTTTCAGTTCTCCCTTGCTGAGTTTTAGTCATGCATCTGGCTAAAACCAGGTCCTCACAAATGAGAGCAACTTGCTTGAACATCTAATGAAAACATTGTACTCGGCTTTTGTGCTGAGCTGTAGTGAACCCATCGTTATTCTTTCTCAAGGACAAATTAACATCTATACACTTCATTTTCTGGCATTGGGGTGTGTGAGAATCCCTGTTTTGAGGGAAATGAGCATCAGCATAGCTGATAAAAAATGAAAGAGCTCACCTCGCCATGAAAAGAACTGGCCAGCAGTTAGAAGTAAATGAGTTTGATTTAAAAATTCTTTCGGCTTTCCTCAGGACCACCACAGTCTCTTGCAAGATGCTGAGCAGTAATTGCCAAACAGAGATGGGTCTGATGGTAGAAGTAGCAAGCACTTAAGTGCGAATTTAACTGCAAGGTACTTTTACAAATAGAATATAGTCAAGCAAACTGAATTAGTGAGCTGAGAAGTCTAGTGCTGGATTTGGTACAGATCCACATGGGTCTGTTGCCATCTCTCAAGGCTGGCTCAGAACTGCATTTGCCTAATGTGATAATGGAGCCTGATAGCTCAGCAGTGATACAGACTACCAGTGATGATTTTGCATGGAGCACTTGCCTTCCTTCTAGTGGGAATAATATCATAAGTCCCATTCAATCTATCATTTGTGCTGCACTTTAGATAGAAAACTGTGAAAGTTAAATGGATGAAGGGTCTAGAGTGTAAGTCCTATGAGGAGTGACTGAGAGGGCTGGGGTTGTTTAGCCTGGAGGAAGGGAGGCTCAGGAGAGGCTTTTGTCACTCTCTACAACTACCTGAAAAGGAGGGTGTAGCCAGGAGGGGGTCGGCCTCTTCTCCCAGGCAACAAGCAATAGGGTGAAAGGACATAGCCTTAAGCTGTGCCGGGGGGGATTTAGGTTTGACATCAGGAAGAATTTCTTCATGGGAAGAGTTGCTAAACATGGGAATGGACTGCTCAGGGAAGTGGTGGAGTCCCTGTCCCGGGAGGTATTCAGGAAATGACTGGATGTGTCACTTGATGCCATGGTCTAGTTGACAGTGCAGTAATCAGTCAAAGTTTGGGCTTGATGATCTCAGAGGTCCTTTCCTAAGGACTAAATGATGCTGTGATGTCCTTAAAAATGCAAATATCATTTGCTAAAGTTTCAGTTTAATGGCATGTGGTATCTTCTGATGGAGTTTTGTGTCTGTTAGGGCCACTTGCATTTCACACCAGGATATGATGACAGTCACCTGTTTATCTGTAAATGGCTCATTTAATTGACTGATTCTGTGGTTGCACATCTTTATCATACCTACTGCTTCCTACAAGGCATAAAAGTATATCTTACCAGATGTTTGGTTTTCTGGTTTTTGGAGGGTGGAGAAGTGAGGGAGAAGGGAAGTTGCAGAGCGGCATCTAAGAGCCTTTGAACTTGTAACTCTGAGTACCTGTCTTAGTAAAAGAATAAAGAGGAACAATATTCTTTGAAGATGCAACTCACTTGTTTGAAATTTGTTTTTTTTCAGTTTTGTTTGTTGCAGATGCTTATTGTTTCCTAATAAATCATCTCCTACACTATTCTTGATCTTCCCTGAAATCAGTGGCTGCACCTCTGCAGTTTGCCTTAAAATTTAATTGTGGTAAAGAGATTCAGAGGTGAACATAATCAGCTAGGATTTGAAGAGATGCAGTACTTCGCAGGATGAAGCTGACAACCTCTTGCTTTTTATTTGGCTCCTGGAGCAAAACTCCAGTGCAACTCACTTGGATTGAAGTGCTCTTTTTAATCTCTGTGGGACCCAGAGAACTCATCATAAGATAGCTTTGCTATTCCTTTGGCAGAAGTCTGTTGACTGAAGGTTATTGGAGGCAAATTATTTCACAGTAGAAAATGATGTTGGAAAGAAATGGCAGGACTACTGTGTAATGTGAGTGAAGGTAATGGGTGACCTGGGAAGTACTGGATATCTCTTGAAGATAGGCTCGTAGACCCCTGCATGAACAGTAGTAAACACTGAATAAGAAAAACATTATTTCATTGCAGAGTAGTGTTAAAAAAAGAAACCCTCTTCCACCACTGAAATTTCTTGTCCAGTAGGAAAACAGAGGGCAGCATTTCTTCTTTGCCTCCAGCTTTACATCTGGAGCTGCTCTGCACACAAACTGCATGAGGTGAGAAGCCTGTGCAGAAAACATCTTACTGGCAGAAGAGCCTCACTGGAGTGGTCAATAGGATGTCTTCGGCATTCTCATCTGCATCAGATTTAGGTATAATGAGAACAAGGCATCTGACCTAGCTTGGATTTAACATAAATGAAGTCAGAATGCAAAAAATTAAAAAGCTCCATCTCCCTCCTATTAAATTTCAAGTATAGCACAATTGAAAACACACAGTTTGTTATTCATACTGTGGTGCAAAGGGTTAGGATTTAGCCAAATTTTCATTAGCTGAAAGCAAGTCTTAAATAACACTAAATAACACTTCTCCAGGCTTTCTAGGGTAATGCAATTAACTGGCCAAAGACATTTTAAAGGAATATTGAATGTAGCCTTGTTGAGATCACAGAATCACAGAATTGTTAGGGTTGGAAGGGAGCTCTGGAGATCATCTGGTCCAACCCCTGATCAGGTTACACAGGAACTTATTCAGGTGGATTTTGAATGTCTCCAGAGAGGGAGACTCCACCACCTCCCTGGGCAGCCTGTTCCAGTGCTCTGCCACCCTCAATGTAAAGAAGTTCTTCCTCATGTTGAGGTGAAACTTCTGTTTTAGTTTATGGCCATTACTCCTTGTCCTGTTGCTGAACAGCACTAAAAAGCACCTGGAACCATCCTCTTGGCACCCGCCTTTGAGATATCTATATGCATAAACAGCTAAGGAAAGCAAAACTTTAATACTGTAGTCTGTTTTGATGTATATGGTAGATAATGAAGTAAAAGAATTCATACAGTTTTACTAGTGAAAAAGGCATATATTTTGACAAATATGGTTTGATTTTTATTTTTTTTTTCAGATTTCCTTTTAACAGAAGAAAAATGTGATTTTAATACATTACTATTGCCACACTAGCAATTCCTGCAGCAGTTTTAATGTGCCATACTAAACCTCTAGCTTTGATTTTAACCCACTGGGTTTAATCTCTAAAGACAGGACTCCTCTTTCCAAAATTGCTTCTTTTTCAGAGTTGCTTCTGAGTGGAAATGGAGTATCTCTGTTACACCATAACCATGCAAGAAATAGAATCTTTTTAGCTCATGAGGGACAGCTGAATGCTGATTACAACATTGCTGAGAAGCTGTGCTTAATTTCTGTCACATACAGTATTCTTGAAATTTTATCAGTAGCCTTCAAACTGAAGTAAAACTTTACTCCTTTTAAAAAAGCAAAGGATTCCTGGTCTGGTAGCAGTAATCTTGAAACTTAGTCTGTTGTTACATTACTCCAGTGCATAAGAGCAAAACTATATGAAAGTACAGTGAAATGGTTGTGTAAAGATTAATAAGTGGCAAGCAAAATATCCCTTAGACTTTATGGAGACTGCAGAAAAAGCCTGTAGCAAAGGTCTAAAGTTCAGTCCTTAAGTCTTTCAAGTCTAGTGTGTCCTGTTCAGGCCAGTGTTGTTGCTGCTGCAAAGAGCTCGTGTTAAACCCTGTTTTCCGCACCAGCTGAGTGCGTGCTCTACAATCCCTGTTTGATTCTGGCAGTGGGCCACTTGTCCCCCAGGTTTTGATCAATTCACAGTGCAAGGGAAGGTTTAGTATCTGGGAAAGTTGGCTTGCAGACTCTTGTGCTCCTCAGCATAAAACGTCCAAATGTGGAGTGAAATAACAGGGGTACTGCTGTCAGAGTGCCAGCTTTGCATGCCTTACGATGTGGCTGATAAACATTATTTCTTTCAAGGCCTGTTCCCTGCCATTTTGAACCTGGCCAGCAATGCTCACATCTCTACCAATGCCACCTGTGGGGAGAAGGGACCAGAGATGTTCTGCAAACTGGTGGAGCACGTCCCCGGACGACCCCTGCGCAACGCCCAGTGCCGTGTCTGTGACCGTCACAGTGCCAATCCCAAAGGCAAGCTTCATGTGTTTTGGATTTTGTTTGTTTCATGGGTTTGTGTCTTTTTTTTAACCCTTCCCCTTGAATACAGAGTGAATTGGAGTGAAATATGTTTGTTTTAGTCTCTCTACTATGTGAGTGCAATTACCTTGGAGCAAAGTGCTGACAGAAAGTGTGAGCGCTGTGTATCGCCACTGAACACGACAAGATCCAGTGACAACCTTTTTGTCTGGGGGCAGGTTTCAGCTTTTACTTCTTTATGACAGGAAGAGATTGTGCTCTGTGTGAAATAAATGTGCTGGGTCAAAAAAATTCGGTAAGATTTATTTTGAAGAGATGTTTAATTATTTTGCTTTGAAACAGAGCAGCACCCAATTTCCAGTGCAATCGATGGTACCAATAACTGGTGGCAGAGTCCCAGCATTCAGAATGGAAGGCAATACCACTGGGTCACCATCACCTTGGATTTAAGGCAGGTGAGTAACATTTACCTGAGTGTCATTAAATGGATGTAGGATACAAGCCAATACAATTGATTGCAGCTCCTCTGTGTTTAGATGGTAGGATATGTAGCAGTTAACTGTTTAATGGCACTTTAGTAAAATATGGATAGTTAAAAGTTAATATAGACTTGTTTTAAACAGATATGGTTTTCAATTTTTGTTCTAGAGCATCTTGAAGATTTCATTCCTGTCAGACTGGAATGGAAGTGACTTATGGCACAGTAACAATTGTGTTTGTGTGGATGAGTTTTTAGTCTCATGTTCTTTCTTGGTAACCAATTCCATCTATACTAATTCCTTTGTCTTGGTAACTTTCCTCTGCTTCACCCTTCTGTCTTTTTCTCATCCATCTGTTTTTTCCCCAGCAGTCCTATGTTACTATTTTCCTCCACCTATTATTTCTTAAAAGTTACTTGAAGTCTGTGTTTTCGAGGACTTATTTTTAAACAGCAGTGTTTTCAGGGTATTGGCCAAAGCACACATTTTATGTGAGTATGCGTCTGACTGATTCTGATCACCATCTTGTTGGAAGGAACACTGGGAAGAAATATTCTAAACTATATCTTCTAGGAACTTCTGCTGTCAGCTGTTCTGCAGAGTTAAGGTTTATATTTCTGAAGCAGTGATTTGTGACCCTGGGGAGCCTGGAACTGTCTGGGCAAAAGTTGGTTCTTCTGTTTTGGCCACTCTGTATGGTCGAACTTGAAGGGATTTACCATTCTTGGACAGGATGCTGCTAAACTGTAGAGAGCATTTGCTAATTTATTAGTTCGCCTCTTAGACATACGAGAATCAGAAGTCTCCTACCCTGATCCAAGAAAAGACAAAATAATTGGTGAAGAAATATTTTTCTTGGCTTTTTCTTCTTGTTTTGCTTTGAACAGATCTATGTGCTGGCCTACCTAAGTTGTTTGAAAATCATAGTTCAACAATTCCTTACTAATATGGAGATGCTTCCAAACTCTGGAAGAAGGAGCATTATTACTTATTAAAAAAATGCATATTTGAGGTGTAGAATTGGTAAGAAGCATTTGCGGGATCTGTAGACCCTGCTTGAAAGTTTTTTTAAAGATTAAAACAGAAGGTTTAACTTTGATGTTTTCAAATAAAGCATAGGTTAAGCAAGTGCCTAGTTTGCTCTTTAATTAGAAAGCAGAACTGTTAGGAAAATAATCACAGGGTGTCTTTTGTCAGTGACAGAAGGTTTGGAAAGGATTTTCGTGTTGTTTGAAGAATTAGCTTTGTGTTTGGTTTGTAAATGGACAAACAGGAAGGAAAAATTAAGGAGGAGGGGATGCCTTAGTTTTTATCCTCCTAGAATAGTTTCACTTTGGAAACAGACCAGCTGAGCTGCCCTCTAAATCTTTTATTCTCCAGTCACAGTGGTGTTGATGTTTCAACAAATACATATCTTTCCTCTCCTGACCCACGCTCAGTTTAACTAATTCGATTTGAAAAGTTTCCCCTAAGGGGCCTTTCTTCTGTGTTTTCCCTAGAGAGTTTGAGAGAGAGAAGGCATCTAGGGCTATGCAAACTGAATGTAAATTACTGCTCTGTGAGAAAGGATTTGGTTAATAGAGATTGCTTGAAGTCAGTGAGTTATTAGAGTTGATTTGGTGTGCTTACTTTAAGCGAGTCAGCACAAGTAAAGAAAACACAAAAGGAAAGCATATGAAGGACCTTAGTGATTTCAGTTATTGTTTACTTCATATACTTGTTTCTGAATGAATTAAAATAGTCTTCTGGAACCTGTAAAAATATTTCTGAAGGTCAGTACCTGTGTTCAGTATAACTTCAGCATTGGTACTTATCTTTTTTTACATTTTAAGCTTTGTGCATTAAATTTGTCAAGTACCATATTAAAGTAAACAAGTCCTTCAACTTTCCTTGCCAGAGTATAGAATATACCCACACCTTTTTGTGATGTGAAAAATGACTATCTGGTCACTATTTATGGGGGTTTTTTTGCAATTATCAGAAGTTCTGAGACTAACAGGAATTGATTGTTTCTTGGGATTATTACCAATGTACAGTTTGGAGGTGTAATCCAAGTAGTTGGGTTGGTAAGTGCTGAAACATACCCTTAGCTGCCAAATATGGGGAAGATTCCCTTAGCTGGTGAACACCAACTCTACTCCAGTTTCGCTAGGTGAACCTCTATGACTGTGTTCATCTCTTGGCTCCAAGTTGAGGGGAATAGAGGATATTCTTTCAGCTAATATTCTACCTTGTACTTAGTCTATTTAGTCTAAAACTAGCTGTACTAAAGAGTAGTTTGATGAGATCTCCATAAGAAAAGAGGTCTGGCTACTAAAATCAGTATGGAAATTGCTGTTTTTATCTCTCTCCTTTGCAGAATCTGTGCTATTTATAGCTAATATAGCGTTTTATAAGGTTAATGATTACATCATGATTTTCTAGTTCATATGCATCATGACAACTAGGTACACTTATTCTAGTGTGCCTTTCAGTCTTCCTAGGATCCAGATGTTTGATAGTGTTTCCTTCCCACACCCTACACTACTGCCTCCTCCTCCCCCTTTCCATTAAATGTATGGCAATGATCCAGAACTGGGGAAAGAGTAGCTTAGCAATGAGGTGTAGGATTGATGTACAGACACTAAGATTTGATTTATGAACTTGTGCTTCCTACACTGGTAGTTCTAAAAAAAAAAAAAAAAAAATACACAGCAGCAGTTTTCTATAAAAACAGCATTTTTTGCCTGAGTTTGACTCCTCTGGGCAGTTGCAGTGTGAAATTACGATTCTAATAAATCCTGGCTATGATACATTTAAGTGGTGTGATTGAGCCAGTTGTAAAATATTACTCTGTGACACCATTAAACAAAGACTACTTACCTCAGTTTTATTACCACGCTTCGGACTTCTAAAGGTATTTAAATGTACTCTGTATCTTTGGCAGAGCAGAAAGGCAGATGTTTGTATATCAAAAAGTTCTTGAACTGCAAAGCAAGACTGGTTCTTCTTGGAAGACCCATAGTATTAAGTTGAGTTGAGAAAACAACTCCACTTCTGATTGAGTCATAGCTCATGAATATTCTATGAGTACTGGATTACCACTCAGAGGCTGATGTAAGAGTAATTTGTAGTTTCTGTTATTACAAAGTAAAAAAGAATGTAACTGTTATAATATGATTTTTCCAGAGTTTTCATCTTGAAATGAACTGGCAAGAACAGGGTTCTGTAAGGATACATGGTTTGCTGATGTAAAAAAATGCTATGCTGTTGACTTCACGGGAGTAATGCTAATTTTTTGTATGTGGCAAGCTTCCTTAAAAGCCTTTTGTGGCTTTGTAAAACTAATGATGCAAGATTCAGGGTGTTCATCTGTACCTTCTTACCATAAAATTCTTGTGTAAAGTGAATTTTCCTTCTATTCCAAATTAATGTTTGCACATAATGAATCAAAATCTTAAAGAAAAGATAGTTAATGAGACTAGAAGTTCTGCTGGATTTAGTGTATTTTGCACTTTTAACATCACAGAATCATCTGAGCAAAATGTTGCAAACAGTTGCTAGGTTTCACAGTGTCTAAGAGCCTGAAGCTGTTTTTATCTCTTAAAATGGTATTTCTGTGAACAGTGTTAGCTGAGATACATCCCCTCATGTAGTCTACTCTCTGAGAGTACTCAAGAATGATGCGTTTGGTGTTGCTGGATCTGCATTCAGGGAAACAAGGTTTTTAGAAAGTGTAATTAAAGAAGAAATTTCTTGTTTTGTTGGCATTGCAGCTAGCAAGAAGAGGTTTTTTAGTACAAGTTTATTTGGCTGATCTTAACAATCAGGATTGAAATGCCTGTAAAATGACACTTTTAATCTATGACTGCTTGGGAATTGTTAACTTGCTTTGACTTGCCCTTTTTACCCTTGTCGTTTAATAAGGAAATTAGTTCTGAGAAAGTCATACAGTCAAATTAAAGTGTACAAATCATTAGCTCTTGCTCAGATTTATCACGTGGCTGGTTGGTGGGCACTGAATGAATGTGGAAAGTGATAAGAAACTGCCTTTGGTGATATTCAAACCTGAAGAACTTGTAAAAGTCAAATTCTGTAAAATGTGCTCAAAGGAAAATCAGTTTGCATTAGAAGGACTTCTTGGCCCATTGTGGGTTGCAGAGGCTGTGGGATACGAGGTCTGCCAAACCCCTACCTACAGACATTCCCTAATGCATCTTCATCTGTGGGCGCTGTGGACACCTTGGTCCCTTCCTCCAGCTTCATTCCCTTGCTTGGAAGCATAATCCATGAGAATAAAGCTCCCACTGGTAGGTTGTCTTGTGACTTACTGAGTCTGAGAACATTTATACAAAATCCTTAATTTATTTATTTAACCTACATTATTTCAGGGACTGACAAATTTTCCTGAAGTTGTTGATAGTTATTATCTTGCAAATTTACCTGTGAGGTAAAATGGAATACCTGTGAGCTATGCGTGTAAATGGAAGAGTTGAGAGGAGATTAAATTTATTGAGTTGGGCATTAAATTTGTGCACAGTTGCTATGAAAATGTTAATATTTAACAGGATTTTCCCTCCACTCCCCCTTCACCAAGGAACTTGATGTTTAAAATAAGTTTAACTTGCATATTCTTGTGAATACCTTTTACTCCAGCAGCTAGTTTGTGATGAAGGATAGCTCATTGTTACTAGTTGGAACTGGATTTAAAACTAGCCACATCAGCTGCAGACTATAATGGGTCTTGAAAAATCTCAGTGTAATCAAAAGTAGATCATTTGTTGTTCAGCCAACTGTGTAATAAGTAGGGAAGCAGTTTAGTTGATGACAGCAAGCAGAGAGGAAAAATAAAAAAATAAAGGACATATGAGAGTTTTTGAGGGAGATTTTCTACCAGGGTATTTGAAAATAGTTTAGGTTCCAGTCTTGCATCGTTTAAGCATTTGAGAAAGATTACTGACTTCAAAGGAGCTTGGAAGTGCTTAGATGTTTCTAAGCCCAGTCAATAAAACTTCTCTAGTTTTAATAGTTTTGTGAAGTTCTCATCTGTGACAGAGAAAATACCCGTACAAGCAACTCCTGTCACATGCAAGTGTCTTCAGGTTTTGTGTACTGAAATGATGATACACCAGATTCTGCTTGTGTATAACTTGAGTGCAAAACAGATATTTAATTTAACTCAAATACCACTAAATGACTCAGTGAAGTCCAGGTTTTGTGTAGGGAATATAGTTGTTTGGCTTGAAGTTTGCCCAAATGGTGTGCTTTTTTCCTTTAAAACAATGTATCTTGGTGGGGTTTTTTTCAGTTGGAGATTGTTGGCATGATGTAGGTTTTATTTAAAAGGCTGATTATAATTCTTGATATTCATTTAACTTTGATAAAATTTTAAGATTATGCAAAGCAACAGAGGACTCACAGATCCCAGAGAAATTTTATTTCTAAGACTGTGAGACTGACCAAAGACTGGGCTGGCTTCTCCTTTTGCTTGCATCTGGTTGCATTGCTGAAATGTCACTGTAAAATCCTCAGTTTCTGTAAATTTTCATATTTATTGAAACAATTAGAAATGCTCTGTTTGTATCTGATTGATGTCTAAAAGGATAAAACAGTAAAGAAAGTCAGACCAAGTGAATATTGTGTTTTAAGTTCTGTCTGATTTTAATAAAAAAATGAGATTGTTTTGCTTTTTAAAAGATATTATATGTGATAAATCATTTAAAGATAAGTATCACCAATTTTTTTTTTCCTTCTCATGTGTGCAAGATCTCCTAATCAAAGCTTTGTTCACTTAAATAATGTTTTGTTTTAAAAGTAGTTTCCTGAATTGCATACACAATGCAGTTACTATTTATCTTTGTGAGTTTATTTCCCCATTTGGCAAAATCAGAACCTGCTTTCATGTGGCAAGTATTTTTCTTGCTCTGGCTTTAATTTGTATTGCAAGAAAAAACCCAAAACCTAAAAATTTAAATTTATAACGTATGAAAGAACTTGTTGCAGCAAGTTGGAGCTCAACATAGTATTAATACTTCACATGCAGACAGGAATTATGATGATAACAGCAGCCGACCAGGCAGTCTGCTAAAGTGGGAATACATTTCTCTGAAATGGTTGAATAATACAGAGTTTTTCTTTCATCTAAACGTGGCTTGTTACTCCAGTGTATATGAAACAATAAACTCCTATATAGAAGTCTTATGAATTTGCAAATTCAGCCTTTTTGAGTGAGGTGATGGGTAAGGGAGGACATGGTGGCTCTGCAGTAGGTGCACTTCAGTGTCCGTGTCTGATGCTGTAGTGAGCTGGGGGCCAGGGCAGGTTATCTGGCTTTAAATTACAAGATAATTTAAAAGATGATTTGAACTTAGTTACTGCCGTGCCTACTCACAGAAGTGCTGAACAGCCCTGTTGTGTGGATGGGGATTTCATTTTGGGTTGTCAGAAAAATAGTCAAGATTGCTGCGTAGCTCATATACATCTTAACCTTACTTGAAAATATTAGCTATTTTATCATGCTTATTTTTGTCACATTCAGCTTATTTATCTCTATGTATTTTTAGCAGTGTCTGTAAGTAGTCTGCTGCTGAAATAACTTCCAACACAGGATGAAATTGGAATGCAAAGATTTTTTTAACATAGAGTATAAAAAGTTTATCAGAAATGCTATTACAGAGAAGATTACATTCCCTGCTAAATTCTAGAACAAAGATTTTTTTTGGGCTACGTCTATAAAAAACCCCACAAAAACAAACAACCGAGCACAAAAAAAACCAAACAAGGAAACCCAACCAAAGCCCAGTTTTTTGAAGCCCTCAACGGTTCAGAAAAGCTAAACATTTCCCACAGATTGTTATACCCAACTAATCCTGAAATGTGCAGTATAGATACAGATTTCAGCTATTACATCAGCACAGACTGATGCCCTGGACACAATTACGTGGACCTCTGGTCAAATGTTTGTGCAAAAAATTTATCCAGAGTTACTGTGCCAAATTCTACCCTCTCCCCTGGCAAACCGTATACTGCTTTTAAAATTTAAATTTACTACCCAGTTGGCTTCCAGTCATATTTTACAGTACAATGAAGTGTTAAAACTTTCTTCCTGCATTTTTTTCAGGTCTTTCAAGTTGCATATGTCATCATCAAAGCTGCTAATGCTCCACGACCTGGAAACTGGATTTTGGAACGCTCCATAGATGGCACGGAGTTCAGACCATGGCAGTACTATGCAATTAGTGATACTGAATGTTTAACTCGTTACAATATTACACCAAGAATTGGGCCGCCAACTTACAAGAAAGATGATGAAGTGATCTGCACCTCCTATTACTCCAGACTAGTTCCCCTGGAACATGGAGAGGTATCTTTGTTTTTGTACTTGCAGTTTGTGATTAAGAACATGGACTGATAGCAATTTGAAAACATTTGAATTGCAGTTACAGAGTTTATTATCCTCAGCACTACCAGATCGTCTGTTACTCTTCTTTAATAATATTATCTTTACATCACGTACTAGTATAGCAAACTTCTAAATGTTGGGATGAAATATGTCTTTGGCTCTGTGTTCCCATTACTAAACTCTTTGTTCTCTCTTTCCATATAATTTGATGGTAGCAATTAGCTTTGAATTATTAGTTCCTTTATCCTGAAAAACTATAACAGAGGCTCTGTGTTCTGCCAGTTTTTTCATTTAGTAGAGAAAACTCCTGTGTTAGGAACACCTGGTTGTGTGAGATAAAGCTGCAAACACTGTTGAAGTGCTCGGCACAGCTGGAACTCCTAAACAAGCCTTGGCATTGTTTCAAGGATGTAGCATAATTAAAAGGTCTACGAGTTGTGCAGCCTTGCTGTTGATTGTTCTTTCTTTTAACAAACTCTATTCACAGTACTTGTGTAATTTATTACGAAGAGGCAGCCACATAATGAAATGATACATTAAAACCAGTGGTTATTCCATCGTGAATGCTATAATGTATGACCGTGATAATAAGTGTGGCGTTATCCCATGGAGAATGCTCGTAACCCCTAGCTTCGTAGAAATCAGTATGTTTTTATTTCTTGGTTAAAAAAAGATTGGACTGTATGTAGCCATTCATGTAAAATTAAAACTATCAGCAAGAAAAAAACCAGTGGAATTCAGTAGTATAAAGTCCCATTCACTTTATTAAAATGCTTATTGCAGCATTGTGAGCACATGATCAACATATAATCAACATAGAACCAACAGATCAGATGGAACAAAGAAACCTAAACCTGTCTCTGCACACAATTAACCAGAAAACTCTTAGGTTGACTGTATATGAACAGTGCTGCTTGTAATGTACATTTAGTAGGCCCAGCACTTCCAGCTCCAGGGATGCCAGAAATTCAATTTAGTGACATTTTTTTTCTCATTCATTTTTCCTGATGGTAGACATAATTAACTGGGCTACACTGTCCAAAACATTGCTTTTTTTCTGAGTGCAGTAATGGAAAAACATAACACAGACCATGGCAGAAATAAATTTCTGTGTATCGTGGAGAATTACTGAATCTTTTAGGTTAGAAAAGATTTAAGGTCACTGAGTCCAGCTATTAACTCAGCACTGCCAAGTTCACCCCTAAACCATGTTCTTAAAATGACACATCTACACGTCCCTTCAGGGATGATGACTCCACTATTTCCCTAGGCAGCCTCCTCCAATGCTTGACAACCCTTTCAATGAAAAAATTTTCCTCATTTCCTATCTAAAACTCCCTTGCCACAATTTGAGGCTGTTTCCTCTTGTTCTATCTATCGCTTGATGCCTGGGAGAAGAGGCCGACCCCCATCTGGCCCCTGTCAGGTGGTTATAGGGAGTGATAAGGTCACCCCTGAGCCTCCTTTTCTCCAGGCTAAACATGCCTAGCTCCCTCAGCTGCTCCTCGTAGGACTTGTGTTCCAGACCCTTCACCAACTCTGTTGCCTTTCTCTGGACACACTCCAGCACCTCAATGTCCTTCTGAACTGAGGGGGCTGGAAGTGAACACAGGATTTGCGGTGCAGCCTCACCAGTGCCGAGTACAGGGGGACAATCACTGCCCTGATCCTGGTGGCCATGAAGTTTCTAATACAGGCCAGGATGCCAGTAGCCTCCTTGGCCACCTGGGCACAGCTGGGTCATGTTCAGCTGCTGTCAGCCAGCACCCCCAGGTCCTTTTCTGCCGAGCAGCTTTCCAGCCACTCTGCCCCAGCCTGTAGCACTGCCTGGGGCTGTTGTGACCCAAGGGCAGGACTCAGCACTTGACCTTGTGGATCCTCATCCACCTGGCCTCGGCCCAGCAATCCAGCCAGTCCAGATCCCTCTGGAGAGCCTTCCTACCCTCCAGCAGTTAAACACACATGCATAAAAGCTGTCATTCACAAAGGACAGGCTGCTCCTTCGTAACTGAATTGTCTGTCAGACAGGAATATTCCCTGCACAGAATATCTCACAACCTGCATTAGTGAATCTTGGAACTCTTTTGAAAATATATGTATTTAGGGGTTTGTAATTTGTTCTCACCAATCTGCTGAACTTTAGAATGGCCCAGTATGAATCCTGGAAGCTGATCTCTTTCTGTGCCTGCCTTGTATCCAGCACGTTAGCATCCCAGTTCTCTTCTGTCAGCTTGGAGAGTCTTGATGTGAAATAACTGTTAGGGTAAAAAGACCACATATCTAAATATGGATGTCATTAATAACATGCCAAATCAGACATTTTGCCAGTTTAGCTGCTAGATTTTTCACAGGTTTGAAAAGATATAGCTGCTCAACTGCAAGTTCTGTTGTTTGCCTGATTGATACTGCTTGAAGATTTGCTTCCATCAATTTACATAATCAGTTTAGGACTCATGATGAATTGCACGACTTAAGCTGCAGTTGTTTGAACATGGTCTTGAATTATGAAGGACAAGTAAGCCAAAAAAATATAATACAGAAATATCAGGATGTATAAGCTTATATAAGCAATGTATTAGCCAAATTTAGCAGTGTGCAAGGAGAGTCATGATACTTCTTTTTTAGTATCTTAGTCAATATCCCTACTGTTTCTCCCTTTTTCTGCTTAGAAAGATTCCTCTACAGTCTCTGTAAAGATTTAAGTGTGTTACAGAATTTCTACTAGTAGAATTTCTAGACAGTAGAATTCCTACTGTTCAAGCTTTTAACTGCAGAGTAAAAAAGTGAGTCATGTTTTACATTTCATCACTTGAAGGCACTACTTATGAGTAGTGAGAGTATATATTAGGCAGGAAAGACTGGGTAAAATGAAGTGGCATGTGACATATGGGAAGTAAGGCCAATTGGTTGTGACAGGCTTTTCTGGATCTTTAAATCTCTGGTGATAAAAAGCAAACACAGTGTGTTAAAAAATCCAGTGCCATGGCTGGGTCCTCTTCTCTTTGTTGAGGAAATCAAAGGGTTGCAGTGAGCCCAGCAAATTCTATGTCTGTACTGAAGGGTAAATGACAGTAGGATATGGTGCTCCATGATGAAATTGTGTTTGTCTATAGTTGAGTATATTTGTGTTAAATTTTTTCAATAAAAGGAGTGCAGTGATTCTTGCATATTTGACCAACAGGTCTGCTTTGTAATTCCCAGCAGAAAACATGACTTCTGAATGAATATGTCACAACCAATTAGCCTAAAGAGAACAGACTGAGATGTGGTGGGCATGTTCAGTCTTCAGCTGCATAAAACATGGGTACAAGAAGGAAAAATCTCTTCTGCATGTCTGTGACAGGATCCAAGAAGAGTTCTGAAATTGCAACAGTGGAAAACATGGTTTAGAGATTAGGAGCATTTCTAGCAATAAAGCTGGAAAAGCCTGGAATACATTGCCTTGGGGAATTGTTAAGTCAGCACCAATGCTGGTCTTCGAAAACAGATTGGTCAAACATGTAACAAAACCCTAGCAAATCCTGCTTTAGCATAGGAAATGAACTAGAAGAATTCTCTGTATTTCTGTGAGAGCTGAATATTCTATGGGGCGGTGCTAATTTGCAGGATCAGACCAGGAAAATGTTTTGGTTTTCATCACTTTTACTCTGCAGTTGGAAAATGGATGGGCTATCAGAAAAGTGGAGATCTTTGAACACAGTATGTTAGAATATTAAGAAGGAATGGTGCCGATCGATAAATGTCAAAATTATAATTTTGGGAATGTGATGTCCGTTACAAGTCTCTGTTTGTATGTCTTTTAAATAACACAGTTACTCTTCAGGGAGCCTGTATCTCCACTACAGAATCAAGATTTTTTTAACATAATAATAAAAAAATCTTAACCATGTAGGAATATTTTCAGAACAATTTGACACTACTGGACAAAGTTGAAACTACACATTCAAGAGTAGTATATGAGACAAAATTGCTCTTCATAAATGACGATATGTCATGCACTCTGAAATGCAGCTGGCAAGCCCAAAACATGGTCCTTTGTTTGTTATGGACACCAGGTAAACTGTTGAACGTTTGTTTGCTGCCTGTAGGGTAAGGTCTTGTTCTTCTGTTTCTTACATAAAATGGAGCAGGAGCTTCAGTCATAGGTCATAGGAGGGTATATCCTTGTGCGTTCCTAAGTGGCTTTGGAGAGAAGGAAAGGACTGCTGCCAGAAAAAGCTGTGCAGCTTGATACCCAAAGTCATCTTAGTGGGGCCGGTTGGAATTGTGCAAGAAAGACGTAGGTCAGATGAGTGGGTTCGTGATGGCAGTCCCTTGCTTGCAGTTGTTATCTGTGTTGTGTCTTCCCACTGCATTCTCTTATCACTGAGTACTCCTTGCTGATTGTGCAGCCCTGTCACTGCTAGGTGTACAATTAATGACCCCAGATTGAGAATGTAGACCAGATTATGCTTTGCAATAAGATCTTTCCATTTGGAGAGAAGAAATCTGTAAGGACAAAACTGGGCTTATGGCCGGAGTTATATATTCCATCTCAGTGAGTGAGAGGAAGGAAGACTGCAGAAACTAGGGACTCACCTTGGTACTTTACCTTGGTTTTTCTCCTTATGCTATCTCTACAAAATCCTAGGAGATTTGTGACCATGAAGAGCTGATAATGCTAGTTTCAGACTAGTGTGAGTCAGGAAGCAAGAATTTCACCTGCAGATAGACCATGGGAAAAAAAAAAAAAGAACTTCAGGTATTTTAACATGTCACCATCCTGAACTGTTGCAAAACAAGCTGAAGTTCTGTGATTTTGATTCTCAGACTGATGTTCTGTTAAATGAATCACAATTATGTTTGTGATTAAGCCAGCCTTTCTTTCTAGATTCACACATCACTGATCAATGGCAGGCCCAGCGCTGATGATCCTTCACAGAAGCTGTTGGATTTTACTTCTGCACGATACATTCGCCTGCGACTGCAGCGTATTAGAACTCTGAATGCCGACCTCATGACTCTCAGCCATAAAGATCCTAAGGAACTAGACCCCATTGTCACCAGAAGGGTAAGATGATTGTTCGTAAATGGTTTTTGGTATAGCTTGATGGGAGAGTCTCTCCTGACCTGTTTGAGAAAGAGGAATTACTTAATCCTTGCCATTCACAGAGTGGCTTTGATAGGTTGTTAAATAATTTTTGCCTTCCCTTTGACACCACTAACAACAATATCTTGTCATAAACAACTTTGAGAAAAAGGTTTTTGAGACTGTTTTTATTTGTTTTATTTTTATTTGTTTGTGTAGATGATTTATGCTAGGAACAGTGTTTATAATGTTTTATCATTAAAATACAAAATATGGTTTGGCTGATGGAAATGCCACTTGAGGTTGGTCTTGATGCCACTGCAGTACCTTTTGTGGTGTATCGTGGATTTCAGTGCTATGGTTCATAAACATAATTATTTGAAAACATTGCTATTGTGGATTTTCATGTCTTATAAGAATTTTCTTCATTTTTTTAAAGGCTGTCATAATCAATTGTTTTCGAGCCCATGAATTAATGTTTGTATAGAATTCTGACAGTATTACTTGATTTCCAGATTTGATATTGAAACTGGGGAAACTGAGGCCCCAAGCACTTAGCCTGACTTCTTCAGGTTCTCACATAAATTCAGTATTGGAAGTCTACCTTCACTAACTGTTCTGTAGGATTTCTGCTTTGTATCTTGCCATTTTGACCATCTTAATTTGCCCAAGACTCATAGGTTAACACTTCAGAGTCTTCAAGTTTTTCTATGAAGGTAGGTTTTCTGATGAGGATAGGAGAACATGTTTCCTCCTTCCCTTCCTTTGTAGTTCTTTTTCCTGAATAACATCTGCAGGCAACACTTCCTTGTGCTGCAACAGGATTCTGCAGTTTGTGGCTTCTCTGATGCAGGCAGTTCTTGTGCTTTCTGAATAGCTGAGTACAGAAGGCAGAAAGGAACTTGGAGTTGGTCAGAGGTTGGTGGGTACTTTCAAGGCAGCCCCAGTCTTATCTTGATCATGGAGATGATCAAGATCATGGAGGTGATCAAGATCATGGAGATGCCCATTCAACTGCAGCATTTTAAAGCATAAAATCTGTATGTTTTGCATTTGCTGTCTGACATGGGAACTCCTAGCACGGAGACTGCAAGAGCAGAGAATTGGACAGCTGCTCCAGCTGTGCCTTGCTGGCAGTAGGGAAACGCACAGCCTGAGCAGGTGAGATGTTCCCATAAGGCAGACTGGTTGATATTTAGATCTATTGATAGTATTGGCATATCAAGACATACACCCCAAAAAGAAAGGTTTGACATGGAAGTATACAAGCATACAAACATATAGCTGGGAAACACGAATTTGGAGGACAAGGTTTCCCACTGGTTTTGTAACATACACAGTGTGCAATCCAGGGCTTAGTACTTCTCCGTCTACCACTGCTTAGTGCAGTTTTGCACGAAAAACTGCACATATTGGCCAGCCTTCCCAAATCCTGATGTTTCACCTTGAGTCTTACTTTGTTGTGCAACAAGCTACAACAAAGGCAACAACTTCCAGCTTTCTGGATGCTGTTTTTATTGGCTTTGAAAACTTTATTATGTTTGTTGATACCAATTACATTTAGTTTCCTGTACATAGTCTTGGAAAATGGCCAATTCAGACTCTGAGTGTTCAACAGCACCTTTATTTCTGTGTTCTTTTTATTTATTTCTGTCTGTAGCATTTGGTTATCACTGGTCTCTCATTCAACTTCAAGCTGCACACAGCTACTGTGAGCCATACACTGTCAGAAAACAAGACAGGAGATGAAGCAGGGAATGCAGTGAGAAATTAAATTCGGCTTTTGTCCTCCTTTCTCAGTCTGAACCTCCTTCTTTGTAGTTAAGGACTTGCTGTTCATGATAAGTCCCTGAATAGTTTTTGTAGTTCAAGCACATAACATTAAAAATCCTCCCAAAATACTGAACGTAAGAAATTTAAAACCGTAAAAAAATCAGTATGAAATCAAAGAAAATAGTTTGCTCCAACTCCAAGAGCCTTCAAAGAAATAACGGTCCAGGAGTCAGCATGTCTGACCACCCAGGGCTACCTCCTCTTCCTGAACCAGCTGCCATTAGGGTTGCTAGGTCTGAGAGCACTGAACTCTTCCCTTAGAAGTATCCTCAAAAAGAGTTTCTTTTTCATTCCCCTGTAGCACATACTTCCCAGGATACAAACAGGCCAACCATGTTGATACTGCAGCTGTAACTGAACCCAGATGGTCATTTCCTGCCTCTTCTTTGCCTTGAAAATTAAATCCTTTCCTTATTTATGTTGTTTTTGCTCACCACCTGGCAATATTAATGGATAGTATTCTGCTGTATCCGCAATTTTTAAACTAAGAGTTTGGATAGAATATTTGACTGGCTACACAGTAGTAGCAAAGAGCTGGTCTGCAAGTCAGTGTGCAGAGTGGTTTTAAGGGAGGGAGAGTTCCCATTTTAAGGAAGCGTACTCTTAGTCCCCACACCCACACTAAAATATGGCAATTTTTTATGCTTCATGGATTCTTATAAAGTGAAAAAAGGTAGTTTGGCTTTTTTTGCAAGTAAATTTTGGCTGAGGTCACATTTGGTGGTCTTTGCTGAACCAGAGTTATTTCACATACTTACTTAAAAGTTAAAGTCACTTACTGTTTCATACCAATAAGGAAAAGCATGGGAAAAACAAAAAATGCAAAAATGGAAGGTTTCCCCAAATGGCAAATATTTTCAAGTATTTCTTTTCTTTTTCAAGTCACAGAGTAGTTGAATGCTGGCATTTTATTTTGCAGAGTAGGGCAGGAAGATGTAAATACATGTAAATGTCTTTTATTCATACCTTTCTCAACTTCGTTTATTTATAGTACTACTATTCAATAAAGGACATCTCTGTTGGTGGCATGTGTATTTGTTATGGCCATGCTCGAAGCTGTCCTCTGGATGAAATCACAAAGGTATTCTTAATCTCATTATTTTCTCAAAACAACTTTTCCAATTAAAATAAAACCATTCTTAAGGAGAATGAGAAAGAAGAAGCTAAAAGAGATCTTACGATGCATACAAATTATTTACTATTTTTTTTTTCAGAGCAAGCATATCTGGGTTTTGTAGTGTAACTTTCTTAAATTAAACTCTTCTTCTTTGGCATTGAATTTAAACAATTCAAGGGGCACAAGACATAGTGTGTCTTGCAGCACAGGAGATTTGCCCCTCCTGTTCTGGAAAGGCTATTCCCCAGTTGTTGATGTACCATGCTGGAGCAGTCCAGAGCTAATTGTTGGGTATTTGTGGGTCATGCCATTTTTTGGAGTAAGGCTGATAGTGGGCAGACTTTTGGCAAAATCGATTAAAATATCCATTAAAAAATATTTCAAGAAAGTTAATATTTTATTCTTAGAAACTGCAGTGCCAGTGCGAACACAACACGTGTGGAGAGAGCTGTAACAAGTGCTGTCCAGGCTACCGCCAGAAACCATGGAGACCAGGAACCCTTTCTGCTGGGAACAAATGTGAGAGTAAGTATGCACAGGCATTTAGATTACTGTCTTCATGGGATTTTTCAGAGGTAGAGAACCTACTTCTAATCATAACTGTTAAGATGGTTTTAAATAATCTGTTCAGTGTGACTCTGTGGCTAGTGGAGTTGTCATGTAGTACAGCTTCCAGAGTCTCTTTTTCAAAGGGACTTGGGGATTTATTGTACTCCTGTAGAAACTAGCGGATTTGCATCAATCATTTTGTTAGCTACTTGAAATGCAAATTTCATAGATTGATCATAAATTTAGTCAGATGAAGAACTTTGTTCTGAAAACAAATGTTTTGGAAGAACCTCCATATTGGCCAATTACACTTCAGATTGTCTGATAGATTGACTTAGGCCGTGCCAGTACAGCTGAATGTGTTGCTAGGGCTAGTTGGTGCATTTTATCACTTCACATTACTGATGCATAGCACAAGCTGCAGACAATTAAGAACCTATTAGATAAAATTTAAAGTTCTGGATGGAAAAGTAATCTTTTTAGTTGAAGTCTTTGCACAAGTCATAACGTCACTCTTTGGAAAGCAGTTGTTTATGACAGTTTGGACTGAAGTATCCTCCAAATGAAATAAAATTTCTACTTAAGTACTTCTTTGTGGACTTCTTAGATTTTGTCTATAATAAAAATAAGAGAAGAATCAGGCAGGTTTTCTTCTATAATGCGGAGGACAGGAAAAGAAGGAGCAGTTATTGCTAATTTTACACTCTTGACAACAGTCCTGACAAGGTTGTCTTAGTAGATTATACAGAATACTGATAAAAATGGTGCTGTTCTAGTGATAACAGTGGTTTTGAAATTTGCTTCCTTGCTAAGAAATATAGTGTGTTAAATCCGATGAAGCACATGGCATGGTTAAAGGGAAAAAGCACACTTTTGAGGTCAATTGATAGGCTCTTGTACTTACATTTTGAACTTTGAAAAATGTCAGAGTTGTAGGAAATATTACACAGTGCAAATAAGAAAAAAAAATTGATTTCTTTTCCATTCCTTCTCAGAATGCAACTGTCATAACAAAGCAGAAGATTGTTATTACAACCAGAGTATTGCAGATCAGAAAAGGAGCATGGATATTCATGGCCAGTATATAGGAGGTGGTGTGTGTTTAAACTGTACTCAACATACTACTGGAATCAACTGTGAAATGTGTGCTGATGGATATTTTAGACCACACAAAGTAAGATTTAGAAAATGCCATTCTAATGTTTTGGTGAATTACAACATGGTACCATGTCTATTTCAGATGATTGTGATTAATATATTGGTTTTTTTATCAGCTGCAGAATAGCTAAGAACTGTAGAGGGGTGTTTTTGTAAATGACATAACACCAGAGCTTTCAGATAAAACCAAAATGCTCGTTCAGTTATGTGGGAGGGCAGATCAAGCTGTTGGAGAAGAAAGTTATAAGTAAGGATGAAACTTAATATCCTAGTGTGGAAATGTGCATGTCCTGATAGGAAACCCATTTCTCCTGTGGGTAAAGCTCTAAAAAGTGCCAGTACTAGAGTTTCACTGTCTTCAAAAGTGACAAAATTGTGTACCATCCTCTATCAGCCCATTTCAACCAGTGTTAAAAAGGACTTAGCCTTGAGATGAGAATCTTTGGCTCATGAGATGTTGCAACAAATGCTCTTCTTGATATGATTGTTGTAGAGCTTGTGCTCTCTGAGTATACTTTCCAATGTCACTCTTTGGAAAAAGGTCATAAACTCTACAAGACATTTGTTAAGATGTGGCTGACAGAGTTAAACATAAGAACTTATATAACTTAACTTTGCATATAACTGCAGTTTTTAGAGGTCTCTATATAATGAGACATTCTAGGTTCATGCATAATTTGAAAAATCCATACTTTAAAAATCTGGCATGAATTGCTGAGTCAAGAGAGCAAGGATGAGTCCATAGAAGTATGGTTAGACAGCAGATACAGCTCATCCAAAAGTAAACTGGAGTCACATATTGTCTTACAGTTGCTGTAAGAAGCACTGAAGACAGGCCTTCAATCAACTCACAGCCATTAAATGTGTACCTAGAGATCATTACTGATTTGTTTTACAGCTGAAGCACCTCAAAGGACAGTTCTCCCCACAAAAAAATAAAATCTTGCCATATGATTTGCGCTGCCTTATATTTCAAAGATTTATAGATCATGAAGTCAGAATGAGTCGTTATTAATAGAGAAGCTGTCCTTCCATTGAACAAAGAGCCAAGGATTTCTTTAATTTCCTTTCTCTTTGAACCAGAATATCTTCGCAAAAAACATCCACTCTTGTCTTAAACATTTCCATGTCGTCTGGCAAACCTTCACAGTGCTTAATTGATGTTACTTAAAAAAAAAATCTATTTATGCTGAATGTGTCAGACTTCAGCTTCCAGCCATTAGCTATCTTTGTGATACTGAAGATCAACTTCTGTTCCTACATTTAAGTTTTTTTCTAGGCTGCAATACCCTGATCCTTCTGCTTGCTAGACTAGTGCCTTTATTATTATTATGCCCCATATTATCTTTTCCCAGTCTTTATTCATTTTAATTTTGGCGACTGAAGACAGGACACAGATGTGACTTTACTTTTCCCAGTTAATAATTTGAGAATTTGACAGAGAACTTTTATTTTATAGGTTTCTCCCTATGAGGATCACCCCTGCTATCCCTGTGGCTGCGACCCGTTTGGCTCCCTGAGTTCTGTCTGTGTTAAAGATAAGCACCATTCTGACTCTCAGCATGGTAAGGAAGTGGGAAGTGGGAAGTGCCTTTTCCCTAAACTTCAAGTCTGGCTGAATTTGTGGTCATTGAAGTTTGAGGGAACCCTGTCTACTTTGAATGGCTGCCTTTTAGGTACCACTTCAAAAGACTGGTAAATCTGTGAGGGTGAGGCTGAGGCATAACATAGTTTTATGATTTTAAGGTATATCATTTCCTTGAATGTGTTCTCCTGTGGGGACTGTGGGCTCCCACTGTGTAAAACGGTGTGAGGTGTTGAGATCTAACACTGTTGTTTGTGAACACTGTTACAGCTGTCACAAAATCCATTTTGCTGCAGTTTCTGTGCATCTGGTACTTTAAACATGAAAAATAGATGGTGAGACTGACCTTGTGCCAAGTATCTGTGCAGAATATAACATGGAGTGTAATAAAAAAGGAATGCTAAATTATTTGTACCCTCTGAGACATCTTGAATCCAGCCTATTGCTTACTCTGATTTTTTTTTTTTTCTCTGCTTTTGCTATTCAAGGGACTTGGCCGGGTCAGTGTCAGTGCAGAGAAGGTTATGCAGGAGAAAAATGTGATCGTTGTGCGTTTGGGTATCGGGGCTTCCCAAACTGCCTGCGCTGTAACTGCAGCATGATTGGCAGCATTAATGAAGATCCATGCACAGAGCCTTGTCTTTGCAAAGTGAGTACTAAACTGCCATTTTTGTTCAAAACTGAGTCTGTGCATTAGTTTATAAACTCCTTTTTAATAGTGAAATTACTTCATTAACTGGGGAAATCCCTTCCTTTATAAGAAGTAACCTGGTGTACACCTGACAACCTAGAAATTAAAACTATTGATTATTGTCTGTACTGAAGAACGTGGTAATTTATGTTGAGTAGTTCTGTATGTTACTGATACAACATTTTCTATAATGATGGGCCAGACTGACATTAAAATGAAATAAAACCTGTACATGTGTGAGGCAGTCACAGAGAATGAGTATGCCTAGCTGAGTTTGGTTTTAGGAATGAGCTGATATTTCTCTTCAAAGCCACTGATTGCTTGTAAATGAAAGTCATGTTTAAAACATCTGCTTTGTGTGAAGAAACAGCAGGCATTTGGAAGGAACTATTGGAACACTTGCACTAGACATATGTATGAAATATTATTTAATTATTCAATTACAAAATATAAACCATAAAAATGTTTTAAAAGAGAGGAGTTTTGCAGCATTTTATTTTTTGGTAAATATCCAAACCTCTTAAAATGTCTTGCAGCTGTAGATTCCACTGAATTTTATTACAAAACTGTGTTAATATTTAAAGAAGTTACTTAATTTTCTGAACCAAATGTTAGCTAGTAGTTTATGTATTTGTTGCCAAATATGAAAATGAACAGGAGCCAAAGATAACATGGTTTGTTTGACACTTCTTCTGAAAATTTAGTCCTTTTGCATAATTTATCTGATCCAAAATATCAAACCTATATAAATAACAAAAGTTTGGAAAAATGAAATTGCTCCAATCGCTAATTTAAATACGAAAGAGGAGATAGATGCCTGATTCTGAGCTAGGATAATGCTGTATCAGCCACTGCAGCTAACTAGTGAAAATTTTGGTATAAACTGGACTAGAAACTGCCCCTTTTCAGTGCTGCTGTGGGTATGAGCCTGGCATCCAGAATTTTTAGGCCAGATCACAAAGAGTGTCACCAGCCAGCGGACCACCCATGGAGATGAAAGGAGCAAAGTTGTGCACTCCAGATACTGAATGAAGGAGACAGGATTTCTAAGCCTTTGCAGACTCTGTGAACACAGTAGAAAGAGCTATTCTTTTTTATCGGGTGCATTTTGTGATATTTGATCTTTCCTGAAACACAGTTCTTGAGGTCTAGTCATTAGATAAGATTTTTATTTTTCATTAAAAAATAAATAATTTCTGTCTAATAATGTTACAGAGACAGTGAAATGTGGGATCCAAATGCATCCTGAGGACCGAGAAATAAAAAAGCTAAAAAGAGCGTACAAATACTATTTCTGAAAATTCAAGATTTTAAGATCTCATTATCTCAGGGGGCACTTTGCCTGAGGTTTTCCCCAGATTTTCATATGGACAAATAGAACCAGCCATCCTCAACCTTTGAATCAGAACTAGAGATCATAAATTTTTAATATCCTTTGCAAACACAGGTTGTACTTTGCTTACAAAAGCACATAACCTGCCTATCTAGAGAGGTCTTATGTAAACTTGACATGCCAAACAGTGTTTCAGAAAAAAAGACAGTTGGAAGTCTCAGATTCTCTCTGGTAAGCCTAAAATTTGATCCATACGACCAAATCTGATGTAAGTCTGCAATCTGGAGGGATTCTTGTGACTGAAGTGAAGGTACCCTGGTAACAGCTTCTGAAAGCAGAATTTGGTCCACAGGCTTTGCATTTCACGTGGCAATGCAGAGCTCGTATAGGCCTCCTCAAAACGGGAAGACGGTTGTGCTTCACCTGTATGCCTTGCAGTCTTAGTGTCCTACCCATATGCATCAGGGAACTTTGTGAGGTGTTCTGTAAAGTTCTCTTTGCCTTGGTAGTGGAGATTTCCCACAGTGGAAACCAAAGGTTGAGATTGGACAGTGGTGTCTGTCCAGGTCTTGTCCTGATATGAAGCTAGGACATTATCAGAATTTTGACCCTGGCAATAGGAAATGTTCTGTATCTTACTGTGTGGAAATGCCCATGGACATCTGCTATTTACACAACTTTGTGGGCATTTATCAAATATTTTCTCTGGTGGTTTGTTTCTCAGCAGCAGTTGTCTAAACTTTTTGAAGAAAATAGCCACATATTTGCTGCACAAATCTTCCAAGAAAAAGATATTGGCTGCACTATTCTGGATTTTTTTTTTCCTGTAAATTCTGCATTGAGAGAGGTTTGTAGCTGTACGCTCTGAACTACCCCATTTGCATGGCAGAAGACCAGTGAAAGGAGCTAAAGGAGTGGAGTACCTCTGCTTCTGGAGTAGGAGTTTCTGGACCTTATCCAGAGCATATTTGGAGGAGGAGTTGTGAGCTATCCATAAGTATGTGTGGTGTTTCTCCAGGAAGAGGTGGCAGCAGTAGTGGGGGTCACAGTGTAAATATTGAGAGATGACTGAGAAATTTTAACCTTGAAGCTGGCTGTGGTAGCTCCAACAGCCTGGTCTTAAAGGTGAACTTTCTGGATTCTGTCTGGTGAGCTATATGAAAGGTAATCCATCTGGATTCAGAAAATGTGAGACCTTTTCTCCAGAGCAATCTACAAAGTCAAGCTACAAAAGGAGTAGACTGGCAAGCTGGCAGAAGCTTTTCAAACCCTGCCCGTGTATATTGTCCAGAAATTTTACTGCAACAGAACCCTTGCCAAGACTTGTTTAGATTTTGATGAACTGGCAAATTCTGATGAATTTTTCCAATCAGTTTCAGTTTTAAGCTCTGAGTCTTATTCAATAATCCTGCTGTGCTGAAATGTGTTTTCTTTTATAACCTTCTGAATGCTGTTATGCCTAAATCCCACCTAATCCACGGTATTTGTTACCATAATAATGCTGATGTGAACCAAATGTTATATGCCTTTGACAGGAAAATGTAGAAGGTGAAAACTGTGATCTCTGTAAACCAGGATTCTACAATTTGCAAGAAAGAAATCCTCAGGGCTGCACAGAGTGTTTCTGCTTCGGCGTTTCTGATGTCTGTGACAGTCTTACATGGCCCATCAGTCAGGTATTTATATGTTATGTCCATGACCTAATATTCTTTCCTCAGGCAGCTGCAAAATGTACTATATGTCTCTTTGACACGTGCCCAAGTTAACTGCAAATTCTGGTATGTGTCTCCTTACAGAGGAATGGATTTTCAGTATCACTGAGCAGCTCTGAGGTAGTCAGCAAGTCATCCCAGTGCAGGCTCTGGCCCGGCTGGCTTGCAGTAATATCAGGGCATTGGGTAGTGGAGGCTGCAATAATGCAATGGAAAAATGAATTTTTTTCTGACCGTTAAGGTTTTTCATGCTGAAGAGATAAACCCCAACCTGTTTCCTTTCTCTCATACCTACTGGACAAGGCTATTAGACTTCTGGCAATATGGCTAATACCCTTTCTTAGCAGTGTTTATAAATATCACTGTCTTCTGAATCGACGGTTCTTGAGTTGTGGGGCTTTGGGGCCACTCTTTTTCCACCGAATTCCTTATGTATCTTTGCAGAGCTAGCCACACTTTGGTCTCCTGTTTTGTGTGCCAATAAAAAGGGAGGAAAACACATCAAATTGACTGAAATCCTATGATTGCACAAAACTTTCTGTGAGAAGAACAAAGCTCTCTCATCTTGCTCCCTCTTCTGAGACTGTAGTTTTTACTTTCCTCCAGCTCAGCCCTGTCTATAAATGGGGTCAATAGGCCTTGAAGCCTTTGAAGTTCTGTGTTTCTGTCTCAGGGAACTGATAAGTATAATGTTGATTTTGCTGGAAGGAGGAAAATCGCACTCATTAAATTTTTGCTCCTGTCTAATAGAGAGGTGGAGACTATCCTAGTCAGAAGTGGCATATTTGCATATATTGGGTGTCAGACTTGGCTAAAGGAAGTGTTCTAGGTCCATCAGTTTTAATGAATATCTAGGAAGAGGTGAATGCTTTCTCAGTGACACAACTGCCTAAGTTCCATTAATATTATTACTCTTTCTTGTAGATTTCAGACATGACTGGATGGCTCATTACTGATCTGTACAAAGCAAGGAGTGTGCAGCCTCAGCGAAGCCAATTTGATGGACCCCATCAAATAAGTATTAACAACACTGAGGCTGTGAAAGTCCTGAAACAGACTTATTACTGGTCAGCACCTGAGGCATACCTAGGAAATAAAGTAAGTACTCAGCTAAGAAGTCAAAACTCCTTCATAGTTTCTCTGTCTTAACTATAACCTATTGCTCTGAATATATAGTTTCTGTAATTAAAGATTACACATAAACCCCAGTATTACCAAACTTCTCACTGTATCTCTGATTTTTAAATCAGAATGTTCCTGTGCAGACATTCCCAGTACCGTCTTTTTGCTCTTTGAGTTCATCCATCTCCCCACTTCCTTCTCTGCCTATCCTTGACACAGTATAATCTCTTGACTGTTACTGATTTATATGCTCACATTTCCCATAGACTTGGTGTGGCTATGGGACACGAGAAAGAAACACACTCACACACTGAGATGTCAGAAGGCAAATGAATTCAAGTGTTTATTTTCCCTCGATATTTATACATTTCTCGATCCGACAGTGGATTGGAAGTTGAGATTAACACCTCTCCAACCACACTGGTTAAAAAGACTGTCCATCATGATTTCTCTCATTGTAAAAGAATCATAACTAAAAAGAACAGTTAAGTAAACGTTGGCTATTATTTACATGAAAACTGTGAGAACTTTGGCTCCAAAAAATGTAAATTCAGAAGGCTGAGAAAACCAGGGCGACAACTTGGTTTCTATCCCAGAACTTACGCCCTTCATGCCTTGTCCAATAACAGTAGATGGGACCATTAAAATCTCCTGCTTCTTGGCCATCTTTTGTTTCCAAGTAACTAGTCTTTAATTTTTGCCCTGTTTACTAGCTAAAGCTCTGGGTGTCCTTGTTTTTGCAGCAGAATCACAGAATAGTTGAGATTGAAAGGGATGTCTGGGGGTCATCTTGCCCAGTTTCCCTGCTCGAGTAGGGACACCTAGAGCAGGTTACCCAGTACCGCATCCAGGGAGCTGCTTCTGAGTATCTGCAGGGATGGAGACTCCACAACCCCTCCGAGCAACCTGTGCCACTGCTTGGGCACCCTCACAATAGGTGTTTCCTGATGTTCAGCAGGAACCTCCTGTATTTCAGGTTGTGGTCACTGCCTCTTTTCCTGGCATTGGGCACCACTGAAAAGAGCCCAGCTCCATCCTCTTTGCACCCTCTCTTAAGGTGTTTTTATATCCTGATAAGATCTCTCTGAGCCTTTTGTAGGCTGGACGGTCCTGCTACTCTTGGTCTTTCCTCATGTGAAAGATGCTTCAGGCTCTTAACCTTTTTAGTGGCATTTTACTGGACTCCTTCCAGTGTGTCCAACTCTCTCTTGTACTGGGAGGCCCAGAACTGGAGTCAGAATTCCAGCTGTGGCGTCACCAGTGGTGAGCAGAGGGGAACCTTGCAGCCTCACCTGTAATTATTTTCAGTCCAGTTTCTCTGGCCATGGAGCCTTGTTTATTATCAGTGTAGTGGCACAGTAAATGAAAACAAGTCTAAGAAGTGTAACATTAAGCAGCAGCTTTTGCACAGGGCAACACTCACTCAAATTCTGATTTCTTACTCATTTGATATAGGCCCAACTCTTGGTTAACTTACTTTGAAGTAGTCAGCAGCAGCTGTGGGGCTAAGGACCCTGAAATGTGGAATGTGGAATATGGAATGTGAAAAACTCCAAGATGCTGTGCCCCTTGGCTAGGATGATAGTGTACACCTCTGCTGTCTGTTCAGAGTCCTGTTAGTGTTTCACTGAATGAGGGCACTTACCTGAATCACCTGTGGAGCCTTGAGCTAGCTCTCACCACCTGCACAGCAACAAGCCAGCTCTTGTCCCTGTGCTGACACTCATGGCATGTTAAACTTTTCCTGTAAAGTGGTATTTGTAAGCGTACAGTTGTATTATAATTTGGACATTGTACCGACCCAAGTAATTTCTTTATGTTGGCTGGAGGTTATCGTGTTGTTAAGACTTTGCTTTTTGTCATTTCAGCTCACAGCTTTTGGTGGAGACTTGAAATATACGGTATCTTACGACATTCCAATGGAGAGTGTGGACAGTGATATAGTGTCTAGTGTAGATGTCATCATTCAGGTGGATTTTTTTTCAGCTTGTTACTATTCAGACATTATTAGGAATCTATGAAGGAGTTAAAAAATGAAATAATGTTTCTATAGAACTAGTTTTATCAGTTTTAAGTCCCTTAAAAGGCACTATCAAGATTTTATTACTACTCGTTTCTCTGGTTTTCTGGTCCATTTGTCTGAAATTGTAGGTATACAATACTAGTTTTAAATGCTAAATACCTAAAATTTAATTTGTGACTATATGAAAGAGTTGCTTATAACCAAATGTACAAAGCTGTGTTTACAAAACAAACTGCAATACACTGGAAATACTTACGCTTATGAAACAGGTGAGTGTTCTTGCTGATTGCTTACTTTTCTAGATTTATGTTGCAGTTAGAAAGTAAGACTCTATATTGAATCCAGGCATCTCCAAAACCATTATTTTTTAGTATCTACATAGCAATAGAACAAAGGAGAGAGGAGATTCTGTTTTGTAGAGGTGCTTGACTTCTGTAATTCAGTTCATTCTTTTACAGAAGAATTCTGAAGTCTTTGAACTGAGAGAGAGTTGGATTGTGGTCTTCCTTTTACTTATTGTTTCTTAATGCAAGGAATTTAATTTGATTACCTCTTTTCTGTGCTACATGGATGTGTATTTGAGACTAAATGTTATTGCTTAATGAAATTTACATGCAAATATGGAAAATGTTTTCTCTTGCCCTTCAATTTCAGGGTAATGGGCAGATTCTGAGTACAAGGGCAGCGGGCTTGTCATTACAGCCGTATGAGGAGTATTCTAATTCAGTGAGATTTGTATCAGAGAACTTCATCGAGTTCAATACAAAAAAAGCAATAGACCGGGAAATGTTGATGACTGTTCTGGCAAATGTGACCCACCTTCTAATCAGGGCCAACTACAACATTGCCAAAAAGGCTGTGTACAGGTAAATGAGATAAAATATTCAAGTTAATCTATATACTTCTATTATTTTTCTGCGTATGAATCATGATTCTTAGTGGCAGTATTCCTGAAGTTTAATGTTAATAGTTTCTAGAAAAAATGTTTATTGAATTGTCTTAAGACCAGTCTTTGTCCCCAAAACACAGTCATATAGAGTGTGTGGCAAGGGACATTTGGTTTTAAAGATATCTGATAGCAGAAACGTTGTCTTCTGCTTTAAAGGAATACTGCATAAAAGCTGTATTACAATGGCTGCTTTTTTTAGAGGGAAATGCCTCCAGAACTCTCTGCAGCATGCTTATTTTGGTATGTGGCACGTTAATCCATCACTGACTGTTGAAAACCTGTCAATAAAGACAGTGCTTGTAATTTCTTTTGATGTTTGTTTGTGGATGTATTGATACTCATCTCTAAGGGAGTGCTTAATTGGAAAATTAGGCTGGAATGGATTAGCTGATCATTCCATAGTCTCAATCCAGCATTGGCAGTATCTATGTCAGACCTTTAGATCTTTGTTTTACCTGTTCGGAATAAAGTTGTATTGCTCTCAAGGGAATCAACTTCATCATTTACTCCCTTAATTTTCTTAGACTCACTGGCAACCTTTCTTCCTCATTCTCTAATTTAGAGTGTGGTGCTCCAATTGAATCCATAACCAAGGTTATGGATTCAAACCCTCATATGGGCCATTTACTTAAGAGTTGGACTTGATGATCCCTTTCAACTCAAAATAGTGTGTGAATATTCTGTCATTTGTTAGTATTTCATGTCAATAAAATAGGAACTGATACCAAATTTGCTTTGTGCACTCACACCACTCTGGTGACATTTGTGTTCATTTTGGGACAGTGTGTTCATCTTTATGGAATGTTAGTAAAGATTTCTCACAGAAATGTTACCTGTGGCTGAGAAGATTTGTCTCTTCTAGTAACAATAATGATAGCAGAAGGGCATGTCTACTCCCAGGACTGCAAATGTTGTGATAAGAGTATGATCACAGACTTTTTATAGAAGAGATTTATGCCTGTTCCTTGGTTGTCTCTGCCAGGGAGCAGTGCTCAGTTGTGTTACCTTTCCAGAAGCAAACTGTCCTGGTGAAGATCAAGTTTGGGGAAACAAATGTTGTGATATTTTCCTTCTTGACCTTAGGCTGGACTCTGTGACCCTGGATACTGCAAGTGCAAATGTTATAGATCTTTCTTCAGCACCAGATGTGGAATTCTGTGAATGTCCTCAGGGTTACACAGGAATATCCTGTGAGGTAACCTCTTGCAGTGTTTTGTGTATGCAAAATGATCTCCTGCTGAAAAGGATCTAGGTTTTAAAGGCAGACTGCCTCCAATTATACTGCCATTAAAGTATATGCTCTGTGGTGAATTGCTACCTACTGTACATTACATGATCTTGTGGATATATTATTTCAGATACTCTAAATGGGATTTTAAACTTATTTCTTGAATTCTTTTTCATGGCACTAAAAATGATGATGCGCTTCAGAATATCAGTGTTGCAGAGGGAGCAGCTGTGAAAGCTCTGTGACGATGTTTTGATCTTACCTTACTCATTAATAGCACTTTTTCTGGATCTGGATCACATTCAGTTTATTTCTGTTATGTGCCATTAAGTTTATGGAAGCAATAAGGAACCTTAGCAGGGAGGAATGCTAGCTTTTGGAAGAACCCACAAGGGTGAAATGCATCGTGCAAGGCAGTGTCTTGTGTATCTGTGAATAGAAGATTTAGAGAGGCACAGACAATCCCACTGCAGAATAGCAGGAATTATTTTTACAAATAATTTCAGCATGAAGCCTTGTGCTATAACATTCTTATTGATTCTGCAGAATCATTAACATCATTAACATTCTGCAGAATCATTAACAATCATGGTAGAACATCTCTTTTCTGTTGTCCCATAATAAGGGGTTTCACATATTAAACCACACAAAAGTTGACTTTATTGCCTCCAGGGAACAAAGGGATGAATCAAAGTTTTAGGGAGTTAATTGTTATCTCCTTTATTCAGTGCAAGTGAAAAACAACCACCAGAAAAGAGCTACGGTGACATCAATAGGGTTGAAAGAGCATTCAGTTACCACAGTGTGAATGGGTTGGATGGTGGGTGGTCAGAAGGGCACTGTTTGAACATATTTTGATGTGTACTTTAAACACACATAATGCTACTGCTTTTTCTCCCTTCATTTCTTTTCAGTCCTGTCTCCCTGGGTACTACCGTGTGGATGGAATACTCTTCGGCGGTATTTGTCAACCCTGCAAGTGCAATGGGCATGCAACTGAGTGTGATATTCATGGTGTTTGCTTTGTAAGTCATCCTTCAAAGTGTTCTGTGTTTTAAGCATCTATTTAGGAATTAGGAGAGCATTTTGACTGTGGGAGACAAGTTTATGGTGTGCACAGATTTCAAGCTATGGGTACCGAGTGTTTATTTTTGTTGGTTTTCATTGTTTAGTTCAGAGTGGGTTTCAGGGCTCCATTAATGTGTTTTCCAATAAAGAGTTTGTTTCAGTTTATCATTTCAAGTGGGGAATAGAGCTAATACAAAAATCCCATCATATACTGGCTGATAAAAATCTTGACTTTGCTTGCTGCAGGTTCCTAAAAAGAAATACATTAAGTGGTGAATATCTGTTTTCAGATATATGTGCATCTTCCATGACTAATACCAGTGGAAATTGCACATTATCTTCTGAAGAGAAAATTTAGCTCTCAGATCTCTTTTGAAAATTGAAGGTCACTGGAATAAAATGGCTAAACACCAGTAAAAACTATATAAGTTTGTTACTGCAAATATGTTCAATATTTAAAACATACCTAAGTATGTGTATAAGTAATGTGGCTGGTTTCATAGAGTAAAGTATATTCTAAAATGTAGGGAAAAACAATCCGGATTGTTACAACTCAGAAAAAAAATATCAAACACTAATTTTCAAAGTTCTAGGCTTTTCTTCACGGCTTGAAGAATGGCTTCCTTGAAGGCATACTGCATGCAGACTGCTGTAGGAATCCCTCAGAGCTGAAAAACCATCAAGAGAAAATCCAAAGATTTTTTCCACGTCTCACAGGCTTGTCAACCATCAAGGGAAAATACAAATATTTTTTCCATGTCTCACAGGCTTGTCAGCACAACACGACAGGACCTTTTTGTGATCAGTGCTTGCCTGGCTTCTATGGAAATCCATCCCAAGGAACATCTGAGGACTGCCGGCCCTGTGCATGTCCTCTGAGTTCTGCTGCAAACAAGTAAGCTTCTTATGCAAGACTGTCTTTTGCATCTTCAGCAAAACGAGAAAGTGAGATAAAGAAAAATGTCATGACATCTGAAGGAGAGAGAAAAGGACTTTTTTTCTTCATCTTCATTTGAGTATGTCTCATAGAAACATTATTTTTCCAGGTAGACAAATATATAGACTAGGTTAAGAGAGGCTGAGTGAACTAGTACAATTTTGCATGGTGGTTGAAAGTAATAATTCAACCTGTCCTTGAACTTTGCACCAAAATCATGGTTATCTTCCAAGTTTTTTCAGAAAACAGCAGAAGGACAGAAGAGTTGTATCTGAAAAAAAGTACAGCCATTGTACTGCTTTGCTAGAATGAAAGCCAAGTTTTTAGGAAGTTTTAAAGTCTTCCTTTTAGAGGAAAAAACCCCAAGAGGTTTTGAAAATTATACATTAATTTTGACACATTATTATGTTAAAAGCATTGATAAACCAGAAAAAAATTACAATTGCATGGTTTTATAGATAGGCGCAAGGAAGGGTGGATATCAAATGTTTGTAGAAGTCATGTGATTCTGTGCGTTGATACCAACTGCCATAAATATTGTTGATAGTTTCAGTCCTACTTGCCAGCTGAGTGAAGAAGGTGGAATTGTCTGTGACAAATGTCTTCCAGGCTATACTGGTTCTCAGTGTGAAAGGTATGTACACTAGTTTTGGGTAAAACATCTATATCATTGCCATCACTATCTGTTCATCATCCTATCTTCCTTGTATTGTTCACGCCACAGGTACAGAACATTCCTAATAAAATTTTCTTCTACGTTTTGTCTTTCATTGTAATACAGAGACACTTTAGATTAAAATTTAATAGGAAATACTCCCTTCAGTGGAGAGAGTGTATGACATGACCATGAGAGTGTATGACATGACCATAGTCCAGCTGATAAAGTTTTTAAACTCCAATGCAGGTGTGCTAATGGTTACTATGGGAATCCTCTTATTCCTGGACAATCGTGTGCTCCTTGTGAATGCCACGGCAATGTAAACCCTGAAGAAGAGGGCCACTGTGATCCCTTCACAGGACAGTGCCTGAAATGTTTGGGGAACACAGCAGGTCACCACTGTGAGAAGTGTGCTGATGGGTATTATGGGGATGCAGTGATTGACAAAAACTGTCGTGGTAAGTTGTTATTATTATTACTCTCAACATGTAAAGAACACAAAAATGTGGTGTTCATGGGCAAAATGATGGGGACGTGCACCTTTGCTGAAAGAGTTGATCTTCAAGTTCTGAGTTGGCAAGTGCAGGTTGAAACCCCTGAAAATGGGTTGGGTTAGGCTGAGGGAGGGGAATGTATTGTGTTAGGGTTTGGCACTTGGTATCCCTGAACTTACAGGCTTACTTAACACTGTCCCTCCAGTGGTGTGCTGTACACATTTCCTTCTTCTGAATGTCACATATAAGGCTAGAAGAAACAAACTTCTCAAATACAGCTATTCAGAGGTGTTTTGGGTTTTTTTTTATTTTAGTCCAAATGCACAGGCATTACTGTAAGATGTTAGCATCTGTGGGATATAAATAGGTGAAACACACCAGATTTTGAATTCTGTATAGTAATGAATGTGAATAGATACACATGATTAATTTTTTAATTTGGTTTCTTTTTGTCTGAACACAAGCCTGTGCCTGCCATGTGAATGGTTCCCTTTCAAGTACTTGTCAACATGAGACAGGCATCTGTTCCTGCAAATTGAATGTGATTGGAGAAAGATGTGATAAATGCTTGGTAAGCAAATATATTACCTGTTGCTAATATACACATTTTTTTGTCTTCCTCTGCATCTATAGATATTGATTTGAGAAGATACAAAGAATAGCAGCAAATATGCAGTCAAAAAACCAAACCAAACACTATTAACAAACCTGAGGGGATCTTAGAGCCGTACTTCTGTAAAATGAAGTCTGAGGAGGGAATATCTGAAGAAATGTGGTTGGTGCTAATAAATACATCATGACTGAATGCCAACAAGGGATTCAGCTGAAAGGCAGGCCTGTTTATAAGAACAAATAGATATTCACTGGTGATACAAACCAGCACTTTCCAGTCTATGCTAAGTGTAGAACTGCATCAGAGACCAGAGCAGGAAGTCTGTGCCCAGTTACTGCCTTTGTGCCAGCCCAGCTGAATGACTTTGGATACACATGTACAGGAGGTCACTGACCTGCTCTGTTCTAGACTTTCATTCATAGTCACAGGTATCTGGGCATGACCAGCACACCCCACCCTCACCTCATGCAAGTCTTTAAATTAAAATAACATCAGGCTTCAAAACATGGTGTCTTACTCGTGAGATTGGAGGACCATTAGAACATTTCAGAGTTGAGTTTTTCACCTGAGTGCATATTGCTTATAGCTGGCAACAGCGAAGAGATAAGGCCATGGAGTCTTTCCACAGCAGTCACACAGTGCTGGCCAAGATTGGACAGGTCGGACATCACGGAGAGTAAACAAGAGAACACAAGAGTGTGTATTGTAGTGTTTTCAGAAATTTATGAAACATAGCTCAAATCTATTTATTTCTTGTCCAACAGAATGGGTATTATGGCCTGCTTACTGGGCTTGGCTGCGTTCCCTGCAACTGCAGTCAGTTTGGCTCGGTCTCTGAGGACTGCAATCATCAGGGGCAGTGTCACTGTGTACCAGGAGTGGCTGGAGAGAAGTGTGATCGTTGTGCTCATGGCTTTTACGCATTCCAGGATGGTGGCTGCACACGTAAGCTCTAATCCATTTTTTCTGGAATTTCTTTCAGCAGTATATTGTATGTTGAACTCTGGCAAAGGTCAGTTTTGATGGTGGTACGGAAGAATCTGTAGGAAGGTCTACTAATACTTTGATTAAGCTAGGGAACAAAATGTTTCTTTGCTTATTGTGTGGTTCCTTGTAAAAGGTGGTGACTATGAAATAACTCATAAAGGGTGCATGAGAGAAATGTTACGTCCTCAATAGCTCCTTTGTCTCTTTATTAAAAAAACCTTCAGTCTTTCAAAGAGAATGATACCTTCTTTTTTTTTCTGCAGTTGGGAAAGTGAAGAGCTTCTACTCCTAAAGATTTTTACCTTATTTTTTCATTTAACTCTTAAATATATGTTCCAAACTTCCTATTATCATCTGGATATATACAATTTTCAGTCATGGTAGGGAAGAAATTGTTAAAGGAGGACCAAATCAAAACCAAATTTGTCCTGTTAATATGATGCCCTTTTCAATACAATACAGCTAAAGGAATGTCTGCCTTTTCTCCAGCCAGCCAGAAACATTTTTTTTTTGTGCCTCAAACAGTACATTAAAATGAAATATGCAGTAAGATCGTGTGATAGGATTATGTTTTAAAATGAATATACTTTGTCTTTACTAAGAATCAAAGATCCCTTGGGTACTTTTAACCATTTCAGTATTGAAAATTTCTTAAATGTTACTAAAACAGTTAGTAAAATCAGTTCCCTGAAATTCTGCTTTTTAACTGCAATAGTATTTTGTTTCTTAAATAGCCAAGTGCATGATGCAGTAGTTCGTTACTATAAAAATAGTTGTCCATTCCTATTATTCAATAAGCAATTCCTGAGATTAATCCTTTCACCTGCTTGAGAACATCAGCATACCTCCTGATGAGTTTTGTGTCCTCTACAATAGAAATGTTTTCCTACAAATGTACTCTGCTCCAAAGTAATTTTGCTTGGTTTTGTTGATCCCCCTGTGGAAGTGCAGCACTGCTTTTTAAAATACTGAATAGACTAAGCCAAGGAGCAATATTGAGGCTTCCAATAAAAAGATGAAATGTCACTGTGGTCATGATTTGTTTCTCGGTGATTAGGGATGGCAAGGAGCTCCTAGTGGAATGGACAGAATTACTGCATAAGAAGTAAGACTATCAGTGGTCTCGTAGTTTTTTCTCTGTAGCTAAAACATGGATAAAGTTACTCATTTGGTCCTGTTTCTCTTGCAGCCTGTGATTGTGCCCATACTCAGAACAACTGTAATGCTGATTCTGGCCAGTGCATTTGTCCCCCTCACACTCAGGGACAAAAATGTGAACTCTGTGAAGAAAATTACTGGGGACTCTCTCCTAAAGATGGTTGCAAGGTAGGCTGGTTGAAAAGCCATGGCTGTTAAAAGCAATTAGTGTTATATAAATCTCGGAATTAGACTCTTGTATTGAGAACCATGATCTTTATTCTCTGGGTCAAAGTGTTTATGCAACATGCTCACATTAAAACAAAAAACAGCAAAACAACAGACTGCACAGTGTCTACAGAGAAACCTTCTAAAAGGGCTGTCTTTGAAAAGATACTACTACCAGAGTGCTTATTCTGGATGGGTGCATAGTTCGCATTAAAATTGTGAGGTGTGTACTCCAACATTTAGGTGTTTGAATAGTGGTACTACTCCAGATTTATAGCAGCAGTGGGCAACTGGGAGCATAGCTTCTGTGCAAATCAATAAGTGATAGTATTGCAGATTTAAGACCATTGAAATCTAGCTTGTCTTGAAAGTTACTGCAGGCATTTTTTCTGAAAATTTATAATTAAAATGGTATCATGTAGTTAATGTTTCTTGGATGGAACAATGGTAGGTCCGATTATCTCAGCTTAATTCTTATGATTAAACAATAAAATGCCAAGTCAGTGCAGATGCAAGGAATAGCAACCATTTATGTCTTTAGTTTCATGCAGTAAATTCCTGTCAGATGTGGCATTGGTCCAAGCTATTTTATAAATGTTGAGATTTTAAAAAGCCTCATAATTACATGAATGTAATGGGTAATTCCAGTGGAGAAACCACAAATACAATCAACTTGACAAGGTCTGTCATTACATGCAGTAAGTATTTAGGTGTCAGCCAAATTGGTATCTTTTTTCTCTCTTTAATTTTTTAGAGTAAGGATGATAAAGTATTCCTAATAAGTCTTCAGAGTTAACCATCTTAGTGATTTATAGTAACATAGTTGGCAACTGGTCTTTAAACCAGGACTTTCTTAGCTGTCAGCTTTCTGTCCTTCTTACCTAACGTCCTGCAAATACAGTGTGCTGGTCCTTGTGCATTTCCTTTGCAGTGTACCTTTCACGGGGTGATTCCCCAGCACTTGCCAATGATCAGGTGTAATTAAATACGCAGTTGCTCACTTTTGCTATGTTGCTTTACCATTCCTTTTGGTTGCAGCATCACAGTAATGAACATGAATTACTCAAAGGTATTTTAGACACTTCCTTGATGCAACAAGCAATAGTGTGATCTCCAGGTAATAGTCCCAACAGAGGGATATTCCCCATGCTGAATAGTCAGATGTGGTAGGTTAAGATCAGGAGCAGTGTCTTCTGGCAAGCCCAGGAGACTCTCTGCATGCTGTCTGCATGATGAAATGGGGGAGATGCTCAGAAGCCCAGACTGTCTGGTTTTGCTACACAGAATGCATAAGTGGTTACTTCATCTGGCTCTGTTTCTAGAGGATTTCTTTATATTTAGCATCCGTTTCTGGGTGCAGTAGTGTAGCAGAGCTGTAGTCTTGTTTAGATTAGATTTCACGTGTGCTGCAGCACAGTGTGTTGTACCTTAGAGTCTTTATTCATCTTTATCACACGTAGATAGAGATTGCATACATGCAAATTATTACTGTTATTATGATTCTTAGAGTTTGATGTTCAGAGCTGTGGACCTTTACTGATATCTGAGAGCCAAAGTTGTCAACCTGAGTGGCCACAAAGTGTATTAAACTAGGCGTTGTAATACATGGTGCTAGAGTAAAAACTGCTTAATACAAAGAGTGCTATGGGTAACCAGAAAAATTGTGAAGAATGCTAAAGGATAGATAGTAATGCTGCTAGAACTTGTGGGTCTTGGTGTGCTGGACTTTGCAACATAAAGGCTTTTCATCTTAAAGAGAGCTCATGAGGAAAAGGACTCAGAGAAAATGCTCACAGTAGATGATGATGTAATGTACTTTTTGCCTGTTCAGTTAGAAAAAACCACAGAGCAAAATTTGACTTGTTAAGTAACCACAGGTAAGAAATTAAGAGGGAAGGCTAATCCAAACTGCTTCATGAAAGAATGACAAAGTACACCCACTTTGCATGTTTGTAATAAAGGTTCATATTACTGATTGCATAATGAAGGATGCACTCTGCCAGGAAACAGTTTTCCTTTGGTGCAGAGCTGCACTGCATGCTGAACTTCCCACCTTTGGATGCAGTGAGATTTTTAGTTCCTCATCAAATTGTAAAAGACGCTTGAGCAAGATGCAGAAGCTATTAATGATTCTTGAAATTTTAAAAGAATGTTAGTTTAAGATTTTCCTTTCTGTCATATTTATAAAATGACGATACTTACTGATTTTTTTCATTCAGCATTTATTTAATTCACTTGCTGTACTCAATACATAGTAGTGTAAATTAAGTATTTTGCATATATTTTTCTTTTCTGGAACAGATTCCTTCAACTCCTTTGATTCCCAACCCATATTTACGAATCAACAAAGCTTCTAGCTTTTTGCCATCCACTGTTTACTGGAAATGCAGTTCTTTGCTAAAATACCAACCAAACAACCTAATTTATGTCTGGAATTAATTCGCTTTTATTATTGTATAGTAATTGTTGACAAACATAGAGTTTTAAGGGTCACTCTTAAATTTACTGTGCTGTTTTCTGTTGTAAAATTTTTTTTTGAAACATCTGCTGTTTATGAATTTTCTTCCCTTCATCTAAGGCTTGCAACTGTAGCAGCACCGGTTCAGTCAATCTCCAGTGCGATGTATTGACGGGTCAGTGCCAGTGCAAAACTGAATTTGGAGGACGAGACTGTTCCAGGTGTGCCTTAGGCTACAGGGACTATCCGGACTGTGTTGCCTGTGACTGTGACTTGAGTGGAACCAAAGCGGAGACGTGTAATGACACTGAAGGAGTTTGTGGTTGTGAAGAAGAAACTGGCGTCTGTACCTGCAAGGTAGTGAGCTATTCAGCCCCTTCTGGGGAAGCATTAATGTTTTCTAGACATTAATTGCATTAAGGTCATGGAAGAGATAGGGCTGAAAGGACTTCAGAAGGCAATCTGCATCATTTATGAGTACACCTAAATCACTGCTAAAGGATTTTCTGTGACAGGTCCTGACTATTAGTCAGGAAAAAATGAAAAACAGTGAAGTTTTTCTGCTTGCACACATTTGGTTTTATAGATTTGGGAACAACACGTTAGTTCAGATGATACAGCCTGCTTTTTTGAAAATTCAAATTATAATGATAGGAAGAAACCAATAAATACAAAATAGAGAATCTCAGTGTTTTTTGAAACACGTTTATGTTGCAAGTTCAAATTGATTTCCTATGCTAGAACCAAAGGCAGTGCTTAAGAATAACTCATATGTATTGCTAATAGTAAAGTCTGATATACTTGTATAAAAAAAAGGAAACATTAAAATCACAGATAGTATAGATTTTTCTGAAAAGGTGGGAATCTGTTCTTGAGAGACTGAGTGATAGAAAACTTACTTCAAGACAACAAATTCTTGCCTTCATAGGCGTCTGTCCAATCTCTGGCTAAAGGTACCAGTGGGCATTGACTGTCATTTTGGGTGTTTCTTGAATTTACCAGCTGGGAACTGAGTGCAAAAACAGACACTTGGGATTAGGCCCCCTGATTCCTGTTCATAGTGAGCAGTTTGTTTGGCTTTTGGAGCCCATTTTCCAGATGCAGGTTTAGGAGGAAGTTCTGTCTTGAATCAAAATATATAGCAGCTAATTTTTGGTAGACATTCAAATACCTGAGTTTAACTTAAATGTTCTGTGGTTGTTTTTGTTTGGTTTTGTTTGTTTGTTTGTTTAAGAAAGAAAAACAACATTAGAAAATAATGAAAAAAGTGATGTACTGCACAGTTAAACAGAATACACACAATAATTGATATTCTGCTATGTAATTTACGTAGCAACTAGTTTTTCTTCCAAAAAGAATCACCTTTCATTTAGATAGTGAAGTATTATGGGTGTGCTGCTACTTTTTTTTTTTTTCCCCTTAAAATTTCCTCCAGGAAAATGTATTTGGCCTACAATGCAGTGAGTGTAAACCTGGAACTTTTGGTCTGTCTGCTAACAATGCACGAGGATGTACTCCGTGCTTCTGTTTCGGGATGTCCACATCTTGTTCAGAACTAGAAGACCACGTGAGAATTCCTGTAAGTAAAGCAATGTAATCACACAGACACAGTTTGTTGCAGTCCCCATGTTAGGTACCACACTGGTGAGCGCATTTAATGGATCGGGCTGAGTGTGCTGACTGGCTTACAGGGCCAGTGGCAGAACAGAGAAGAAAGCAAATGGTAAATGGTCATACTCTTATTTCTGAAACCTTGTGTTTCACTCTTCACTTCTTGAAAAAGTAAATATCAAATGTGTTTTCCAGTTTTTTGGGTTGGGCATTTACTACTCTAAGATGGACTATTGACTGTTTCAAAGTAGCTAAAATTGTAAACAGGGTATTTTGTTGAATGAATCTTTTGCTCTTTGTGTTGCAGATAACATTAACTCCAGATCAGGCTGTTCTGCGTGTAGTAGCTCAAAGTAACCTGACTGGAACAGTGGAAGGAGTATTTTCACAATTTCCTGATATTTTATTGGATGCTGCCATAGTCAGAAAATTCTTAAATACAGAAACATTTTACTGGAAGTTGCCAGAGCAGTTTCAGGGAGACCAGGTAAGAACATTAAATAACTGGAACGCTTTGCAGATAACTTTGTTGTCTAATAGACACTCCTTTACTGTAGAATCGTAACTTTATCTTCCTAACATTTTTCTACATTAGTTCTATTCTTGTAGGTCATAATATTATAACTATTCTGTGAGAGAACTTCTTTTTAGCAAGCACAAACAATATATTTACGTTACCCTTTCTTAACAAGATTTTTCTTGGCCCTGTGGATTGGTAACACCCATATTTAATTACTTCAGAGATTCTGTGGGGAGGAACAGTGATACATTTGGTTTCATTTCAGAACCTGAAAAAATTTTTAACATTGATGCTAGGATCAGTATATAGATCATGGAATCTCTGTTGCTTAGGAATTGAATGAAAATTAAGTGCACACCTTGAAAGGGTCTAGGTAAAGAAACTAAGACTGCTTTTCAGAAATAGGTGTTTAACCTTGGTGCAAAAGCCACTGAGTTTAAGTCAGTTTTCGTGGTTTATTGCCAATTCTTCAAAGAACTGGCAGTTTTCCAGTCTACAGATGATGTTAAAATATTTTCAACTAGTAGCTTGAACCTTAGAATAAATAATAGTAATCATTTTTAATCCAAACAGCTCATGGCCTATGGAGGGAAGCTGAGGTATACTGTTGCTTTTTATGCTTTGGATGGCTTTGGAACATCAAATTTTGAGCCACAGATTCTAATGAAAGGAGGTCACACCAGCAAGTTGGTCATCTATGTAGACATCCCTTCTCCAGAAAATGGAATAAGAACTGACAAGGAAGTAGAAATGAAAGAGGTAAGCCAAAACACAGGTGAAACACAGAATTACCTTGAAGTAAACTTGAATGTTCATGGTTTTAAATAATAATAATAATAATAATAATAATAATAATAATAATAATAATAATAATAATGATGATGATGACGACGATGACGATGACAAATGTCTTACATTTCCCTAGGATTCTTGGAAGTATTTTAACTCTGTGTCTGATGAGCCTGTCTTACGTTCTGACTTCATGTCTGTGCTAAGCAAGGTTGAATATATCCTTATCAAGGCAGCTTATGGCCAAGGATTACAGCAAAGCAGGTGAAGCAACCTCTGATTGCATTTATTTATGGTATTGCATTTACTGAAATTTAACCTACAAATAATCCTAACTGAGCTATGCAGTAAAGACTTACCTCAGAGAAATTTGCAAGCTCCTATTTTCGACTTTTACTCTTCTGACAAGACAAGGTTTATGACTTTTAATTGCAGCAGAATCTCTCTTTAATTCTTTTTGTGAAACACTAAATGACTCTGCTGCTTACTTGGATAGCAAAACACACAAAGAAGCAAAGGCTGATGCAGTGTTCTGCAGGACTGATGATATAGTTAAATATTTTATATTTTCTAAATTATTTCTTTCCTGTCTTATTTTTATGGATATTGAATTTTTTTGTTTCTTTTTTTCAATAGAAGCACATGGTCCCCTGAATTCTTTGGTTTGCATCAATCTGGGTGTCTCCTGTAGCTTGAAACACTCTGGGCAGTGGTACTAAGATAGTCCCACCTCAGAATAGTGGCATTTTACTGCCATTTTGAGCAGAATTAAGTTACTGAGAGGGAGGGGGTGGGATGTGGTCATTGCATCTGTCAGTCTGGAAACTAACAGGACAAGTAAGGACACATCCAATAAAAACCCAATATCTGTACATCTTCGCAGCTCTGAAGAAGTCTGATTCCACCTCCAAATTGTGTGTTATTTTTGATTTACATGCCCTCAACTATCTTTTTGTTAGCTCTGTCCAAAATTGTGGCACGAGACAAAAGTAGTTGTCTAATGTTTTTCAGGGAGAATTACATATTCTTGCATGGTGGCTTGGCCAAGTTTTCCAGACCAAGAGGGATCAACCTTTATTACTTTTAATAGTTTCTGATCTGTTTTGTTGTAGGTTCTTAAATCCCATAAATAAGTAAAAAATCTTCAGTTTTTGAGGTATTTGCATGGGGAATTATTGAAGATTACGTATTGTAGCCCTGAGCTTGAACCATGAAAATGTTTTTGGATCTTGTTTTCGGCAGTAGTGCTACTTTAGAAGTTCACACTCTCTTCTGCATATATCTTGTAGAATTGCAAATATCTCAATGGAAATTGCAGTCAAGTTTGAAGAAATGCATCTAGTCAGGCCTATAGCTCATCTTGTAGAGCAGTGCAGGTGTCCTGCTGGTTACACTGGATTGTCCTGTCAGGTACAGAACACTTGAATCCTTTTTGTGTGTCTAATAGTGTGAAAGTTAAAAAAAAATTACTTAAATTGCTTTTAAAATTGTTTGTAGCTGTTGATAGCTGTGATAACTTCTTAAAAATTTTATTTTACTCCCCTTACAACTAGAGCTGCGCTCCAGGATACTACAGGGGAAAGCATCCAGAACTCAATGTAAGAGAGCCTCACACTCTGATAGCACCTTGTGTGCCGTGTCAGTGCAACAACCACAGTGAAACCTGTGATCCTGACACTGGAAAGTGCTTGGTATGTACATCTTATATATCCTTTTATTGATTTCACCTGAACATACATAAGCAGTAACCTATCGAAGGAGTTTCTGGGAGAAGTGTATGTCTGTACTACTTGGATAAAATGTGGATTTTTTTCCCCCCTACAACTCTGAAAGATGGAAAATCTGAATAGTTTCTCTTACAGTCGGTTCAGGAAAATTAGCAAGGTTTTAGGGCACTAACATACTCAAAACCATTAATTATTTTAGCTCTAATTTTACTTTTAATATTACTTTTGTGTCAGTTGAGTATGTCTGTTTTTCTGCGAGTCATTTTGTGCTTCTAGACAAGATCTGCTTATGCACACAAAAAAAAGAATTAAAGGAAGCAGTAAGCCATACTGCATCTCAGACTTAAAGGCAAATTCTTTCTCTCTTAGGAAGAGAATACTCTGGGCAGATCTAAATGAGGCTTTTTAATGCCCAGGGACTAAAGTATTATAGGGATATCCCTCAGCTAAGTTGATTTGCTCACTTTTCTCATTTTATCCCAGCGGTTGCAAAGAGGGGTCACATATGACTAACACATTTCCTCTCTCTTATGGTCTGACAGCCTGTGGACAGCATATTCTCAGCTAGCCAAATAAGGCATATTAAGTCCATTCCCTGGCATTGCTCAGTACTTTTTCCTAATTTTTTTTCCCAGTTGCTTTATTTTTCCAGTGGTGAGTGGATTAATTCAAAGTCAACTCCTGCTGAATTCATTCTTGAAGTTATTTTTTAACTGAGTTTCCTTAGTCCTTCCGGCTTTTCTAAGCCATTCTTTTGCTTTCAGGTTTGTCCAAAAGTATGTGTCTCATGAGTAAGAACTAAGGTTCTCACTTTTACAAGGCCAGAATGCATAGGTCTTTCACACAGGTGAATATACATCATTCTTCCTCTTAATTTCTTGTTGAGGGTTAGCAAGTCATCTGCGTGTTGAGATTACTACTTAGACATTTCCAGCTGAGTGGTGTAGGCAAGAGAGTTGGTTTTCACTTCTGACTTCTGCTCCCATATAATCAGAGGTTGCATTGCTACTGTTTACTCTCGTAAACTAACCTAAAATACACACTAGCAAGGATATGAAATAAAGAAAAAGAAAAAAGAAAGGTAAAAATAAAAAAGATCGGGGAAAGCAGATGATTATTTTTGTTCACCTGGGGGGACTAGTCAGTAAAATTGTGTTTATAATGCCAATTTAGTGTTTTACTACTAATAGCACTGGTTATTGATCAGTACTCTTGACAAATTAAATGTGGTGTCTGTGAATCCTAACTGTAGATAGTCCTCAGCATTTGATGAAACACTGAAACTGAAAACCCAGGTATTCTGTTTAATTTTTCCATCAGGTTTTGTTTGTTTGGTTGGTTTTTTGCTTGGATTTTGTTTGTTTGTTTGTTTTGGTTTTTTTAAGGATTTTTTGTTTTGTACTGTGACGTTGTGGCCTGAATTGGATTAATAGTAGCAGAAATACATAAACTTTAATGGAAATTCAGAAAAGAAATTAGGTCAGCCTGCTTGAAGGGGCATTCACATAAGAGAAAATATGCTGCCATTCTGTTTATTTTTGCATAAAAGATTTTTTCACTCAGAGAATGCTGATCAGTGGGTAGTGACATGTAGGGATGATTATTGGAAACTGTACACATATATTGACTGGAGGGTAGATAAAGTTACTCCTGTTGTTTGTTGTTTTTTTAAACCGTCTGCATTCGTTTTTGTGTCTCAGAACTGCAGAGATAACACAGTTGGTGATTACTGCAGTGCTTGTGCCCCAGGCTACTACGGAAAAGTAATTGGATCTGCCAATGACTGCTCTCTTTGTGCCTGTCCCAGAGCCAACCCCGTTAGGTAACCAGATTTTACTAAATCCAGTGTGCATTTTACCATTCCTTATTCCTTGTGTTGTATGTCTAACCTCCTAGTCCTTCTGCTCCTCCTACGCTCTGACAATAGGAGTTGGTTATCGTTATGTGTCCTTAATTTTTATTCATTTGAATGCTGCCTATTTTTATTTAGTAAATGGAGCTTGCATTCCAAGATGTTCACAGGTACTGGTAACTCTGTGAAATTTTAAAATAAAAAGATCAGGTGATAGATGAGTCAGTTTTTTCTCTAACACTAGAACAAACACATAGACTGTTTTATAGATAGTTGATTAAGTTGCTGTGACATTGTTTAGTGTGAAATGTGAGCCTCTTTCTTCGTTCAGAGAACAGTACTTTTGTATTTACAAAGATTCAGGCCATGCCCACTCAATGCAGAAACTTTTAATGAGATCAGTCCAAGGGGAAGAACAAGTACTCTTTTGTCTGAAGTTTATACATCTGCTTGTTTGGTAGAGGAACAGTTAACTTTGTATTTTGAAAACCAAAATGCTGTGCAGGCTGGTTGTTTTTTCAGAAGCTTAAAAAGCATATTTGTTGTTTGTTTTTGTATAATTGAGTCAGAATGAGAGTAGCAATTCTGGTGTCCTCCTGCAAATCTCAGTTGAATATATACCATATCATACAGCATCCGTTTTACATTGTCTTACCTTTTAAAAGGAAGGCCATAATGTGCTCTAGCTTCTCATGCAGTAATGGAGCCACACTGGGAAAGCAAACAACACAACTAATTTAAAGTACAAATTCTAGAGCAATGCATCAAATTAAACAGAAAATGCTGTTGCTTACAGTATTTAACCTCTGTCTGAAGGTCTTGTCTGTCTTTGTATGGTCTCTTATTTATATGATGGCAGTTATTTGTTTATCCTTCCTCCAGTTTTAGTCCCACCTGTGTCCTGAAAGGTGTTCAGGATTACCACTGTGATGCTTGTCTCCCAGGATATGAAGGACAGTACTGTGAAAGGTGAGTTACAGATGATGTTCCCATTTATTCCCAACTCCCAAGGAAAGTTTGGTTAATATGAACTGCATGTGTGCTCACATTATTCAGTATTCATAAATAAGTGTATAAATGAGTGCTCCAGGACTTAAAGTGATTTGCTAGGTGCTGTTGAACTATTAGTAAAAAACGCAACCTATCTGTTGCCCTGGTTTTTGCTAAAGCCTTCTGTTTTTAACCTTGGAGTCAGATTCTTTCACACAGAGTCATGTAAATAATAGCCAATGTTTACTTAATGGTATTTTCTGTTTTTCATTCCCTTTGTGATAAGAGAACGCTAATGAGCACCTTGCTTCTCCAGTGGGATTGAGAAAGAAGTAACATGCTCTCCAATCCCTTGTGGAGTTGGGATGTGTATAAGAATGAAATAATGTAAATGATAAAGGTCTTTATTCCCTCCTTTCTGCTGAACCTGGCAGGTGTAAGAGCGTCTTTATTGTGTCTCCCCAGACACACCTATCAGTAAATGTAACATCCGATGTTGTGATGAATATCCCCTGATGCTGAGTGTGCCATTCCTCCCTGTGTAGGTGCTCCCCTGGCTATTACGGTGACCCTCAGCTCCCCGGTGGCAGCTGCCATCCGTGCCAGTGCAATCCGGGCGGTTCTGTTCACGGGAACTGCCATGGTGTCACCGGGCAGTGCCTCTGTAAGCCGGGGGTGACGGGGCAGCTCTGTGAGGAGTGTGAGCCGAGGCACCTTCTGGTGGAAGACGAGTGTGTGTGTAAGTGGTTTTTGAATTGTTTACTTCCCCAGTGGGCTTTGGGCAACTCCGGGTGCACATGGTTGTTCCTTGGATGGGTTTGTGATGTCGGGCCCTGTTCTTTCTGTGAAGGAAAGAAATCTTAACAACTCATTATTTCTGTAAAATGGAGAGGTTTGGAGGAGGTATTCTCTGGAGGTCCCGTCCAGCCTCAGCCATTCTGTGAACACAGAGGAAGATACGCTAAAGAACATAACATCAGACAGGCAGTTAATCCTTAAATTGCTTGTTCAGTGTTACAAACAAGTTTAAGGAAAGATAATTTTAAGGCTTTTTCTGACTGTATAATACCTTTATTTATTGGAAGATCTTGAATTCATGTGTCACTGACCCTTTAGACATGAAGCTGCTGTAATAATACTTTTGGAATTACCCCAGGTTTATAAGCATTCTCCACCAATAATAAGTCATATTCCCCCAATAATTAGTCTTGTAATTCTTTATGAGAGTGTAGATAGCAGAACGACATATCTAGTACAATAATCTGCTTCTATAATGACTCAGGATTTAGAATTCAGGTTTCATTTTGTATAAATAATAAAAAAAATATCTGGGAAGTAAATAGAATTACAATACTATAGGCTTGAACTTCCTGTCCATCTAACCTGTTTGACTGAGTAGCTTCAACATAGATTTATTGCAAAATAGCTAAATAGGCTCAATAAGCTTATAATACTGCAGGCATCTCAATAGTTAGCAGGACCAATAAGGCTCTAATGTGTGCTAACCTAAGGGGAATGTGTTTGGAATAAGTTCACTCTTGGGCAGGAAGGGAAAGGCAAGACTACAAATCTGTGTATTTGGAGTTATTATACTTTATCACTCTTAACTTAAATGATGAGGGCACATACTGTCTATATCAAAATTGCAATATTTTTTGTCTTCATTTTAATACTACTGTTGCTTCCTTAAAATTGTTTATTTAGCTTGTGATGACAACTGCACGGGAGTTCTGTTGAACAGTTTGGATAATCTTAATGAGGCCATACTTTCAGTGAACCTCACTGGTATTGACCCTGTGCCCTACGGGATACTGTCAGAGTTGGAGAATGCAACACAACATCTGAAGGTAAAATGAGCACATAAATAGTAGAAATACTCAGTCACACCTTTAAAGCAAAACTTGCAGGTGCTGGTAATTTAACAGAAGGCTTCCTGAAGTTCATGGCTTCAGTATGTGTAAGTGCTACCAGATTACGACCATTATGTTTGCTATGGAAATATACCTTAAATTATTTGGCTACCTGTATTAGTTTACTTTCATATGTTGCACTGGCATTTAAATGAATGGATTAATATATTTTTCAATCAGCAGTAGGATTTCTGAATGTGCTGTATGTATGTACTTCACCTGGACTATTTGCATTGTTAAGGCTGGCCAGCAAGGGGATTAATTTTCAGTGGTGAAATAGAAACAGCAGGCCAGGTCTTCTCCCTTTTTGATCCCTTTGCTAAAGAGATGCCAAGGCATAGATCTAAAGGCTGCTTCCTCAGAGTCCCCCGAGTTCTTCCCTGGAGTACTAGGCTGCTTCTCCATTAGCAAGGGTGCTTGGGGTGCAGCAGTTTGCTTTCTTTTTGGCTGTGTGGCAGTCCAAGTGCCTTACTCTGTCCTCCATCTCAGGACACTAAGTCAGGTGGAATGTTTCAGTCTTGGACACTTTCAGGCTGCTTGGGGCAAACTTCCCTTCAGCTCCTCCCCCCCATAAACAAAACATGAAATACCCCTTTTTGTGATTGTTGCTGAGGAATAAGGTCATGTGGCCTCTGCACATAAACAGAGATAAACACGATCCTCCCTGCTTCATGACTACTAAAATTAAAAACATTTATTGATAAGAGTCTTCTCAGCAGTACTCAAGCAGACAAGCTCTGAGTCAGAAACAAAGCTATTTTCTTTGTATTTCACCATATCACAAGAAAATCAGAATAATGTGAGCCTTTTTGTGCTACCAAATTCAGCAAATTAAAGTTGTGAATTATAATTTCTTCTCTTTAAGATATAAGGCAGAATGAATTCCAGTCAGCGTACTTCAAAATGTTAATAAGCACAATATTTGATGGCAGACTTGATTAAATTATGTGTTTATTCTTCAGCAGAGATACTCTTATCCTTTAATTTTAGTTGCTAACCTTTTAGTTTGAGAGCTTTAGTTATGCTTCCCTTCCTTTATGTCCGAAGGCATACATGTACTGAATTACTGTAATACTTCAAGGTTACAATTTACTTGCTTTCTATAATTATTTTGTGTTTGTAAAGGAGCATCATCATCTTTTACTTGGAAATATTATTCATCTGTAGCTTTTATTTAGCACTTTAAATGCAAAGTCAAATCTTATGTAAAAATAAAGATGGTATAAGTTTCTACTTACTTCTTTTGTAAGTTGAACTTTCTTAACTATAACAAGTTTATAGTAAGTTTACCATAACTACTTAAGTAAGCTTCTACTTACTTATTACATTTTAAATTTTTGTATGTACATTTTTTCAATATTAAAATTAAATCAAAGCAAGCTGGCACTTTCTTGGAAGTGGGGTGCTTAAAGTGGTGTAAACTTCTTGTGACTCATGTAATTTTGTTTATGTCGAGCCAGTGTTTTTTGAACAACTAAATCTTGGGGGTAAGTTGATAGTCTTATAATTTTTCTCCGTTTGGAAGCGGGTATTCCCTTTTTCTGGATACTTAAAGATTACCTTGCCCTTGTCCTTGTACCAAAGTAACTGTGGCCTGAGGCCAGAAAATCCCCAAGGTTATTTCTGTGGATTACAGCTCTTCCCTGAAGGGCTGTCCCCCACACTGTGTTGCGTCTGCCTCATGCTGGTAGCTCAGGAACTTGAGTACTTCCTCTTTTCTGTACCTTTCTGTGGGCCCTTTGGTAATGAAAAGTTACCAGATCAGGTTGTCCACTCCTCATTGCTTTTGCACCTCCAGTCCACTGGAAGACTTCAGTTGTTCTGTTTTCTAGTTAAAGCCTCCTGCTTTACTCCTCCTGACATACATAAACTTGGTTGCTGTCCCATTCTGCTTTTTTGAACTAGGCTTTTAAAGAAACCTGCTGGGCTTTATTCCAGGAGGCTCAAGAGCTTTAGCTTTCTCTTTCACTTGTTTTTCATGCTGAGGAGAAGACTTTGAAATTTCCATTTGACACAAGGCTGTCAGATACTCTTATGTATTCCTTTTTAAATCTGGATACCTTTACTTATATATGTGTGTGTGTGTGTGTGTATGCATATATATATGTGTACACAATATACTTACTATGGTATTTATGATGATTGGCTCTGAAACATCTGAAATCGAAAAATAACCCTTCCTAGACTTGCTCTCTCTGTAAGAGATGCCCTAGGTTTCTTTGCATCTTTAGAGAAGTGGTATTCTGTTGCAGGCCTATCAAATACTATAAACTTGGGCACAGTGACCTATTAATTGCCATATAGAGCAGGTTTGAGGTGACCTTGAAGGCAAATGCAGCATATTATTCTTTCTCATTGACAAAGGGACCCACGGGACTGCCTATCTTCAGGGTCATCCTCACAGATACGCCCTAGTGCAGCTGTTCTGACAGGACCAGCTGCTGAAATGGTAGCAGCTGTGGGACCAGATGAAACATTTAATTTGAAAGGCCTTGGAACTTCTCAAAGTAGTTTACTTGGGCACTCAGACTGTGGCGAAGTTGAGAATCAGGAATGCAAAAATGCTGATTCCTTCCTTTTTACTCAATTAAAAATACAACATGGCTGGATTCTTGCTTATTTAAAGAAATACGTTGTGTTCATGAACTGTATGGATGTAATTACTTCATGTCATCTTGTGTGCTTTGAAAATCAGTCCTTTCAACAGCATATAAATAATCTAAATAGTGTGCACAGTTATTTTCTTCCTGATACTTTTCTGGACCCACAAAGAAGTCTTCAAATTACAGTGAGCTGTTACTTCTCGTTTCTTATAGAGGTCTATAGTTCCTAGGGAAGATCGAACTTACTCGTTAAATGAAGCACAAGAAAGTCTTCGGAACTTATCAGGAGGAATTGATCACTTACATGAAGAGGTAGGTGCTGGCTTCTTTATTCTTAGCCTATCTGGAGAAATCATTTGAGATTTCATAGCATAGTAGCTTAATGCCAGAGGCTTGTTCAGAAATTATTTAAAATCTGTAGAGTTCAGTGAAACAGTTCAGTCCATTCTGTAGTCTTCGTGAAAAGGGGAGTTACTTGCTCTGTGGACTTCTGCAAACTGCAGTGGTTTATGATATTGTACAGGAGATTTACGTGGTTTCTGTTAAAGTTAAGTTTTTTTTGTACTGTGGTCATTTAATGTCCTAAAACTGGAGAAAGTGAGTTACTTTCTTCTCATTGGTTTTAACGTGTGAAGCCTTTTAAAAATCATGTCATAGCTGAGTATTCACCAAAAAGTCCTTGATACCTGAAGTATTGTGTTGAAAATTATCTCAGAAGAATTAAATCTGTTGAAATATCACAGGAAAAGTAGACAACATTTGTATTCGTTATCCAGTTTTAACGGAGAATAATTGTAAGTTGGAAATAGACAATAGTACTTCAGCCATTAGATCTCATTTGCTGACTGTATGTTTTTATAATATTCTGACCATGTATACAGAATCTAACCAGGTGCTTCCACTGAGTGTTGTTAACATTGATGTGTCCAGAACAGTAATTTTCTTAAATATTAGATGTACCTAAAAATTTATATAATATTTACTTAGTTAAAGAAATAGCTCTTATAATTATGAGCTCACTGATTATGGAAATAATTGATAACTCTGATCTGAGAGTCTGGAACTTAAAACACAATTAAGGCATCTGCAAGCATGGAAGCATCAGAGATTTATGAAATAGATCTACCTTATCAAAAACATTGTTTCCTTACACTAAAATAATCTCAATATTAAGAAAATAAGCATAAAAACCATAGACAAGTATCAGGAATTAATCAGTGTTTTAGGAGAACTGTTAGATATTCTCTCTGATTTTATTCTAGACAACTAGATTTTTGAAAAAAGCTCAGCAACTTGACACAATGACTCAGAAAACCAGGAATAAAAGTCAAGAACTGACTGGCTTTATTGACACAGTACATACAACCATCAAAGGTATCCTGTTTTTAAGATATTTCCATTTCTTTACAAAATTTAGTAAGGGTATGTCCTTTGCAAATCTTAAAGTTTTGTTTACATGGAAAATGCTGCAGTTTGCACAGGGGATTCAAATATGTTCTTTTATTTTTAATGGTATGACTAAATTGTTTACTTTCCTACTCAGTACTTGCTGAAGTTGCTATGTCACTAAATGAAACACTGGGCCTGGATCTGCCACTGTCAAATGCTACGTCTCAGAGCCTACAGGATGATATTTCTGCCCTTCTGGATGCATTGCGTGAGAAGGATTTTGCTCAACAGCACCATAATGCTACCACAGTCTTAAAGTAAGCCTGTTCTACCAAAAACTTTATTTCCCATATATCTCTGCCATGCAACACTGCTTTTTTTGAAGAGATATCTGGAGAAACATTTTGCCATAATAAGTGGCAGTGTGACAGATAGGTGGACCTATATGAACTTTGTTTTGGTGTTACATGATTTGATGACACTTGGTCATCCCATGTGATACAAATCAATAATAACATCTTTTAGAAGTCTGTTAAAATCAATAGTAAACCCTGTTAACTTGGATGTGATACAAAGTTCCCATGCAATAAGTGAAAAGACTCAGAGATTTCAGATTCTTTCTGATCTGACCCTAATACACATCTCTGTGATGATTTCGGCTGGGAGATGGCATAAAACTGTCTCAGTCGATTGCAAGCTCAGGACGTGTCAGGCCTGCTGAAGGACATGACAACTGATTGTCTCTGGAGTATGTATAATAAAGATTTGCAAATGAAACCAAGGCATTTTTTAAAGTATTCTGAGCCATTGTTTGTGACTGTGTTCTGTTGTCTTGATTTGTCCCCAGTTAAAGGCTATTTTGAAATGTCTTTTATAGTCACTATTAATGCTTATTGCCAGACTTGGCAAGATAAAAAAATTGCTGTTCCAAAAGTCAGCAAATGTTTTGTTCCAGTTTCAGAAATCCTGACTAATGCCATAGCACTCAAAAAACTGTAGGAATGTTAATACTGGCTTCAAGGGACAAGGATTTAGACCAGAGTAGAAGATTTCTGAAAATTTGACTTCTTTTTTTATTAAATGCTTTGGATAAAGCAGATAGAGTGTTTGTGTTGGTAGCATGCCTTATTTTGTTCAGCAGTCTCTTCTGCTGAATATAGAACTGTACAGAAACTATGTAGACATGAAAATGGACCAGAAATGTACCATTTATTCTTCTTATTAGGAACTTCAAATAGATTTTTTTGCACTTACAAATCTGTCTCAAAATGTTTTGTTCCATAGTAAAAGAATGTTCTTACTTTCAACATCAACAGCTTTTGAGCTGTTATAGAAGGTGTTTGTAAATTAACTTTTTCAATTATAGTCTCTGTTGAAATTTCTGAAAACTCTCTGATAAGGGTCTTTTGACAGATAGAAGAAGAGAGTTAATAAGTTCTATAAGGTTGTTTGCTCTGCAGAATTTCTTATGCAATGCAGCTGCAAATTCAAAAATTATTTAAATAAGCAGCTTTCTAGTGTGTATTTTAGGCAGTAGGCATTGCTACATGACTCACAGTGGACTGAGTTTTTGATTAATGTATTTTAGGCAACATTTGTAACTGAGGTCTCCACACATTTGCCGTGAAAGGCAAAGTCCCCAGACAGTTAGGAATATAACCTTTTTACTGTATGCTGAAACAGAAGCCATTATGGACTTGTAAAATACTTCAGATCTTGTAACATTTTAAAGCTATGGCTTCTGATTGTAAGGACTCTGAGCTATTAGTTTTAGGAAATACATGCAAATGCACATCTGCTCTTCGGTAAGAAAGATGGAATGCATTTTGCTGTGTATATCTGTGAAATCAACTAGGTTTCTTTCGCTTTGGCTAAAGATCTATGTGATATGCAGTCAGATTAACAAGGACAAACATTTATATAAAAATACCATTACATGAGTTGCAATGTTCAGCATATGTGCTGAAATAAAGAGAAACAAAAGAGTAGACTTTCAGGATAATTTTTAGTTCTGTTCCTTCAGTTCTGGAAAGTGTTCAAATGGAGATGCAAATATTCCCAAATAGAACAGCTGAAGCAATTAACAACTGATAGATTTGGGAGAATTTAATATTTGCCAGATAATCTCTGCAGCTGATTAAAAATATAAGTGCAGATATTGTTCATTTCAATGTTCATTTTAATGAGACTATTTATTTGATATTTAAACTTTTCTGGACTCTTGGGTATATGTCTTTCAGTTCTGGTTACTTGTTTCTTTCCAGTGCCAATCCTCATAAATGACGTTTTGATCCTGCATTCAAAACATGAATCACTACAATTAGGATATAGAGTACTCCCAGAGGAAAGTTTCACAGAGATTTTGATGTGGGGGGATGTCCCAATTTAAGTCCAAACGAATGTGATTCATACTAACTCCTTTCCCCTCTAGTCGTTACATACAAAGTTTATGAACTGTACTACTGTTGTCTCACCAGGTAGTCATCATTTTGTGTGGTAAAATAAATAACTAAACTACCAGGTGTATGTATGCTAATCTAGAAAAAAAGGGCAGACTTTTGTAAGAAGATGCATATAAATTAATTTCACATGACCCCATTTTCTCCTTAAGAAATCCATGCCTAAGTTTCTCCTTCACTGTTTCTTTAAGTTCTGATTCCTCTCCCTTTTCAGAGCTGCAGAAAAATTGTTGACCCAGGTTCAGAAAGAGTATCTCAAACCCCAGCAGGAACTTTCTGAACTAAAAATGGATGCAAGCCAGTTCTTATCAAAGTACAACAGCAGACTGCAGGATGCCCAGGATCTGGTGAACAAGGCACTCGCCAACATCAATGAGACCCATCGCTTGTTTCCTCTTATGTCCAGCAACCTGGCAGAGTTAAATGTAAGACTGGACAGTCAGTGTTGCATAAGAAATATCAAATATATGATTGTTTTTAAAAGTTGATTTAAAAAATTTTTAAACATATTTAAACATTTTAGTCTTTAAATATGATACCTTAAAAATTTAAAGGAAACTAGACCCCTGTTTGAAAACTATAATACTATGTGCTATGTGAACTCATCAGTATAGCTGACTTTTCAGACTACTGTAAAACACTTGATTTATGCAATAGGACAAAAAGCTAAATATAAAGGAAGGTGAAGAAGTCTCAAGCATGCTCATTAAAGAAGGGAAGGTCCTAGTGAATGCTGCTGCTGCTCTTGCCCAAGATATAAAGAACTCTACATCTGTAAGTCCTCAAGTTTTAACATCCTCTTTGAGACTCCCAAGTGTATTTTGCTAGTGAAAAAAAAAAGGGAAACATTTTGTTTTGCAGAGCGTGGAAGTCCACCAGGATGGGTTAGTCCTGTGGAGCACCAAACTGCGGCATCACGTGGATGAGCTGGTGATGCAGATGTCTGTGAGAGGAGTGCTTGACCTGGTGTACAGAGCTGAGGAACATGCCACCCAGTTCCAAAGACTTGCAGATGCACTAGAGAGGTGATAAACTCAAGAATTATGAAATCATGAGATTAACATTAGTGTCAGATTTAATATAAATAGGTAGAGGCTTAATTCACTAGATAAATTCCCTGTCCAAAGTTTTAGTAGATGATCTTTGAAGGTTTCTTCCAACCCTAAGAATTCCATGATCATTTTTTATTCCCCATTTAATTTGGAGTGCTTTTTACTTTTAATGCAGTGTAACTTTATGAAATTATGTGGAGGAGGGTTGATTAGCATTTCATGTGGCTGACTTACTCAGTAACCAGTGAATTATTAAATGCCCAATGAGTAGATCATGGTATAGCCTGAAAAGCATCTGGCCTACATATGGAAAATTCTTGGCAATATATCTTGGAATGCAATCAAGAAGCTATTCTTACTATGCCTCTATTGTTTTTGCTTTCAAAACGTTTTGCAGAAATGAGTGGGTTGCAATTTCAAATGCACTCTTAGAATTTGAAAGTTGCTAAGTCATTCCAGTTAATTCAATGGAAATTAATCTTCTATCCCAGGAATCCTTCTAGGATGCTTGTTGTTTTCTCTTTTAAAGTCAGCAGATATGTGTTAAAAGTTAAACTATATCAAATTGGAAAATTGACATCTATTTTAAGTTTAAACCAGAAAATTTTGCTCAGAATAACATTAAGCAATTCTTGACTTCACCACAGCCAAATAAATTCAATAAAACAAAATTTAGTATAGAATAGATTTCAGATGCTTTTAATCTCTTCCTAGATTCTGTAGGTCCAGAAACTTCCTAGTTTTTGAGGTCCAGATAGGGGCTTATTCCTGTTCTGTTTAGGCGATACAATTCGTTTGTTCTAAGGGTCTTTATAAATTGAAAAAATTAACATGAATAAAAGGAAACAAAAGAGATGGAAAGGAACAAAACAGAACAGCAACTAACAAAACAGAAAATAACCCCTGCAGTTGAAAACCTTTTAACTGATTTTTTCAGTTCAAAATAATGAATTTAAAGCCCCTTGTGCAACACTGGGCAAGGTGTACTTTTTTTTTTCAGAGTGCATCATGTATTCTGGAAAGATGTTCATGTTGTAATTGAAGACATGGAACTCAATGCTTGATTGAATACAGATTTCCTTGTTAATTGTCTATTTAGTGGCCTCTCTAGAGTAAGAAATGTGACTCTGAACACAACTGCTGCTATCTACACTCACTCCAGTGTTAAAAGTGTGATTGAAAGAACAGAGAGTTTGGCAGATGATGCATCTAGAGTTGTGAATGGCCCCTTGGATTTTGTAAGTATCAATGTTAGTATTTTAATTTACGTCTTCACCGTTCTCATTTTGGAATATTTGTTCTAATTGTTTCTGCACTTGCTGAAAACTTGAGTCTTCTTGATGGAGGCATGTCCTTGATGGCAGCCTGTTCTACCAAGTATTATGTATGGTATCCTGAATCCATACTTTAAGGCAGTAGTGATACCACATTTCAAGTTCTGTTTACCTTGCTCTTCTCTCTGCCACACTACCATTTTCCCTTTGTTTTGTTTGCTTTTTAATGTCTAATGTATGTTTAGCTGGACTGGACTTGATTCTATGAGGGTTTGTATCAGTCATCTGACATCTGTTCTTGTAGAACTTAAATTCCCAGGCCTCTAATGCTCCCTTCCACCTCTGGAATTATTCAATTATCTCCTTATTTGACCTATCACTCTTCCATTTCTATCTAGGTATTCCCAACCACAGCTACTTTGCTTAGTAGAGGACATTTCATAACCAGATGTATGTCTATGTCTCATCTACCATCCCTCCGCCTTCAAAGATTATCAGACTGTTACTGAAGCTGTAGATTAAAAAGACCAGACCAGATATTAACAGTTTTCTATTATTTCCCCCCTCACTTCTCTTTGTCATGCACATTATACCTGCAGAAGAAAATGTGTGATAATAATGCATTTACATGACAGCGATCAAAATAGTTGACATTCTTTTGTGAACTTGTATGTTATATAGCACTCTGTCATATTAAAACTTTCTACAGTATGAATCCTTCAAGGTGTTTTTCCAGATTTTTTCAGTTGGAGAAATGTAAAAAAATGCTTCTAAGACTGTGATTTTGAAATATCTCACTTTAAATTGCTCAGTGCTAGAAATTTTGAATTAGGCCTGGAAGTAGAATTTTCAAAAGACAACACTGAATCACTAGCAGTATTGAAACTAGAATTTTGTAAGTTTTGTTTCATAGCCGTCTTTTTTTTCTTTATTAAAGCACAAAGAGATTCAATGTCACATTCTTGGATAAATGATAGCAACTTGTATTATTTTTAAGTGATGTTTAATAGGGTGGTAATGAATAAAATATCTCATAAATAACAAGAATGTTCAATAACTAAGTAGGTGTCTGCAGATACTTAAATGTTTTCAGTTGAGTTTCTGGTTTTCATATGTGGTAACTTGATGTCTGTGTTTTTTAGCCAGAGGAATCTTTCAGTCTTCTGGGAAAAGAAACTCTACTGCTTAGCTCCAAATTTCAGAATGAAGCTAAAAATCTGAAGAAAAAAAGTGATGGTCAGTTCTATAGAATTCACATTTCTGCCTCTATTTCTTTTTTCTATTTTTTGTTTTGTGCTGGGTTTTTTTAGTCTTTTTTAATTTGGCTTTCTGGTGTAGGGTTTTTTGTTGGTTTTTTTAATGGGTGTAAGTTAAGGTAATGAATATATGACTGTGCATATTTTCATGCAATTAAGTTTAATGTTTTATGGAGTCACATGTTATTCTCATTTTTTGGGTAAGAATATAATTTTTCTCTGTAAACATTTAAAAATTTGGCCTTCACTATACCACATTTACCTATATGCAATGCTTGCAATGGCTGTTTTTTCCAAACTGTATGAATTAAATCTCTAGAGATTGTGCAGTTGAGAAAGAAAACGCATCATTCTTAAATTCCATTCATTTGTTTTTATTTAATAAATCATGGATGATGCAGGTATGTAAGATGACATGTTTAAATCCTAATCCTTTTTACTTGTTCCTGCTGGACAGCTGAAATACTAAAAGAAGCTGAATTTCTTTGTTGCCATAAATTCAGAAATACTTTTGGTTTTTTTATTACTCCAAAGATACCAGCAAGGCATTGAAGTCTACACCATGAAAATTCAAAAGCATTTTGTACAAAGGCTTTATGTGGGAGTAGAAGCAGGCCCTTAGTGAAATTTTTGACGAAATTGGACAGAAAAGAAATGTTTCACAGAGATAAACGGTATCTGTAAAAGGGTCTTGTCTTGCAATACTAGTGGTTTACAAATATGTATAAATTTTATGTAATTTAGACAGACAGAAATACATACCTTTTTTGTTCCGTGTATTCAACATATTTTAATTTCCAGTGAGAGGATTCTGCAAACAGATCACAAATATATAGGAAAAACCGACTTCTTTGGCTCCTGTTACATAGTATAAAATGTGAAGAACACCGTAAAAATTATTGGAGTTCAAAATCATGGAATAATTTTAATTCATAACCTTTTCCTCACGATGTTTGTAGGCATTCAGTCTAATAGAATTAGCCAAAAAGGGTAGCTTTGAACAGAATGGTGCCCACAGGAGCTTATCTATTAATACTTCATTCATTTTGCATTCCTGTTTGTAAAATGCTCTTTCTGTTGGAAAGAAAAAAGTTCCATTGATGAGATAAATGAATGCTTCTTATCCCTATACTTCGGTTTTGTGTGGGTTGTATGGTATTTGTTTATGCATACATTATTTCTTTCAACAGGACTTCTATTTGGATTGAATGGGTTGAACAAAAAGGTAGAAAAGATTCAGGAAAGTACTAGTAAAATTGGCAACCAACTTAATGATTCTCTGTTGACACTCAGAGTATTGCCTAACAGTAAGTGAAATTTATATTGACATTCTCCTTATTACAGAACTCTCTAGTACAATTGTAATAAAACCCTGTTCATTATCTTATTGCAGAGACCTAGCAATAAACTATATGGGAGACTTCATTTAGCCTCCTAAGTATTTTACATTCTTTTTAGTAAACCCATTAAACATAATTGGGTCTGTAGTCTGATTCACATTTCACATTGCTATAAATCAGGAGGGGCTCTGGTAGAAATATAATTACACTGATATGAAAGGAGAGTGAAGTTATAGAATATTTAATCCCACATGCAGAGAAACTTGTGTATGGAACTGTGAGATTTCACTTACTTTCCTGGCTTGTTTCAAAATTATTTATACTAATCCATGAATTTTACAGTCTGCACATAAATGTTTTCTTGTTGTAAATGCTGACTTCATTTAACTGATTAAAATCAGTTATTTTCTGTGCTTTTCCAAAATGAAAGAATTCCTCTTTTTTCAGTCATTATTTTGAATAAAGGCAAGACTTAGAATTCATGGAAACTAGTAGAGAAAATTACTTTGAATTTGTGAATAAGAGGGTCTGAAATACTTTGCCAGTCTTAATAATGTGTTTTAAGTTAGGAAAACACTGATTAGGACTTCTTGTTAGAGTTGTTTGATTGTACTGTGAATCTGGATTAGAATGCTAAGTTCAGAGCCTTAAAATAACCATTTTGCAATTCAGAGAATTAATTCATGATAAAGAGTAATAGTGATGAAGTTACACTGAATATGAATTGCAGGATGCTATCTAACATAAAGCTACACATAGAAAATTATGTAGTTAAAATCACAGGAGTGTTCTCCTTAACTCACAGCTTAACATTGTTTGATTTCAGATTTGTTGTTACATTTCTTGAAGTTGTCTCCTTTTTTTTTCCTTCTGGTCAGAGATTCATGGTGGCATTGTCCTCTGTGTAGAGGGTGGTGAAGAGGGATCCTTGGAGGCCTAACTCAGGCCTTTTTTGCCATCTTCCCACTATTGTGGGCAGGCGGTGTAAGGGGCAGGCTGAGATTGGGAGTGGTGCACTCAGGAAACAGGTGATTGTAGCCCAAAACAGAGGGTGTAAAAGACCTTCTGCCTCACCAGCTTTGCGTAGGATTCAAACCTTAAGTCTGAGATGAGTGTCTCTCGGTGCCAACACTCATTTAGAGGACTTAAACACTACGAGCCTGATGTATTTATACAAACTTCCTGCTGAGATAGGCAGAATCAAGTTCCCCAAACAAACAAAAATACAATTCTTACTATGACAGGAATGTAACTGACAGCATTTCTAGTATTTTGACTGTGTTTTTAGCTGCTGTTAGGAAGCCAGGCATTTGTTAGTCACAAGTACATAAAAAAGTTTTGAATGTTTTTTTAACCTGGGAACTGTGTTTCAGATACCAGGAAATACATGCTTGAAGTGAAAGAGCTGGCTGTGTCTGCAAACACCAGTGCTGTGGTGGATTTAAGTCACTTTGGGGATTTCAGTCAAAAGCTAATGAATACGTCTTCTACATTGTCCCAAGTTAATGACACTTTGAGGAAAACAAGTGAACTCATCACTGATTCATCAAAAGCTGGTAAGTTTGCTCTCTAGAACTGTCACTGTTTGCAGAAGCAGTGCTAATATTCAATTTTAACAGGCATTAAATATGAGTCTGATGAGCTGAGAGTTTCTTCCTAATTCAGTAAAAATATGCTTTTTTAAAAAGACCTCTAGAGGATTCACGTAGGATGTATATCCCTTACTGATGTTTAAAATTGCTGAAACCCAAATGATCAGAAACTGGCTACCTTGGCTGAGTATTTTAGCAGTGAACGGTATATTTTGCTTTCACCCGGCCTCAACATTTCTTTTATGTTTTCACAGCATTCACAGCTGAAAAACAAGTTAAAGAAGTTGAAGCACAAGCAAGTCTTTTATTGGATAGACTCAAACCTTTGAAAATGCTAGAAGAGAACCTGAACAGAAACCTGTCTGAAATTAAAGAACTTATCAGCCAGGCCCGCAAGCAGGCAGCATCTGTAAGTTCCATCATCCCAGACTTAAATGACTTTTCACTTTTAGCGGGGAGGTTCTTTGAGATAAGACGCCTGAAATTTACTTTCAAGGTACCCGGTTGTTGTTGTGGAGTCTCAGTGAAGTCCAAAGAGCACTGACTGATGCTAAAAATTATATTGCCAGGGCTGTTGGTGCATGTTAAGGTTTTAGCATCAAGTTTCTTATTGCATTTGTGAGTTTGTCAGAACAGCTAGCTAGTAATTTATCTGCTATTTCCTCCTATTTCCCGTAAAAATAAGAAAACACAGTATGTCAGAAAGCAGTCATGAGAGATTTTGATGAGAAAGAGAAGTTGGGGGATGGCACTGCTTTAGTACAATATGCTAATTTTTGAGATTATTTAGAGATTGATGTGGTGTGCCCCCATATAACATCAAGTACCATTACAAACTTTTTGTCAAGAGTGTTGATTCTACCCATACATTTGCCACCTATGGCCTCTCATGTCCATATGTTCTTTGCAAGAAGCAGCTGAGCATCCAGAGTACTTTAAGACAGTGTACTTGTTTTTAAATCTCTGCTTCTCCCTTAAAGACAGCAAAAGCGAATCGACTGTACTATGGATCTCATTAGACTGTGAGAGAAATATGAAAATGACTTTGCAATGAGTAATTTTTGGCATGCTTTTGACTTAAGTGTGGGTATTTTATTGTAAGGTTTAGGGAGGTTTTGTTTGAAAAACCAGAAGGCACTCAGTTCTTTCTGCAAATCTTCTTAATTATATGGCTATTGCTTCTCTGTCACAGTCTACTGAAGCTTAATGAATCCACTGCAGAAAAAAAGGGAATGGTATTTTCTGAGGTGTCATAAGCCACAGAGGTTCCTGGCAAGGTGAAAAGAAGTATTAACAAAATCCCTTTTTCCAGTTTAAGGGAGTTAGTTCTTTTGGGGGGATGTGTGTGGGAGGGGTTAGGCTTTTTGTTTGTTTGGTTTGGGGGTTTTGTTTGTTTGTTTGTACTTTTGTTTGTTTGTGGTTTTGTTTGTTTGTTGGTTTTTTGTAATTTTTTACTACACAAGAGGAACTTCATGTGTCTGTGTACAGATGCATGCATACACACATGAGTGTTATATGCATTTAGTAGTTCCAGGTCTATTCCATGAAGTTAATGGAATTAAGGCTTTTCTCTTGCTCAAATGGATTTCCTGTCATTATACTACCAAGCTGCTGGAAGTTTGGCTGCATTTAGCTTGGGTCAATAATTCATCAGTTTACTAAGCGGTGGTCAATGGAGTTAGGGGTATGTCAACAGGAATCTGATTTATTTAATCTTTAAAAAGTTGAACTTGCAATACAGTCACAAATGTATTTTTTAATATTGTTACAATTTTGAAATAATCAGAATTATTGCAGACAGTTGGCATTCTTAATTTGTTTAAAAACTAATTCTCTCAGCAAAGACTAGAAATGGTTTTGTTTATTTTAAAACATTTCAAATTTCTGTATCTATATTTTCTGATATTATGACGTGGCTTTTTACTGATATATGGCCTTCTGACCCAAGATTTATTGTTATTGTCTGAGGTATTTGAATAGTTTACTGATTCAAACCTCCTAATTGAGTGAATGTATTAAGACAGATTTCATTCTTTTCTGTTGTGAATCTCATTATCAAGTGATACCTAGAAGATTGCAAAAATCTAACCCAGGTAGCAATACTTAGATTGCATGAAAGTATCTCAGCAAAAGGCTTACATTTGTTGGTCAGAATCTGAGTGCATACTCCAGAAATGAGCACTGTGAGAAAGGAGACTTGTTTAGATTCCATTTGCTTCTTTTCCCCCCAGATTAAGGTTGCAGTATCAGCAGACAGAGATTGCATTCGTGCCTACCAACCCCAAATTTCATCTACAAATTACAACACCTTAACACTTAATGTGAAAACTGCTGAACCAGATAACCTCCTTTTCTACTTGGGTAGCAATGGAAAGGTAAGTTTCTGGTGTACATTTACCGAAGGTGATGGTAGTCAAAGGTTTTAAATATGTTTTTTCTTACTTGATTTCGAACTAAGTAACCCAATGAGGTTACTTAGTTGCAGACAGATGTGTTCACTAGGAGTGGGAATACTTTTGTGCTTTAGATGATTCCAGAGATTCTCAAAGGTAGAGAACAAAAGCACCAAAATCCTTAGCCATTGCCTCTTGGCCCTGTGATGAAACTGCCCCTTCCTTTTCCTGTGCTGTGCATTAACCACATGGAGTGTAACACCCTCTGTGATACTTTCATATGGCATGCTGGAGCGTATCAGATTTGCTTGGTAGCACAGCTAAACTTCATGAAGCTGGCCCTCATGAGCATGGTGCATCCACCCACTTGAAAGGGAGCATGATGGCTCACTGTCATGTTGCTCTCCTCTTCATTCCCTCTGTAATCCCAATAAATGCACAGCTGTTATCTCTTTGTGGCACGCTATCATGTGATAGGACTCTTAGACGGTTAAGATCTCACCTACACTCAGGAGTGTACATTTCTGTATGTCTATGTATCTGTACATCTCATGTTTCATATATATATATAAATCCATTCACCTACTTGCATACAACCTGAGAGAGTTTTGTTTCATTAGAAGTGAGTGGAAAGCCTGATTTTGCTAAAAGTCAATTCCTGTAATGTGGGATGTAGAGACATGGATCTGGAAAGACTTTCTCCGTGTTACTGGTGAAAATACTCATTTGATGCCATGAATTAGAATAGGCTCTGCTGTTTCTCAGTCAGACTTCCTGGCACTGGAGATGCGACGTGGGAAGGTAGCTCTTCTTTGGGATTTGGGGTCTGGCTCAACGAGAGTGGAATACCCTGATTTTCAAATCAACAACAACAAATGGCACAGAATACACGCCACCAGGTAATTAAAACGAGAATGTCATAAGTGTTGTGCACAAACCTTCCACTGAGTTTTTCAGTGATGAGGTTTTTTGTGTCCTAGGAAAGAGAAGCCAATAGTACATGTTGATTAAGCCTGGAGATTTCTAAGACTATTTATTAGTATTTGTATTTGGCAGGTTTGGAAAAACAGGTACACTCAGCATAGAGGAAGTGAACTCCGATCAGAAGCCTTCACCTAAATCTGGAACCTCTCCAGGGACAGCCAGCATATTGGACGCTAACAAGTCAACCCTAATGTTTTTTGGAGGACTTGGAGGCCAGATCAAGGTTAAATTCTGAGATCAGCCTTCTGTTAATTGTTTTGAACGTTTGAGAAATACTTTTGTGTTAGAAATAATTGCATGATTTGGTTACTTCATCAAGAAATGCCAGGTACTCTGAGCATAAAGCAGAGATGCTGTAAGGGTCTTTCAGTATACTGAAGTTAATTTTCCCTGGAAATTTTTTGCATGAAGTTTTAACCAAGACAGGCTGTGTGTGCATGCACCAGGTATAGACATTATAAAATGAATTTGGGTTTTGTTTGCTTCTTCCATGGCTTCTTTTAGTTTAAAATTGTTACTCATGCCACAAGGTGTGTAAATACGTCAAGAACATAGTTATTTACTGTCTTTTTACTAATCTATTATTTTTACTTTTTTAGTACTTTCTATGTACTCATCTATTATTAGTTGAATGATAATTGTTAATAGTTATGCTAAAACATGTTGTTCTCTTATTATGATTTATGTCTAACAAAGTTCAAGTTCAAGGAAAACAACCAAGCAAAAATTTTGCTGCATAATTTTCAGAGTACTTGACATTAATTTTATTCATGAAGTATTTCTTGTCTTGTAGAAATCACCTGCTGTTAAGGTGACCCATTTTAAAGGGTGCCTAGGAGAGGCATCCCTGAATGGCAAACCTGTTGGTCTTTGGAACTACATAGAAAGAGAGGGCAAGTGCAACGGCTGTTTTGGAAGGTATTTTGTCTCACTCTCTCTTTTTTATTTAAACACATTTAGAATAATTTACATTTGTAATACTATATTTTTGTGTTAACTAAAAATAAGGAGCTCAGACATTGCCGTGTTTCACTGATCATTAACTTACAGTTCTGAGCACATTAATCTGAATGTGCCAGTGGTGTCAAATAACTTAATTGTATGGAATTCTAATTTTTTAATCACTTTCTCAGAGGAGTTTTATTGTTATCCTCTATTTTGTTCATTGGAAATCGGGACTACCAGTGAACCGAAATACTTTGGAATCTTTGCTTTCCAGTAGTTGTCCCTGAGACAAATTTTATTCTTTCTTTAGGGTAAGAAACAGTGTAAAGCAGTCTTATAAAAAAAATCCACAGCAAAACTGTAGCTGCTGAGCTTGGTACCTTTTGCAGACTGTGCTACTTTTATGTTAAAGGAATTAAAAAGAAATATGCTTGTCCACATTCCCTTTGCAGACTATTTCATGTAGAAACAGTAGAGGGTGCTGCTTGATTGTATGAAAAATTCTTTACAAGTCTTGTACTGCAGGGAAAGGGGCTAACAGAACATGTATTGTAAGTGCAATTATGCAGAGCATTTTGATGAATGGGTGACATTTAATTTAAAGGGTATATGCTGTAACAATTATTTTTTCCCTTAGGAAATCATTGGGTTTGGCTTTTATTTTCATACATAAAGGAAGAACACTTACCTTGTGTGCATCCTTTCCCATGGCTAAATCATGTGTTGTGAAGTTCTACAGTGAGAGTGGCCTTTGGCTGGAATCCTTCGGTTACTCATTACATCAAGATTCAAGTGTTTTCCCTCACTTTCTAAATTACTGCCTGGGGGCTGCACTGACTGAGCAGTACCTGAGGGCAGCTGATCAGAAAGCTGGAGAGAGACCATTTACGGGGGCATGGACAGGCCAAGGGGGAATGGATTCAAATTGAAAGAGAGTAGGTTTAGATTCGATATTAGGAGGAAACTCTTTGCTGTGAAGGTGGTGAGACACTGGCACAGCTTGCCCAGAGAAGCTGTGGATGCCCCATTCCTTGAAGTGTTAAAGGCCAGGTTGGATGGAGCTCTGAGCAACCTGGTCTAGTGAAAGGTGGCCCTGCCCGTGGCAGGAGGCTTAGAACTAGATGACCTTTAAGGTCCCTCCCAACCCAAACCATTCTATGATTCTATGACCTAACTTTTCTTACATTGTATATAAAAAATCCTGGGAAAACACAAATGTTCAGTTAACATTTTTATGTTTGTTTTCTACTTCTGTAGCCCACAGGATGAGGACACTTCATTCCATTTTGATGGCAGTGGATACTCAGTTGTGGAGAAGGCACTCCGCTCAACAGTGACTCAAATAATAATATTTTTCAGTACCTTTTCACCAAATGGGCTTCTTCTGTATCTTGCTTCAAATGGCACCGTAAGAAAATGGATCAGATTCCTAAACTGTCATAAACTGTGTTTAGATCATTTAGTGGTTTCTTGCTTTCTTTATTTTTCAGCCTACTTATATTAGAGCATATTACTAATTTTGTGTAGTTCATCACCTGTGATTGGCATCATAAGCCAAAGGAGTAAAGACAAGAACCCCAGAGACAACTCATTAGAGCAAATATTCACCTAAACTAAAGGCAAAATTAAACAGTGAAAAGAATTCCTCACAATTTATTTTCATTTTAGAATAAAAATAAGTTATTTCAGACTAATCATTTTAGACAAATCATTTTAGACTAAATGATTACTTAACTAAAGAATAGAAAAGGAAACAGTAAGGACAACAAACTAGTTTGTTTCAGTTGAAAGAACCTTTTCAGAATGTAAAAATGTTTTGGAACTGAGCTTTCAGAAGGACAATATAATAATGAAAAACCATATTGAATTAAATTCCAACCCAAACCATTCAGTAAACTGAAAAAAATTAAATAAAACTTCTGTGAAAGCAATATAACCCAGACTCATCCCCAGACCTTCACTGTCATGTCATGCAGTTTACTGCATACTTAGATGGTGGTTTTTTGTTCCTGATGGAAGCAAAAGCTTTGTTTGGATACAGATTCAGAGTCACTGCATTATTAATTTGCTTTATGTACTCACTGTCTGAATACATTGCACAATAATATCTGATTTAAGCTTTGCAGTTCAGAGGGGGCACCTTTAATGCAATTCAGAAAGTCTTTTTTACTGTGTGAGGAAGGTCTTTGCTTCTTGCAGAAAGAACATCCTAGTGTTTGATCGTTATGCTAACTGTCAAATCAAATTACTTTCAACTTCATCCAAAACTAGGAAAATGTGACTTTGTTATTTAACCCTTCTTCTGCTGAGTATTCAAACTTTATGATGCATTTAAATAAGAATAATAACAAAACAAAAGTGCATCCTTGTAAGATACTTGTAACTTAATTTTCCTAAATATAGTGAAGATGAGTGTTTTGGGCCTAAAAATAGTCCAGGTACAAGAGTTACTAAATCTTTTCCACACATAGCCCAAACCCCTGCCAGGGATGCATTCCTTAGGAAGATTTTATTTTCAGGAATGTAATCTGTTCTTTGTTTGTAATCTGTTTTTATTTTGGGGTTTTTTTTTTCTTCCTCTCAGAGAGATTTCTTGTCCCTTGAGCTTGTTGATGGCAAAGTGAGGCTGACTGTTGATCTTGGTTCAGGACCTCTTGTTCTTACAACAGACAGTCATTACAACAATGGAACGTGGTATAAAATCTCATTCAATCGGAATAAGAAGCAAGGTAGGCTACAGACTGAAAAATCCAGATGTCAGCCCATTTACAAATACAAATATCTAAGATAGCTGCAGGGAACATCACTGCAACCAAATTTGATCACTTCCAATGCAGTATCTCTAGCAGCCACACCTATGGTACTGTGCTCTAAGAAGGACTACAGTGTAAATCTCATGCTTGGTTTAGCACATCTCGTAAAGAGCAGGTAGTGTAGAAACTGCTGGATAAAAACATACCAACAGTCTTAAAAGACTGAAAGGTTTTTGTCCAAGTCTGTAGACAAGGGATCACATTTTCTCTTCTGCATTTTAGTGTTACTTAGTACAACTGTTTTGTGGGGGCCTGTGTTTCGGCAATAAGGCATACTTGCTAATAGCTGTAACATATTCTCATATGTATTTATTTTCCTGTAGACTTATCCAGATTTGATTTTGGCAGAGAGGAATGAATGAGATAAACAGAATAGCTGGAAGTACAATAAATTTCTCATTCTAAAAATAAGAAGATTCTCCATACATGTCTGAGTCAATGACTGCATTTTCCTTTATTATGGACAAGATTGCCAAAAGGGCAGAATGTGCATTCATGTCCTTCTCCAGATCTTTACGCTCTTTTCTTTGCAGGAATTTTGGCAGTCATGGATGCATATAACCTTAATTATAAAGAAACAAAGCAAGGAGAATCTCCTGGGGTTGCCTCAGACCTGAACCGCTCTGATAAGGACCCAATCTTCATTGGTGGGCTGCCAAGATCGAGGGCTCTGAGGTAAAGTGTCTTACTTTTGCACCTTTGCTAAGACTCCTGTAAGGTGAAGGAAAAACCTTTACACACTGTATCTCCACTGAAATTAGAGAAAATCAGTGAATTCTGAAGTCCAGTTTATGACCACGTATACCACAGAATTATCTGTCCTTTGACCTCAAACTCTGATATGGTGCTTTCCACTGGTAGGTCTAACGCTGCAGTTCAGATCAGAAATATTTTTGTTTTCCCCCTCCAAAGCTGATTTCCACCACAGCAGCTGCCACAGCAGCCCCGCCCTGCTCTTTGGGGCAAGCATTCAGCACTGCTGTCTGCAATGATGTTCCTTTGATCTCTACCCGTGCCAGCCTTGCATTTTCCGGATGGCATTTATGGGCAAAACTGTGCTTAAAGATAAAAGTTCTACTTTAGAATTCCTGTAATTCAGTAACTTGAAACAGAGGAGAAACAACTGCGAACAGATCAACAGAAAACATTGCAAATACATGTTCTATAGCATGTCTCTAGTTTATGGGGGTTTTTTGTATTGCACATCCGTACTGAACTTGCAAAAGTCACATTTCTTCCACTGGCTTCACAGTGAAAGCATAAATTTGGCAAGCGAAAATCTAATTAAACTTTCTGCATGCTCTTGACAATAAGGTAAATTCTAGTACCTTATTGGTCTCTGCACAGTTATTACAGACTGCAGACTTGTTAATCCTAGCTGGCATACCAGCCTGTAAGGGATTATGGCAGGGCAGTCTTAGATTTCTCAGCCTTAAACCAGGAACCAAATTAGGCATCCTCCAGACTTGAAAAATGAAAAAATAAATACTGCATAGTAGACAGCTACAGTTACCCTTTCACACAGTCCGTTTTATTTCAGCTGAAGATTCACCTTAAAATTTTGGCAAATGGCCTGACCTGTCAATACAGCGTTACACACTTGTGTGTTTTCATTTGGGCGAAACATTACCTTGACTCTTTTTAAGATCAGATTTAGTATGTGAGAGTAAAACTTAAACTACATCTCTTTTCACTTACACCAGACTGACTGCATTCTTTAAAACAGATCTTTCTTTGCTTATTGAAAATAAATTAATCTTTTCTCCCAGGAGATTCCAAGTACTACTCCTTGAAAAGAAAGCCTTGTTTTATGTTTCAGGAAAGGTCTTAATAGTAGAATGTATGTGGGATGCATCAAGAATCTGGAAATATCTCGTTCCACCTTTGACTTGCATAGAAATTCATATGGAGTAAGAAAAGGCTGTGTATTGGAGGTAGGAGACTATAAAGTTTTGTGACCTGATCTTTCTTTCTATGAAATAGTCAGTAGTGGTGTTTACAGTGAGTTGAAATGGATTTGTCTTTAAAAATTCTAAGGTAATTTAATCCATATTTGATTTTTTTTTCTTACCGTACACTATGTAGGGATAAATACAGTAATTATTTCTATTCTTTATAAAATAGCCTATTCACAGTGTGAGCATCATGAACAATGGATATATTGAGTTGGTACCTAAGTCCTTAAGCCCAGAGTCAGAACTGATGGCAACTTTTGCTACAAAGAACAGCAGTGGCATCATCCTTGCTGGACTCAGCAGGGGACTGGAAAAGCGACGACGAAGACAAGCACACTTGGCAAGTACTGAAAACAAAGATTTTGGGGGGATTTTTTTGGCCATTTTTATTTTGTAAAATCAAGTCAGGTTGCTATTGTGTATCTGGTAGACAGTTGGAACTTCTAGAATCCAAAGACAAAATGTTACTGTTTCCTGCTCTAAGACAAGGAATGTGTGTGTGTGTGTGTGTGTGTGTGTATGTTTGTGTAAAAACCTGCACTTCAACTGGAGTTATTTTGACCAAAGAAATACCCAGCTTTTGTGTTTGCTGTTAGAAGGCTTTGCACTCTGAGAAGTACCAATACAATTCCTACTAGTCTTGGAGCTTTATTAAAAAGTTTACAACAAGGTTGGAGGTGAATTTTTCCCATGTGTGTTCTTTTTAAACACCAGATAGGTGTCTGAAAATTGAGCTATAGTTAAAAATTAATCCTCTGATTAAATCTACAGCCCTTCTTTTCCATCATGCTGATTGATGGGCATCTTGTAGTGCATGTTAATGCTGGAGATAGAGCAAGTACTAGGAAAGTAGTTCTTCAGTCTGCTAATGGAACATACAGTGATGGACAAGAACATTCTGTCATCCTAATTCGGAATAAGAGGTACATGTGACTGCAAAGAGTACTACCTGTGTAATTATTGTATGTTGTTGTCAGTTCACTGCACTCTCTGAGGAATTGCCTTTGCTAGCTTATTCGGTGGGATAATCAGGGCTGTGTTTTTCTGCTGTCAGTGCAGATGTTCTGATTTACATGGTAATTGTATACAGTATACAGCCACTGTTAGAGGTGTAGCTAAAAGCTCTCAAGCTCTCTAGACAGCTTGGGGCACTTGAGTACAAGCATAATAAGTAGTATTAGAAAAAAGATATACAGCTTTCAAAATAATTTAGAAAGACATTTCACAAAACTTTGCATGTTAAAAATCATCTGAAGAAGGACTTCCGGTTTTAAGACACTGAAAGGGTTATCAAAGTGATGGAATCTTTGTTTATTAGAAGAGGAGGTTTTTGAGGCTGATAGAAATGCTTTTCATCTGAAAATGACTCTCTAAGACCTTGTTGAATGTTTTCCCTACTTTCTTTTTCAGGATCATAAGTGTCCAGGTGGATGAAAGTAAACCTGCAGAACTGAGGCTTGGTTCAGCAGCAGAAATGAGCCCCATTAATATTTCCAACTTCTATGCTGGTGGCATTCCAGCAGGAGAGGGCATCTTAGGGCTAAAAATGGCTGGCTCCTTTCATGGCTGTATCAGCAACCTCATTTTTAACAAGGAGTAAGTCAGAGGGGTAACTGGCTTGTTTTGGAAAACTGTGTGTGATAATTGTTAAATGTAGTTTGTGATCTCTTGCATGACACTTCCATTTGCCTGGTTTTTAACATAAGATACGCATGATACTCATGATCTGGATATTGTAACAGCCAGAAAATGGATATTGCCAGCTATATTTCTAAGTGGCATTAAAAATGTCTTTGTTGTTTACAGAGATGCTGCACAAAACACAGTGTTCTCTACTATAATTTCGTCTGTAGTAACAGACAGAATGGTTTTCCAGAAATATTGTAGATTCATATTGTTCTATGGACAGATTATTTGCCACTTCTCAATCTGTTTGTCACAGATGCCTCTTCTTTCCTTTTATCCTGTTACTACTGAAAGACCTTGTAAAATACTCACCTTCTGCTTGGGAAATAAGCAGAAATGCACCTCTTAAAAATGTATTTTTTTTCAAAAATGCAGGCTTTTATATTTCACTACTTCCATGAAGTACGAACATGTGGATATGGACAGCTGCTTTCTGTCAGAGAAGCCTAAACCAGCTGTACAGCCATCAGACACTGCTATTCAACCTGAACTTCAGGCTTTACCAGTTCCCCTGAGACCTTTCGCAGATACAAAAAAAGTATGTATTGCAGCAAAGTTTTATTGCCGCCTCTTTTGTCCTTTCTTTGTGGAGAATTATCAAATTATAGACTATGTGTATTTGCTTCCTCTGTGGTGTGGAATGGTTCAATGGATGTATATTTGAAATTATTATTTCCTATAGAAAAACTGGTACTAGCCTTTGTAGCAGCCTGTTGGCCATTTGGAACGGAAATGTAGTTAGGTTTATCGCTCTTCAGGCAGCAGCAACAGAAAAAAAGAAAAGAAAACGTGGAATGATAATCTCCCAACAGAAGGACTTGACAGTAACTATTATAAAGAAAAGAAAATGTAGAATGATACTCTCCCAACAGAAGGACTTGACAGTAACTATTATAAAGAAAAGAAAATGTAGAATGATACTCTCCCAACAGAAGGACTTGACAGTAACTATTACCTTTAGTGTATTCCTGCCAAAAGCACTGTGCTGAGATTTGCATTAGCTGTGCAGTTCTGCATTCACATTTTCCTGGTCACACACATGCAGTCTCTGCTCTGTGTGAAGGAGGAGGCACAAACCACTTGAGAGACACTCAGTGTCTGAATGCAGCTTGCATGGCACCTGTTTCCTCTCACACAGTCCCTGTTCCCAAGACAGAAGGCAGCATTACTTCTCTTGTCCTGCAGCAGCACATCTTTATAATGAAGGGTTTCCAAAGCATCCTGAAACCATTTTCCTGTGGCAACAGAAAGCAAGATTTTATACATTTGATTTTATAAAAGAGCAAGATTTCATACATACACCTGTGACTATAAAAAGAAGTAAGTTGTCCTTTTTAGAGCTAAAGTATAGCTTTGGCTCATACTCTTACTCAGCTTTCCATACCCAAATCATAACAAAAATGTGTGTCCTCATTAAATAGGAAAATATTCCTACCAAATCTGTAAGATTTTCACACTGAAATTGTACTTCCAGCATTAGTTATCAAAAGGGCTATCAATTAAGAAAAATAGTCAATATATCTCAAACTACAAGGATTTCTCAGTAGAAAAGGCTAGTGCTGTGGACAAGACATAGCTTAATCATTAGAGCTTGTTCTTTTTGGGCCTGGAGACAGGTTGGAATGCTTCTGAGTTTAGTTAATTGATGTTTTGCTGTATACTTTGTGGTTGTCTTGTGGCTCCGTTTTGCTTTCTACAAAGCTCTATGCAGGCACACTGTCGTTCAACAATTGCTGGGCAGCACCTGATACCGTAACCATTCTTCTTGATAATGTTGTTTCATTAACAGGTAGTTTGTGCAAAAGATGAGCTGCCTGACCATGTTCAAGGTGCCCATCAGTTTGGACTTGCCAAAGGCAGCCACTTGACCCTGCTCTTCAATCAGTCTGCTATCAGGAAAAAGTGAGTACATCCTGAATTATACATGCATACAGTGTTATTTTGTATTGAGCTACAAGAAGTGCAGTGATGGTTTTCATGACTGATCATTCATGACATTGCCAGCTTTGAACATGGCCCTCACTTCAGGTTTCTGTGGGCTCCTCATGGAAGAAAGTATCATATCCCAGGTTAGTGATCATGAGTTCAGTAATTCATGGTCAGAGTTTGGCATTTTTTTTCCTCTCTTAAGGACTTAAGAGTCTCACTGTGCCTTCTGTAAGTACTTTGATTTCTTTTTCCTATGTACAGAGCTCACATCTGGTCCGTATTCCTTTGTCTGATACAGATAACATCTCACTCTCTCCTCTGTATTTTCTGCAAGTGTACCTTCCATGTTTGAAAGTGCACTTGAAGGAGATAGGACTACTGAGAACAATCATTTTGTTGAGACTTTAAGTGTGATAGCTGCTTGCCTCTTTTACTTGTTTGAGAGGCTCCCAACAAGGTCCCCAACACACAACCTGCAAGTCACTTGTACTTGCTTCTTTCAACTCAGGAAGTCTCCGCAGGCATTGAGAAAAGAGTGATTTTTCCTTCTAGCCCTTCTGTTACAGCTACTGAGCAAAGGACATTGCAGAGGATTGATGCCATGCAGTCTGAACCTGATGTCTCCATAATAAGTGGCCCATTCGTCTTCTCCACCTCTTAAACCTCCCTCTGTTCTCAGTCTGCCATTATATCCCAGCAAGCCTGGCTAATAGTAATGGATGCCATAAAGTTATCCTGGAATGGGTTCCTTTCTTCGGGCAATAGGCAAGCTTCCAGTCACAAACAGCTGAGCCTGTCCCTTTTAAAGTTCATCTCACTCTTTGACAAGCACCTTTTCTATTTCTGACAGCTACAGCACTGATTTCCATTATGAAATACATTATAAGTCATGCTTTCTTAGAATCAATGCAAATTCTACTTTTCTGGCCTTTGTAATAATAAATCTCCTTTCATAATAAATTGGTTCAGGCTGTTCTCTGTGTCCAGAAAAGCTTTTCATCACTGCAGAAGAAATACCTTTCAGTAACACTGAATTTTTATTGTCTAGACTTTCCGTCCAGCTGAATCTCAGAACCTTTGCCTCCAGTGGCCTGATTTACTACATGGCTCACCAAAACCAGGTTGATTATGCAGCCCTACAGCTGTATGGAGGACAGCTCCATTTCTCATTTGATTTAGGCAAAGGAAAAGCGGTAGCTCTTCACCCTGCTGTTATCAGTGATGGAAAATGGCATACGGTAGGTGGTTGCCAATCTTGTGCTCCATTTTCTCTTCCCTGGAGGTACTGGTATGGATTTTACCTGCCTTATCTGTATGCTTTCTGTGTTGCAAAAGCAAACTGGTTCTAACCCAATCATGAAGCCATTCAGAAAACTTTTATTTGATAATAGTGTCCTTTTAAAATTGTCATTAATTGTGCATCAAATCCATCTTCCAACTACTGTCAAGTATCTCAAACTATTTAGGAATTAAATAGTTCACCAACTGTGTAGTGATGGTCATCTTCAACAGAGAAGGACCTAACAGAGAGGTGTAAAAAATCTGTCTTTTTCCACAGAGAGCTTTCAATGCATTATGTCACCAAAGACCTGCACTTCAGTGTGTGACAGGGTGACAGAGATCTGTGGGTGCACAGTCTTTCTTTTCTCCCACTTACAACTTATTACCTGAGCATGTCACAGCAGCTAGTGACAGCGGGGAAGCACTGTCTTTCCTTTCCTTGGTCGTGGCAATGTGAGAAAGGGTGACATTTGAAATGAATGGAGGCTGGAGGGGAAGGGCTTGTCTTAAGTAGAGTTTGAGAAGAAATTATGTCTACAGCTTGGAGGTGTCACGTAGCATTCAGGGCCTTCTGCACAAAGGCTGCGTCAGTCTCTGTTGGCCTGGTTCCTCTGAGCAATCCACCTGCTACTGCCTCTGGCTTTCTTTGTGAGAAGTGACTGTGATGTTTGCAGGAGTTTTAGAAGTAACTCTGAGGACAACACTTTTCCTGAAGGCAGGTGAGGATGACAATATTCAGCCTACTAAGCTTCCCCTCCCTTATCCATATGTGAAGCCTTAACTCTAGGAAGTGGCTTCTGTGGGACAAAGTGACTGATGACACAAAGCTGCCAGCTTTCCTAGGTGCCTTGGGAATCAGCAGAGCTCTTCTGGTTTTTCATAAATAATCAGCAGAAGAAAAAACGGCAAAAAACTAACATGGAGAAAGCAAATGTGAACTTCTGTCAGAGATATCATAGTTAAGCTCTGCTGCCTACCCTGAAAGGAAGAACACTCCAGGACTTAAACTGCATGTTTAAAATTACCTATACTCACATAAAACTCATACTTACACTATCCACATTTTAAGAGATGAACAGATCCCATACAAGAGCTGACCTATCTTTACTACCTAGGACATAAAAGCAGGAGCTTCAGCCTTCTTCAGAGATTAAGGCTGAGTCACACTTCCCAGCTGGGGGGTTATCACTGCAGTCCCTCTGCAAGCAATGTTAACTAATGCACATTGCTACTGAAAGGAGCACCACTTCTTTTCATTCTCTGCCCTCTGCTCCTATCACCCTGCTTTACCCCTTTATCCTCTTACCAGCCCAAATCTTCATGAAACTTCATGTTGAACCTAGTCATGATTCTGAGTGGGATTAAAAGTCAACAGAGAAGAATAAATGGCTAGCTGACTTCAAATAAAGTCCCTCAGCCACACATGAGAAATTGTTTTAGGGCAAGGAGGGCATAGGGACATGAGTGAACAAGATGGGCAGAACTGCACAGCTTTTTGGTCATAGCGAATGTAGCACTGCCTGTCATAAAATGACAGCGTAGGAGAGACTTCAGAGAGCTGAGACGGCTCAGCTGTTGGGCAGCACAGTAATTGCAGGAGACTGCCACAGAACGCCTTTCTCCAAACTCAGTGACGTACGCATATCCTAAGGCAATAAACTGGTGATTTAAAGAGATGATAAAACACTGAAAGCCTTAGGCAGGACAATATGAAATCATTGTGAGCCCTTGGGAAGGCAAGGAAGCTATTTAACTGCTCGGTTGCGTTTGGAAATGGTCTCAGCCTCAGGAAGAATTTCAAGAGCGTGTCTGAGAATAGAATGTCCTAGCAATTGAACCACTAAACAATCATCTTACTTATTTCTGTGGCAAATGATGACTAGGTAACCAATTTAGCTTACTCATTTATGTTCGCATGCTTTCCTTTTTTCCAGGTAAAGACGGAATATGTTAAAAGAAAAGGCACAATCATTGTGGATGGACAGGAATTGGTAGCAGTCAATGCTCTGGGAGATGGTAGCACCTTGGACGTGGAAGGGAAGCTCTATGTGGGAGGACTCCCCTTAGACTATGTGCCAAAGAATCTTGGGAATGTAAGAAAGTTTGGGGTGGGGGGTTGTCTCTGGCATTTTGCAAGACCAGAATGAACTTAGTGCAGCAAACCCATCTAATTCAGCATCCTGTCTCTGACAGGCAAAAAAGAAGTGCTTAGGGAAAGAAGCAGCAAGGAAAGTAATGACCCTTTACCAGATAAATCTTTCTAGCTTTCTATGGCTTAATGACTCCAGCTACAGCTTGCATCCTTGTGTGTTAGTAATAGCCCTTAGCAGAACTTTTTTTTCATTGTTTCTCTGTAAAAATGGATAAAGAACATAAATTGCTGTCTTGCACGGTATAAGGTAAAAACACGACCTACGGTCTCAGACATTTTGGTACCTGAGTCCTATTGCATTCAAACAGGAATTAGGTGCCTTAAATATCTCTGAAAGACTGGTTTTAGCTGTCTTTAGACTAAAACATATTTTTATACATGCTTTTAGAGGGTAGGCTCTTGTCACCTTCCTTCTTATGCAACCCATTATATCAACGAGGGTTCTGGTAATGATGATAATGTGTCTCATAGAAGTGTAGAATATCCTGAGTTGGAAGGGATCCTCAAGGGTCATCGAAGTCCAACTCCTGGCTCTGCACAGGATACCCCAAGAGTCACACCATGTTCCTGAGAGCATTGTCCAAATGCTTCTTGAAGTCTGTCACAGTGGTGCTGTGACCACTTTCCCTGGGGAGCCTGTTTCAGTGCCCAGCCACCCTCTGGAGTGATTCAGATGAATCTTTTTGATGAAGAGAACTTGCGAAATACAAAATCTTGATTTACTCATTAATTTGCTGAAGTATGTTTGGAATTTTTTAACTGTTGGGTGTATCCCTGCTCACAGTCAAGCAAATACAATTCTTTCTGTATATTACAGACAGTGTATATTCTGCTTCTAAACTATTTGATTTTGACTCTAAGACATAATGTACCTTACATAATTATATGTAATAATAGAAATTTGATTATGTAACTATTTTAGATTATGCTGTGTTTTGTTCAGATAATATTTTATCTACAATAACATCAGGAGAATCACCGCGGCTGTTTATGCTAAACATTATCTCTTATATTTCCATATGCTTAGGTTACTCACAGTATTCCTGCCTGCATTGGTAGCATGACAATTAACAGCAAACAACTGAACAATGAGAGTCCTGTCTCCATCTTTGCTGTGAATAAATGCTATGAAACGGTGCAGGACGGTACTTTCTTTGATGGAAGTGGCTTTGCTGCCCTTGGTAAGTGTCATTAAATGAAAACAGTGATGCCATGATGATTTTTTACTTTTTCATATACCCCTTTTATGTACCCTTTCATATACCCTTTTATACAGCTTTTATATATCCTTAGTGCTTTTAGCCCACGTACTTGTAATTCCCTAAGTCTGATAATTCGCTTAGACCCAAAGTTCCTTAAGCCAAGAGACCAAACATCTTGGAAGCCTCACAGTTGGGGGTCAGAGAGCCCCAGACACCAAGGTCCTCTCTAGAACTCATTCTGTAAACCAAGATAGGCCCATCCAGGGGGAAGGTTCCTCAGGACAGGGGTTCTCTTGAGCCTCTCACTGGGGAATCTGTGATAGATGTGCTGATGTGCAAGGTCTGTAACTGTATACGTGAATCATCGTGTGGGTGAATTCTTTGGGGTGTGCATTCTGGGGGGTGCATTTTCCGGGGAGGCACTTTTGGGTGTGCATTTTCAGTGTGCATTCAGGGGTGCATTCTACCTGGATGTGGTGCACCTGAGGATCCTAAATAAATACCGAGGTAAAACCCTTTTTTCCCCTCTAACCATGTTTGGCTTTTAATTCTAAGCCCAGGGAAAGGCAACAACAGTACCTTACTGAATTAATGTTAATGGAAACCTACTCCTTTTAGGTCTTACTGGAACTGTGTGTAATTAAGTGACTCCTTACACAGTGAGTGCATGCCCTGCATATGGATTTTTAACTGAGTCCCTTTACTCTATACATCCAAAAGTGGTCATTTCTGCAAAGGGCTATCTTGCACAAATAAAAGAGCTAATGATTTTAGCACTGGGAAAGAAATGAGCTATATCTTTCTTCAGCTAGGAATATCCATGTTCATGATGTTAAGGTCTGTTAAAAAATATGAAGACAATAGACTTTTGAAGTAACATGAAGGATTACATTTGTGTTCTTTACTGTTTCTTACAAATGAGATAGAATGGATTAAATCTGAATGAATGAAAAAAAGCTTATTTGGGAATTTATATTTTCCAGTACAAGATGGGATTTATGACTTTGGAAAACTTACTTTCCAGAGTTTCTGCAAGGTCACATTCCAAGAGCATAATTAACAAGGTTTTTAGACCTTTTAATGGTGATGTATATATTTCACTTTGTACTGTGGGTTGCAAGTCTTCTGCTAGAGGCTACTAACTTCTTTTCAGTCAGAGAAGGCTACAAAGTGCGGTCTGATGTGAACATCACCCTGGAGTTCCGTACGACAGCGGTGCACGGCGTTCTTCTCGGGGTCAGCAGTGCCAAGGTTGATGCCATTGGACTGGAGATTGTACATGGCAAGGTAGGCTGCCCTGTGCAGGCACACTCATTTCACAAGGCTTGTTTGAAACTGGGAGGCTAAACTCTTAGAACGCATGAAATACACACCAGTGAAGTGTGATGGAGGCAACTTCCCACAGAATGAATATGGGACAGATTTTGTCTCAAGGTTTCTCATTGCCATCATATGATAAAGAGTGCAATTAGTAGAAGTCACTGGAACTTTTTGGATTTTTAATTAGTGCAATTTATGTTAGTGTGCAGCCACTCTGACCTCCTGTACTACATACCTTGTATGTTAGACCAAATATATATCTTTTTTATGGCTTAATACTTTTTCTGCCATAAAGCTATCCTTGTCCTTGAGAAAAGTATTACATATACAATGCACACTGTTTTGTAACCTCTTCCTCAATATTCATGAGCAGTTAACTCATTCTCTACTTCTACTGGCCATTATGCTCCATAAAGCTTTTAACAATCAATATATGTAGTTCTCCAGTCATCTCTTGCATAAAATATATACACTTAATTGCTCTTAAGTGTTTGTTTTTGCAGAAATAGCTCATTTTTTATTCAAAGCTTCCTAGCTAGAGACAGTGTTAAATATCAGTGTTTCTGTGGACATACTTTCCCAGTTAATACTTACATATTAATCCTCACCACAGAGTTGAGGAAATGTCTGCTGCTTTGAAAAATAAATACATGAAAAAAATCAATACATTTATTGGCAATGACAAGTGCTTTCACTCCATTCTTCTTTCTATTCAGTTAAATACAGTGAATCTTCTTTCAGATTTCTAAAGTCTCAGGTTCTGTGAAAAATCTCTTGATTTATATTTGTAAGGAACATTGAAATCCCTTGTGAAATGTATCAATGGACCACTGCACAGGTAGATATGAGTCTTTTAGATTTTGAAAAACACTTTAATAGGGATCTACTCTATCCATCAAAGTAAACATTAACCTTGCATATTGCCAAACATTTAAAACGGAAATCTCTGCAGCAGCATGATTGTGCTTTTATCTAGGCAGATTAGTTCATGTATTCTTGCTTTATATCTTCATTGGCATCTGGCTGTTTGTGCAGGTTTTATTCCACGTCAACAATGGAGCTGGCAGAATAACGGCTACATATGAACCAAGAGGCACAAATAGTTTGTGTGATGGGAAATGGCACAAGCTTCAAGCAAACAAAAGCAAACATCGCATTTCGCTGATAATTGATGGGAATTTGGTTCACACTGATAATCCCTACATCCAGTCAACATCTGCAGATACGAACAATCCCATTTATGTTGGAGGTTATCCTGGTAGGTACAATAATATTTCCCTTCCCTTCTGTCCCTCCTGCTCCCGCTCTCACAAGAGTGACACTTAACACATGCTTGCTTTTGGTTTGCCATGGGAATTGTGACTTTGTACAGCTCAACTGTTGCTTCATATTCTGCTAAAATAGTTTCTGTTTAACTTCAAAAACATCCATGCAGAGTGGCTTTCTCTTCTGTTTTTCCCTCTCATCTTCCACTGTCCCCTGGGAAGAACTATTTCTGCAAACTGTACCAAGTTATGGCCGTGCATGGGTTATGCTTGAAGGGAGCAGTGACTGTCCATGTTGGGATGTCACAGTTCATCCCAACATGAGTGGAACTTGATGCTCCTCAGGTGTTGGTTTTATCTCTCATTTCAGAGGGGGGAGATGTTTAATAACCTGGATATTTGTAATTTTTTGGTTTGGTGAAAATAAATTTTACATATTTCATGTTTGTTTTTCAGCCGATGTGAAGCAAAACTGCCTCACAAGCAAGAGCTCGTTCCGTGGCTGTTTGAGGAACCTTGTTTTGACTAAGGGCCAACATACAGAATTGTTTGACTTCAGCAGAGCTTTTGACCTGCGTGGAGTGTTTCCTCATTCCTGCCCTGGGGCTGAGCACTGAACTGTAGCAAAGCCTGTCTGGACTGAGAGAGGGTGTTTTTTTTTTTTGTTGTTGTTGATCTGTTATTTTGCATTCTCATTTCATAATGAAAAAAGAACTGGTAAGAACCTGCATCTCTTTGATTTTTCTGGTTGTTTTCCAACTCAGGTCATTTATTTTTTTTAATCAGAAGCTCTATGCCTGCATTTTAACTAAATGGTTTTAAACAACAAATACCTCTACAACAATTTTAATGGCATTTATTGGGTATTTTTCTTTTGGGAATTTTTATTAATCAGTGTTTACGGTTTTTTTTTTTTTTTTTGATTACTTGACAGTATTTCATTATATTGTGTGTTGGCTGTTTTATAAGAACGTAATAATTTTGGACCACATAATAAAACTACAATAAACTGCATTATTTCATGTAGTTCAGTTGTCCATGTATTTTAGTTAGAAGAAAAAGAGCCAGAAGGCTAAGAAGTTACAAGTATTCCCACTGCAGGGAGGTTGGAACTAGATAATATTTAAGGCTTCTTCCAATCCAGACCATTAAATGGCTCTGATTCTATGAAATGTAAGTGGACATAGTCCAGCAGAGGGAGCAGGAGACTAAATTTTTTGAAGGCATAATTTTGAAGGTCTCAGATTCAGCATTTAATGAATAGAATTTTCTTGGTTACACTTCATAGGGTAGCTCCAGTTCCTTTTCCTTCTGCCTTACTATCCAGTGCTTCTGACCCTCATTATAGATATATTGGCTAGAAGGATTATGTTCCTGTTTATGCTTTCATGGAATCAGCTTCAGGACAAGCAGCATCTCTATGGCACAGAGATGCCTATGAAGTGATGTGTTGCTGAAGGAAAAATTTGGGTCTTATTTGGGAAAAACTATCTATTTTGGCAGTGAAAACTAATGCATCATACTTTGGAAAACAGTATTTCTTACAGGACACAGGGAGGCACTTTTGAGGCCAGTCTGCATTTGTATCTTTGTCTTTTCTTACCATGCCTGCCTCTGTTTCTAAAATGAATCTTCCAGTAGTTCTCTTGAGCCAGGTTTGGGGGACGTGTGCTCAATCTGAATCAAGTAAGGACATCCATTCATCAACTGGCCAGATCATTGCGCAGTGACAAACGCGTCTCATACTTCAATATGCATCTGTAATAAAGATAGTTCTTTGCAAGTCACTTCCATCTCCTTTTTTTCTTTTGGTCTTTAAACTAGCAGTATTTTTGTTCGCTCCTTCCAATATTATTTGGCTTTTACTATACATTTGTACAATTTGTTCTAAAGTTAGTTTTTCTCTATGTATTTTGTACTACTTTAAAAAATACTGGCTGAAATGAAACTCCAAAGCAGTTCGCCATTGCTTTCAATGATGCAGGATTCCAAGCAGTGTGTTTTGTACATTGCATCAAGGTAGTCCAAGAGAAGAACTCCCAGAGCAAAGAGCTCTTCCACTTCAGCAAGGGTGGCAGAGCATGGTCCTCTGTACAGCTGTTCAAGTGCGGTAACAGCACAGTTGCTTTTAAAACAGATACATCACTGCTTTTCATAATTTCCGTCCCCTGCTTCTATCCAAAATACACGTGTTTAGAGTTGAAGAGCTGGCTTTGTTGTATTGTTTTTATTGTTGACATGGATACAATACAACGGACACACTCTGCTGTACAAATACACTTATATGTTGGCGTACTTCAACAAAACACATAACATAATGAGGATTGTAAGGGAAACGTACATACAAACACTTTGCTTTGATTAGTGGCATTGTATTATTTTCCAGAGAAGACACACATTAATAGAAACCCATTGAAAAATAAAAATGAAACACCGTGTGTTTGTATTCATTGTCTATTAACCCCAACATCTGATCTCACAAGGTTCACATTACAAGCATAATTTAGGCAACATGGTTGGAATTAAATTTCATCCATATCCCAAAATATGTTTTTTGTAATTTCAAATCTTGCCTCATACAAAAACAAATACTTTGTCAGTGTTCATGTGAAATTGATAATAGATTAAGTAGTAAACGTCTAAGCCAAAATATTTTTCCTGGAAAATGCAGAGTGAGGTAGTTAATATTATACATGGACACAGACATATTTGCACACATGCACACTTTCTAATGACATTAGCTGCATTTACAGGTTAAAGCATTCCAGTCTGTTTTGCAACACCTGCTTTTTAAAATACTCTCTATGTGTTGATATGCAAAATGCTGTCCTTGTAGAACCGTGGGGTATATAAATGCTTGAGGCATCTTTGGAATTTCAATAAATTTCTCTCTGCTTGCTACCACTTTCTTATTAATAGCTTTCCACATATGTTACTTTTTGCTAGGTGACAATCCTCTTGTAACTTAGTTTTGACTTCCACTTCTGTTAGAAGGAACAAAATTCCTCATGCCTCCACCAGCATCTTGAAATAGAAGACCTGAAGTTGAGACCTCATATCCCAAAATGCCACTGAGATTGTCCCATTTGTCTGCTGCATATTAAATCACGTTAGTGTACCAAAACAATACAAAACAACTTAATGTGGAACAGTATTAACCGCAGTACACATGGGTCATTAGGGCCATTTGTATCAAAACAGAATTTTGACATTCTGTTTCAGAGACAGGAGGTATTTGGCCACGCTGTAATAGTCTGGGCACTCTATGTAGAATTTGGTTCATCTGCTAATATGCATGTCTTATAAAGTTATAGGCAGTTTTAGCACAAAATAAGAGCTCACAGGGTGGCTTTCCTTACATCATATTTGACTTTCCTAAGTTGTGAAGTGGTAGAAGTCTTCCAAACCCGCCTTGTGTTCTATACAGAACACAGGGAGATCTGTTTCAGAAATAACATTGATGAGGTCCAGAACATGCTGGGCAAGTTGCAGTATGAACACAGGGCTGCTCTGTCCTTTCCCTTGCACAGCCATTGAGAACACAGAGTGAAAAGAGTGGGCAAGGTGGAGGAGGTCAGTGTATCTGTCTGAAAGTATTGTAGGAAGTTAACTCATTTGCTATGACATTTCAAATTATTTTCTTAATGTTTAGGCTTTCTGTATAGTCAGAGAACGCCTTTTAGTTGGCTATAGATACAATGATGCTTAGCATTTACATGATTCTCTTTGTATCCAAAGCACTTTCCACATAGAAAGCCTTTGCTGAGTTTGTTCTTCCCAGATGGATGTTTGTAACTCCTGATCTGCTCTGGGAATTGTTTAGCTGCATCTGAGAGTAGAATTTAACTCAACTAATTCTCGTGTTGCCTTTATATGGAAAGAACTAGTCCTGCTTTACAGCTGACAGACAAAGGCAGCATAAGCAGAAAGCTGTCCATTGCCACAGAGGGAACTGAAGGGTATCAGGAGCAAAGCACATGACAAAATGTTTATGCTCAGTCCTACAAACAAGCCACAGATCTACTATCTCTTGTATACTTAAAATAAATAGTTGTCAAAATAAGGAGTGTATTTTATAATACAACTGTCCTGTTTTTTTCCTGGCTACAACTATGTGTCCTTTAGTGTTAAGAAGAAAAAGGAAAACCAAACCAAAACAAAAAAACCAAACCAACCAGAAAGTTAAAAATCTCACTGTTTTAAAGAAAATTAAAGGATAATGTTGCTAAATTTTTATCATTTTTTTATCAAGAAAGAAGACAGGATCTGCCCTCTGTAGACATTATTGTTGCTGGTAAACTTACTGATTTGTTGTTGATTTCTTTCATTGACCACTAACAATGAAACTTAACTACTGGAGAACACGATTAACTTGACACATTTTAGAGCTCTGCTTCTGTTTCAGATCCGCACTGCACAGCTTCAGCAGAGCATCACAGGTTACAGGCTTTCTCTGCAGGACAGCAGACTTTATGTTTGCCTGGAGGACTTGGTTCAGAGCGCTTTTACATCGCTATGTGATAAACAGAGCTCCTGCCTCACCCCTGTGTCCAGATCAGGAACAGAAATCATTGCTCAGGTTGGGAGTGGTTTCATAGTGCAATATCATCTAATGATGGGGACATTGCAGTGCAGTTGAAGGCATTGGTTCCCACTTATTGCATATGACACATTAAAAAAATACTTGGCTCTTTTCCAGAGATTTGTGATTTCCCTACTCAACAAACCTCCTGTAGTTCAGCATAGCCCAAAGTGAGATGACCAAGCGAAGAACATGGGTTGCTCTTATGACTAGCTCCAAACCAGACATCCTATCTCACATAACCAATGCAGTTGCAGCCCACTATTCTCTTGTCAGCCTGTGTGTTTTCTTAGACTGCGTGCCAGCTGCAATTTGCTGTGTATTTGTAAAACCCCCAGCACAACTGGGCCTAGTTTGGCTATGGTTTTAAAGACCTAATGTGTAAATTATTAAATCCCTTTTCTCACTGGAAGCCCTTTTTCTTCTCCATGCTGTATTATACAAGACCTGAACAAAGATCTCTCTTGTCGATGCAGCTGAAGAGTATAAAAATTGCTTACATATTAAAGCTAAAATGAACAAAATAAAAAGAATTCGGTTACAAATTAGAAACTATAATGTTTAACAAAAAAGGTGATGACTGTAAGTGGCACCATTAACACATCTCATAGTCTGGCATTATACAGATTTAATTCTGAGGGTATCAAGTAAAAGGCAGAGCTAGGCTTCTCACCTAGCCTTTGTCTCCTGAAACTTGAGTGACAGGGGAAGGAAGGAGAGCATGGTTTGTGGCATTACAATTGCACACAGCTCAGGGATCCAGACAAACAATTTTGCAAGACTGGTAGTGAGACATACAGTGGTACAAACATTAAGCAGTACAGTTGTCTATAGTTCCTCCTCCTGCCTCCCTCCCCCAGTATCAGGTACTCATGAGGAGTGACTGAGAGACACAGGTATTGCAGTAACACACACTGTATGGGTTTACTTTCAGCAGAAAGGTTTGGTTTTTTCACACAGCTGTCTTGGCACTGCTGCATGTTGAGCTCCCGCCTTCCACGCCTGACAGAAGCCTTCTCTTCTTCTCCAATGTCTCTGTTGTGCTTCTGTGTTATGCTGTTGGTCAGTAGTGTTTCATTCATCTGATGCCACTGCATTATTTCCAAAAATCTGTGTTCTGACACCAGGTCAGGAAACGAACAACTCATATGTGACAGGTTGTTTTCTGTGCACCGTACCTTGGTCTGCCCTCCTCACCTCCTGGGCCAGCTGGCACAAGTGTAATCCATATGAAAGCATAACTAATGTGATATTTTTCCGATGGTTCAGAAGCTGGAATACCAAAAGTACTATGTGCTGACCATCAGCTGGACAGTACAGTAGGAAGGAATGATATCCTGTAGCTAACATTTTGTTTTGTCTCTGCAAGAGCTGCTTAAAATGACAGGCATCACTCTTGTTCATTTGGCTTTTGTCCAGTATAGTGCTGCCTTCTGCTTCAGCTGGCTTTTGGTTTTATCACCCATTCTGCCTGAGGATTTGCACGGTAGACATCTAACATGAATGCATCTGGATCCAAACAGTGCTGACCTGAAAAGGAAATTGTCAGCCATGAATCACAGGGTGTTCTGAGCACATAGGGACAGAGCTGTGTTAAAATGTCCTTGAACGTTTTTCTGACTTGCACACAGCAAGTCTAGTTTGGTGTGTCCATCCAGCTAACATCTTGCCTGGATACACAGAGTGCCTTTGGTAAATTTGCCAGTGATTTTACTCTCTGAGAGTCATGAATTCACTGATTGAATTCAGGGACTGTACCAAGGTTTTCAGCAGTTGCCAATTTGTTTGTTAAAAAAAAAATCCTCTGAACTCCAGCTGTTTCATTAGCTGGTGATTGGGAAGCTGCGGCTGCCTTTGCCAGAATGAGCCATTTTGTGCCTCTTAGTTGAGTAATGTGGAAATAAATTCTAGAGTTAGGTTGATTTGTTGGACTATATTGCATTTACATGGGGTAATGAAGTAATTTAACTGGTGAGGTTACTTTGCTGTGACACAGGATTATGGTAAAATTTTTGTACGGTTACTTATAAGGTCACTGGGGTCCTAATGATTTTATTCTAGTGAAAGCAATATAAATGAATTAAGGCATAATCAGTGGACCAAGGTACCCTGAAGGATCTAGGACTATAAAAGTAATTTTAAATGAAGATGCAAATTAAATGTCCCAATTTTTTGAAAGCCCATGGTGGGAATACTTGGGGTTGTTTCTCAAGGCCTTTAGGATCTTTTTCTGTTTTAGCATCAGTTGGTCATCCTGTTTAGACAGGCAAAACAAGTCACTAATCCAATTTAGCTTTGTGTATCATCAGTAAAAAAGACTGATTTCTGATTGCTGCTGAAGTAAGTCTGTGATGTTTTGTAATAACTTTACAGAAACTCTTTAGAGCGGAATCTAGAAGAAATAAAAAATAATCTAATCAGATAATTGACAACTGACTCCAACAGAGCATCCAGAATTTTGGTATGAACAGTGTAAGGGGAGAGCCAGGATTGTGCAATATCAAATTAAAATCTGGCTTTTGACCTTTAGGCCAGAAACTTGTGGGGCAAGCCACTGTTGTTGTTTTTATAAGAAGTGTCACTGCATGAAACAGAAGAAGACAGAAGCCCTATTGCAAGGAATTTGCAGTCTAAATAAAGCACACAGGTTAGTGTGAGTATAGAACACCCATACGAGCAGGGGCTGAATTCTCAGTTCTGTGGGTTTTTATTTGAGAGAGGTTAACACTTGCATACAGTAAGAATGAAAGAGGTCTTGGAAAAAGGCTTGACAGCAAGGTGGAACGTGCTTGCAAGAGGAAGACTAGGGATCTCTTAACAATGGAAAAATGCTCAGTTATGAGAATGAGAGAGGTAAGCAAAAGGTCAGATGCGTTTGGCAAGACTGTAAGGAGTGCTGCTGAGATCCAGCCGCTGGGTTCATTCTCTCCTGTGGGGTGCCCCTCCAGTCATGCCAAAGTTGGAATAAATAATGACATTGATTTTAACAGCTTTTGGGTCAGGCTCCTTTCCTCCAAATGGAGTGGAGGGTAGGAGAGAACCAGCTGTGTCAAAACAGTGCTGCCCTGAGGTGTTTTAGGAGGTTAAGGACAGTCAGAATTAATTTTCAAAATTGAGACCTACCTATATTTCCTCCAATTTCATGTAAACTTTGGATCTGGCCTCTCATGTTCTGTGATGATCCACAGCTAGGATGGAAAAAAAACTTTTCAGTTTGTCTTCCTGTTATAACCACTGCATTATCACCCACCGACTATGGTTAGCTTAAGTTTGATATTGTTTCCCCTGTGAACTGCCTTATCAAAAGCAACAACTACCAAATGGACCACTGCAGAATAATGAATCTGCTACAGCGGTAGATTACTGCATCACAGTCAACTAAACCTTCTGTATTATTTATTTTATATGACTTATTCAAAGAACAGAATTATGTGGTAACATGGGAAGACTTTGCAGGAAAGACTTCCAGATACAATTTACCATTTCCCATAGCTGTTAATAATTATTACCTTACAGAAATAAAAACATTTTAGACTTATGGACAGCTGTAAAACAATCTCTTTGGGTTCTCTATGTGGCAGGTCTATAAAATATATATTTAATGTACATTTTTAGTAGTGGTGTAAGGGAGGGCAGATTGATTCTGTATAGGAGCCAATTATTAAGTAAAATAAAAAGAGTAAGATCAGTGGTTGACCAGCATAACCACAAATTAGCAATTTTAGATTAGAAAAAGTGTTCTTGTAACACAATGAATCTTTGAAGAGGGAACAATCTATTCATTTATAATTCTGACATTGTTGTTCAGGAAAAACAAAATGTTCTGCTTTACCCACCTGTTTTCACAGTGGAATCGAGCCAGGATGTCTTTAGCTTTTGTTTGGCTGTTGAGTTGGATTGCCATAGACACTTTTGAATGCAGTGGAGCATAAACTCTTATCACCCCCTCGGGTATGTCAGACTGCAAGTATGGAGGAAAAGTGACAGCTCCCTAAAATCAATATTAGAGTAGAGTAAGTCTAAGGCAAATATTGCTCTAGCTCCATTCGGGGGCAGTTCTGCAACCTCATTTGAGGTTGCTTGCAAAAATCATTTTTCTGCATTCACTTGGTTATTCAAAAGACATTTACAGTCATACAATGCAAATCTGTACACACAAATCAGATACAACACAAGGACACAAACTCTTTGGTAAGTATCACATAAATGCATAGGGCTAAAGCCCTTGAATTGTAACTTTAACTTATTTCTGGTAACATTGGTCAGTGAAACAACTGCTTATTTAAAAACATAAAAATTATTGAGAATATCTGTTCTTCCTTCTAAAGATGAAATTCTCCTGAGGCATAAAGATCCAGTTCTCTGTTTCTGCTTCCTATAGCTTCAAATAGATTGAAGTGTGTATACAGTAAAACATCAAAGTACCATATGGTTTCTGTTAATTTGAAATTTGACCTTGTGTAGGGTTCAAATGATCATCTATGAAGTTTATGCACTCTTCCATGATAAATGGTGGATAAATCAATTAGCAAGGTTTGCATTCCACTTCTAATCCAGTTAATACCATGCTGACTAGGACACAACAGTCTCTCCAGTCTCTGTCTCTGTGTAATTTAGAACATCTGAGACCTGGGGATTGCGTTAAGTGCTCTCAACACTAAACTCAGTTATCCAAACAGAGTTTGCCTCCAATTTACCCTTCATATTTCAGCTCCTTGCCATGGCTACCCTCATTTTTATTAGATGTAAAGCCAATTACTCCGATCAATGGACTTGTCTTCCAGAAGGTGCAATGGCTGCAGTAATTGACTCTCCTCAGAGAAGGAGTCTATCCGTGTTCATCCCAGGCTGAAGTTAACTCTGCAACATGGTAGTCTATACTGCCATTTTTAACAAACATCTGTCTCCATCTGCAGCACCAATGTATGTCCCACCCTACCTAAAATATTTCAGTCAATGCTGGCAAATTCTTGAGAAAGGTGAATTAGAATGGATTCACAATTCATACATAACACTTATTCTTTCTACTTTTTTCCCCATACATTACCTTCTGCATTTTCTCTTATTGTCTTGTCTGTACTAGGTGGCTCATTCTCTATTTCTAATAACCTTGTGATATCATTCCTTCTTAATTTGTCTTTTCTTTTGTTCTTCAACACTATTCTTCAACAACTATAGAGTCCTTTACCATTTTCTTGATTACTTCTCTTACAATTCACCGGTCTTCATTCTTCTAAACATTTATGGAAGACTCTAAATACTTTCTCTCCAGGTTATTTAAGGTAGTTACTACATGGAAATACATGTAAGTTGCTGTAGGGACTGTGTATGTTGTGCATAGAGATATGACATGCCTTGTTGCCCAAATTTTATGTTGCACCTAATATGTCAGATAATTTTAATTGTTTATCAAAGCAGCATACCTCAAGAAAGTTCCTAATCTCTGTTATTAGGCAGTGGAGAAAAGTTGGTGGCTTTAAAACCTTCAAAGAAAGGTCCTTCTGTCAGATTTTCTTAAGTCCAAACTGCCTCTGGAGCCCTGGAAATCCTCTAAAGTATTCACCTCTCTCCTCTGACCATACAGGGAATAACAACACAATCTACTTCACTGAGTACTTAACATTTAGACCCACCTTAGGTGTCTATGGTAGGCAAACTGAATATTCTCTCTGCTTAGGAAGTTAGTGCAAAGCTCTAAGACTAAAGCTTGCAAGGAGAATATCAAGTGGCCTGTACCAGGACATGGATAAATGCAATTAATCCTAATATGGACCATCTTAATACTCAGCTACAGATCCATGCATTGGTTGAGTATCTACAAATCACTGTTGTCAGGGACAGTCCACACATAATCATTTTCTTATGAAACAGGTTTAAAACCAGCATAGGTCTGTAAACCACTTGCAGCTTTTGCTGCTGGAAATCATTCTGTCTTCCACACCTTTTCTCAATCAATTCCCAAAGCTTTGTCTTATCAGGGTGTTGGACTGGGAAGCTCACCTTTCAAGACAATTCTCAAATCAGCTTATTTTGTATGGCAAAATTTCCTCCCCACACCCAGAATCTCTCATGAGATAAACGAGGGAGGCTGTTTAAAGCTGCCCTTGAAAACTCTATCTTTTTATCACACCTCTGGTCTTTCAGGTCTGTCTCGTTCCATCGTCTTTCTCCTCAGAAGTTTTCTCACTCCTTTGTCAAACATCAGCTGTCTCTTGCTGTTGTTCATTGCTGCCTCATTCATTTTTCTCACTTGGGAAATCAGGAAGGATGGGACCTAAAGGGAGGAAACCAGAGTTGAGAATATGTAGTAGTTTTTCCCCAGTGTGCTGGGTCTTTAGAAAGGTACCAAATTTTAGGCAGCAGAAACTGTTTATTCCTTTATGCCATCAGTAGCTTCCTCTAACAACCTGCATTATTCCTTTGGTGAAATTTGTAGATCATCTTTGATGCCATGTGAAACTTCATAGTAATATTTGCAGCTGCAGGAACTTTATTAGCAGGTAGTCTCTGCAACCCCCATTATACCCTCCCTCTGTTATGAGGAAACAAGCTGAGGCTGTCAGTGTCTTCATGCTAACCTTCAGAAGCCCAAAAAGTAGTACACACTTTTGGCCCATTTTACTGTGGGCTAGACTTCAAACAGACATTTAATCTCATTCAAGTTTAGACATATCACTTACACATCCAGGTTAAATAATTCTTCTATGCATTACTCTGTATAAACAATGGTGTGGGACAGCGACTTCCAGAGGGGAATTGATGCTAAAATAGATGTCTCAGATAGGTGAGGTAACTCAAAATCCAGAAATACCTGTCAGGGTGTCTCATTCTAGATATAGAAGACTCCAGTCAGTTTCCAAAGGAACCGTTTCTCCTTGGAAGGTCAGTTTACTCTGATTTCTGCAGATCTCCTGCTTTTCGCAAAATCCTGCACTGTAATGGAACCATAAAGGGGGAGCCAGCAGTACTTACTGTCCACAGGATGTCCTGGTACCGAATCAAAAGCCGCACAATGTGCGCAGTGGTGGCGGCTGCTTGCATTTCTTGCTGGTTTGCACGTTTCCCTTTGTAGATGAAGAGGTTTGGTGCAACAATCATAGACACGTTCCACAAATTCATCTTGTTTTTCCCTTCGTTAGCAACCACCTTCTTCAGGAACTGAAGAAAGGCCTGGGAAAAAACCAATACTTGTTTAATCTTAGGAAATAATTTACTTCTGAAATGCATCGTTTTCAAATGCACGTCTGGCTGCTGTATTTGCACTTGGAGGTGAAATTTAGTGGTTTTTTCATTGTATTTAGATTAATCTATTATTTGTTGGTACAACAGGTATGTTGGTACAACAACAGAGGAATAGTTAATGTTATCAAAATACACATTTGGGACAATAGTCCCAAATTTGTAAGGCGAATGTGGTGTCTACACTAAGGCTCTGAATCCTCTAGTAGAGGTAAGATGTGCACGTATTTCAAGGGAATAGTTACTTTTTTCATAGATTACCAAGTGTCCATTTTGATGTATCTGGCCCATGTCTTTTATATCACTGAGATGATGAGTCTCTCTTCAAATGTGCACCAGTCCCACATGTAATACAACCTGAAGAATTTCTGCCAGTAACTCCCAAACTTTTATTCTGAGATAACAAAAGCAAGAAGAGCTAAGTGGTTGTTCATTGATATGACTTCTGCACATGCTTGGCAGAGTCACAGGAAATTAATTTCCTCTTTTGGGTAGTTTATTCAGAATTTTGCTTGAATGACTGAATATCACAGACTGCCGCTATGGTTAGAGTTGGGATCTACCAATGAGTCTTTCTGCAATATTGTTCTGGTTTCTGCTGGGACAGAGTTAATTTTCTTCCTAGTATCTGATACAGGGCTGTGTTTTGGATTTAGGATAAGAGTAATGTTGCTAACAAACTGATGTTGTAGTTGCTGCTAAGCAGTGTTTACACTTAGTCAAGTGTAATCTTTAGCTTCTCATGCTGCCCTGCCAGCAAGGGGGCTGGGGCAGCACAAGGAGAGCGAGAAATGTGCCTCTTGGAAATGAGTGCTCCACAACAAATGATGCCTGAGATCTAGCAGTTGGATACCCCCAGCAACTATCTCTTAGTTGCTTGTAAAAGAAATGACAGCCAGGGAATTTGAACATCTTTTCAAGGAAATCATCAAAACCACAGATGAATACTTTCCTGGTGCAGCATTTGAAAAAAATGAGTCTCTCATTTAAAAGTCAAAAGCACCACAGATGGCAGGTGATAGCAAATGAAGAACTTACCTTGGCTGTGTCTCTGTTGGCTTCAGGCATCAGCATGATCAACAGATGCAAAGCTTGTAGTTGTAACTTGATCTTGGAGATTTCTAAGGATATGAATATTTAATATTTTTGAAATCCCAATTGCAATTGTTTTGTTCTAAAAACCTTGTGTATCAGCAGTTCTAGAAATACCAACTAGTGCCTGGTTGAGACTAGGCACATGCTTAGGTGTTGATTAACCTCACGCTTCTTCCCAAGTATAAAATCACCTTAATGAGCGGGTTTTCCCTCATCATCTTGGATATTTGTCACACAGGGACACAAGGCTCTATAAAATCCTATCTACATAGTAACAATCCAGTATTTTTCAGTACTAGCTAGTTTCTCTTAGATATCTGTGTATTTGTTGTAGGGAATGAAGTCACTTTGTTCTGCACAGACACCTCCTGTTCAGGCTTCTCCAAACTGCTGAGCCATTGTAACTGCATGCAGTCTGGGATGCACAACGAGCACACTCAGATATGTGAAGTTTATGGGAAGAGATCACCTCCTTCTGCCCTTTAAACTACTCATGGAGGCACTGAAAGCATAACTGCAACCTTATGTAAAGATCCTCACTTCTGTGTACCAATTTGCTAATAAATTCCCTACCCCGAGACTTTCAGTCTGTCCTAGCTCAAGTGACTTTACAGAGAAGTCATAGGTACAGCAAGGTACAACCGCATTCTTCCTGGAAGAGAAATGAACAAAATGTACTGAGATTGAGAGGGCGTATGTACACTGAAAACAAAGCCCAGCTGCCTGAACCTTTCTGTGCTCACACATATCTCTGTACCAATGGTCTGACCTCAACATAAACCTTAACAGAAATAAAATAGGTCCAGTAGATCCAGTAGATAAAGGACAGTGATTTGAGTTTACCTTGCAGAAATTTTCATTTGTGAAACCTACGGTTACTGTGAATCAGAGTCTATAGATGAAAATCATTGCTCAGTCGTTGTTTACTTGGAGGTTTCAAATTTTACATTAAACAGTTGTGTTAATCACACAACAAGCCTATGCTATTAGCTAAAAGAGTACACCTTTTCTCATTTGAAAACAAAATCTTCCAGAAAATTAAAATGTTTAGGCAGAGCACTGGGCCTTTTTTTTCCCTCTACTTCACAGAGAGAAAAATAATTACATTATTTTTCTCTATATACTTCAGAGCGAGTAAAAAAGTGTACCTTCTACTCATGCATTTTATCTTATTATAGGCCACACTAACTCATTTCTACATACTTTCTACTAGTGTGATGAATGCAGGCAGATATTCTACTGTGAAGAGTGGGCTTGGGAGTTCTCTTATAAACATTTTCAGTAGTCCGGCTGCATCGTTATTTCGTACTTGGTCCCAGTCAAAAGTGTCTTCATAAAATTTTGCCTCAAGTTCCTGATGGAGATTCTGAAAGATAAAAGAAATGTTTGGCCTTTAATCATTGCTGCTGATCTGGCAGTTTGTGATCACTTCAGGAATCCATTACAAGAAGCAGTCAGGTTTGTACAGCACTTGAGCTAAAGCAGCCCTAAACCAGTGACAGCCCAGGTACAGCCATATGGACTTGAGAGCAGGTTAACAAATCAAGTTCCTGCAGATATTTGGCAACCCAAGCTAAATTTGGGTTGCCATAGCTAGATTTCGGCCAGTGAACAATTTGAACCATCATAAAGCAAGGCAATTTTGTGCAATGTCTTAGAACTAGAAGCAGAAAACTCAATTAACACAGCTGTTCTTTTTGTTTAAAACACTCTCCAGAGGTTTTAACCCTTAAGTCACAAAGGAATGGTGTTTCTTCCTCACTGCCAGTGAACTTGCTAGATAGTCTGAATCCCTGGGCCTCGAGCAAATGGCTTAAAATTTAGGTCTTCCCACCTTTAAAGGGAAGTTTTAAGTTAGGATAATTATAGTTATATTGGGTCAAATTGTAGAAAAATAAAGATACAAAACCACTACTGTCAGAAAAACCTTAATGCATAAGAAAACCCCCAAACCTCTAAAAACACAGGAGAGGTTTAAGACAGAATTGATGATGATACCATTTTGGGTTCCCATTTAATCCCGTTGTTCTCCAATGGCAGCATCTTGCTCCATAACAGAGGTCTGTGTAGTTCTGGAAGGTCAGTAACCAGTGTTCAACACACATGTGAATGGGAAATACTCAGCAAGGTTCTAGTAGGAACAGAATTGGGCTTCAAACCCAGATCACTGTTCAAAAAAATGCAAGCTCCTTTAAAAATTGTTAAGTTAAAAAGGTTGAAGGCCAATATTGTAACATAAGGATATCCACAAATAATGCAGCTTTCACAATTATTACTGGCCAAACACTGTCTTATCCATAGGAAGTTTGCTGCTGCTTTTTAGGAGACCATTTGTGACAAAATATATCTGTAGCAAATATTGAGTTTCAGATCACGATTTTTTCAGATGTACTTTAATATTATGCAAAAGGTTCAGTCCATTCAGGCAGAAAAGCTTCTAAAAATGAATTCTGTTTGCCATGTCTCACATGAATGGAAGGAAATTACATATCAAGTACAGTCACACATAATGAAGTAGAATGGTTGCACAAACGGAAGTAGAAAGTTGTTCAGGATTTGGCATATAATGTTACAGTCTCATTTTTACTAGCACATTTTACTGGTTTTAATCTGGGCTATCTCAGCTTCCTCTGTATTCACATCCTTTGCAAATAATTGATACAAACACCTAGATTGAATTCTCTCCTGTAACTGACTGGAAATGTGGAACAGAATCCTCACCTCATCAAAAGCACAAGAGGACAGAATTCTACTCCACATTTTTCTGCTGAGAACTGGGAAAAAAAAAGCGATAAAAATAGAAAGCAAGATTTTGGAAACACAAACATTATCTATCTATATATATATATACACATACACTTCTATATATCTCCACACAGGTAACCATATATTTTATACACTCAATTCCCTCCCTCCCTTGCTGCACATACATATATATATATGTTGTATCTAATACTTTTAAAATACATGTTGCAATTTTTTTTAACATGACTGATCTTTCACTAGACAAATCATACAGTTTTGGTTCACTGGAGCTTTTGTTACAGAGGAAAACTCGTATTCATGTCTTCTATTCTTTGTTTTATAGAAGAGTAACCTTTAATCATTTCCATATGGCTTTTCTTTCTCCAAACAAGACTGAAATAAAGTTGGAATGCCCTCAAGTCCTAATGTCATAATAATGTAGGAAGGCTTTTGAAGGATGAAATCTGGATCTGCTTTGAAAAAATCTCTCTCTTGCTCATCGGCTTGTTGGACAGACTTAAATGAAATCAAAACTCAAATAATTTAAAACTTTCATACGGGCAGCTTAACTTACCACCTAGTGTAGGAGAGTTGGATATAAAGTCATATCTCAGCTCCCAGGACAGAGGTGGTGAAAAAGAAGTGAACAAGACACAGTACAGTGTACGCAAAGAATATGAAAATAATTGAATTAGAGCACAGCCCTGCTGTGTAATCTCACTGGAGAGGTTGGAAAATTTTGAGATTGTGTGAAATAAGATTTAACCATTTGTATGAAAAAATGAGGAAGCTGAAAAGTACAGGGCAAGTTAGGAGCTCCCTTCTGCAAGATGTGACACTTTTCAAAGCCCTGGATACTTTTATCAATGTACAGAGTCAAAGGAGCTGGGATGCTGCTGCCTATCCTTGGTGTGTTTCACGTAATGCTGCTTTTTCTTATTCAGCCATTTTTTATGATACCCAACCCACTAATGTTTAGCAGTCCCCAACATTTGTGTGGCTGCTGCAACGCTGAGACTTCCTGCCTCAGAATGTAAAACTAGCTTTCTTGAGGATGAGAAAGTAGGTGTAAGGTGATGCTTAAACCAGATCAAACAAAGCCTAGGAAAAAGAAAAGCAAAAATATGGGAAAGAGGTAGACACTACTAAGCCCAGAAGAAAACCCAACCAAGTAAAAAACTGCCTTGTTTTTCTAATTTGCTTCCTCCAGCTTCCAGAATCAAGTTGGTCTGGAGAAACAATTGCAAGTATTACTGGCCCACAGTGCCAGGTTATTGGGTTCCAATTATCCTGTGTTCATAGCCCACAAAAAGCTTGTGAAAATGCAGTACTTCAGGCTGCCAGCAGTGAACAGAGGCCAAATTTCTCTCACTTGGAACACGAAATTGCAAGATCACAGATGATAAATGAAAAATAAAATGACACAGAGGTTAAAATGACATAGAATAAGATCTTTATCTGATGTTCACTCAGTTTAGCAACTCTGAATTTCTGAAATAAATTAAAACAGAGATAAGATCACAGCAATTTTGGATGACAGAGATAAACTGAAGAGACGTCTCAAAGTTTCATGGGGAAAAATTGCATTCAACATTAAGTCTGTGCTTTATATAGAACATTAACTAAAGCAAAGCAATAGACCAAATGTTCTGTGATTTATTGGTTCCCAGGAACTAATGTGACCTTTCACTGGCAGGAGTAGGAATGCTGAACTACACAGATCAGTATTTATGTGCAGTTTGAATTTGTGTGTATGCTGTATTGTTTTACATAGAGCCTGTGGTCCAGAAGATGGAAAACTGGCTTAAGTGAATACCTTGACTCTGGAGGCAGATCCAGGAACCCGCAGAATTCCTTCAGTTTCCAAACCTGTTTCCTCAAGCTTAAGCAGCAGCTGAAAGAAGAGACAGCAAAATCCAGGAAAATATTCAGAAACGCTTAAGAATACTATTGACTTTTTTCAATCCAGGTATCCTTGAAACTAATCTGAAAAATATATATCTCTATGGACTCTGCTAATGAAAACAAGCCAGCTCATGTAAATAAACCTGCCTAATTTGTTCTCCATATTCCTGACCCTGAAGTAAGGATTATGCAGAGTACAGAAAACTGCTAATGCAATAGGCCCCTCCGTCTTTGACTCGAGAGTTGGCACTGCTATAGAACAATTAACACATAAATGTATAAATAAAAGAGCAGATATACTTAAACACAATGGTGTTTTGCAGGAAAAATAACCTCTGAGAAATGTTTAGGTTCCCCAAGAGCATAGTGGAAAGGTCTATAGATAACATAGGTTTTTTGGAACTGAGAACTCAGATTAGAAAATTATCCCAGGGTATTTTATTTTGAAATTTTTGTGAATAGAGGACTAAAGTTTCCACTATAATTGGTTATTTAAAAAAAAATAAAGTTTTGCTTTTACATAATTTTGAACGTTGAGGAAAATAAAAATTTCCCAGCATTTAATCACACAGCTCTGGATTTTCACCACCGGATCCGTTTCCTGCCCTAACCTGGATTCATCTCATTTCCCATGGTTTGATGCCTTAGGTTTTAACTTTTATAGTTTTCAGATTCTGTACTGCTTAGTATGTAACTCAGAAACTTCATACAGCCTGCTAGCTACTGTTCTCTCGTGCTGGTTAGACATAACAAACCCTCTCTAGGTTTGCACTTCAAGGACATCTTGCTATCCCAGGCCCTGAAATACGTAAATAAAAGCCTCTGAACAGGGGGGGCCAAACTTGGGGTAACTACTTCATTGCCTGAAATTGGAGAACTAACCCTGACATGCAAATAGACCAAACTTATAAAAGTGTGAAGAACCCGTGACCCAGGGTCCATCTTGGGTGGAGCCCCTTGGAGGCTTTTGACTGCCCAAGATGTACCTTTGAAGGCTGTTCAATAAATACCCACTTTTATTCTCTTAATCTTGTCTAGCCTCTGTTTTCAGGTAGCCACTTCAAGGCATCAGTTCCTTGACAGAGGAGCAGTGGAGCTGATTGCAAAGTCATGTAAATGTTCAAGTTGTGTCAGTCTTTCCCCTGACACTCCCCAACACTTCTCCTTTTGTCAGTATTTACAGGGAAATCTGTTGCAGGTTTGAGTCCATGTAAATCAACTGCACACGTACATCCACAGGGCATCTCTGTACAGCCAAATGTCACATATAAATATCCTTGTCTTGTCATACAAACCTCAGTGAGAAGATACCCCTTCCATTCTGGAAATAGCAGCTAAGTAATACCTATGGTTTGAATTAATGTAAAACTCCTGACACAACTCATCTCTGCCACTTCTGCACACACATGATTTTGCATGGCTCTCTAATTTAATGAAAAAGGGAAACAGAAAGACATTTTTTTCCCAAAGTTTCCTGTGTGGTATCACATAATTACAAAAACCAGAAAGGGTTCCCACCACAAATAAAACACCAAAAAAGGAGCGAATTTTCTCTCCTTGTCACAAAGTTTTCAAACCACAATATTCAGTCAGGTAGTCTGTAGACACCTGGCAGCCTGTAAATGATGGAAATGACACCTGTCATCTTTTCTTATCTGATGACGCTTTTGAGTGTCAATGCAAATGGTGGAAAAGCAAATATTAGTAAATGACCAAGCAGGCCAGATGATACTCACTTTTTGGAAGATAAGGGGCACTTTTATTCCAGGAACCTTCTTTTGATCGTTCTCCAGCAGTACGGTAAGAGGGACTCCAAAAAGACCATTCTCTTAAAAACAATAACAACAAACGTGAAAACGAGAAAACACAGCCTCGTAAGCATCTTCTTTCAAAGCTGATCAACATGAAGGTGACTGCGAAGGGGATGCCACGCACAGTACCTCGTCCCCGCACCCTCTCCACACGGTTCCTCTTCAGTTCCACGCCCAGCGCGTCGTAGAAGGCCGTGAGCTCAATCAGGGAGAGGTAGCGGATCTTCTTCATGTCTTCAGGAGAGAGGTCCCCAACCTCTGTCAGTCCAAATCGGCTTTTCCGAACAATGAATTTCTACAGTAGAGATGGGTCGCATCTTTATTTGCATAAAAATTACAGGAAATGAATTTTTGTTTCAAAAGAGGTGTCCGTACGTGATTGGAAGTCATGTTAGGGTGGATGGATAACAACAAAGAGACTAACTATAGCCCTGTATATTGGCCTGGTATGGTGACATAGCTTGCATCCACCTGAACATGAAATTGAGCTTCTTGCTCACCACGCTCCCTTGCAGTGTGACTGGGAAGCAGCGCTGGAGCACCTCAGTGCCTGTACTCCAGCTGGGACAAATGAGTTACATGCTTCTTTTAAATTTTTTCCCAGTTTCAGCAGGATGTAGCACTTTGCTCTGCTTCTGCCTTCCCCAAACTGTCTTCGAATGCTGTTGAAGTGGCTGACATGGTTACTCATGGATATGGTTGTATATCAACTGGTCTGTGTAATGAATCCACGCCTCCTTTGCATAAGGCTAATTATTTAAGAGGTCTTACAGGGGAGTTCAAACTAAAGATCTGAGGACAAGCCCAGAAGCAAAATTTCTTAGTCCAGAAGCCAACCTGCCAACTTAGTGGTATTTTTTCTTACTCAAGAAGCACTTAGGCTTAGAAACAGAACTCCTAGCAGCTAAGAAATAATTTACTCAAGTAGACTTGAACTAAGTGATACTGAGTAATTTGGGGGCATGTGAAGATGTCTACATATTTTACAAACTGCAGTGTGGTGGACCAGAGCCAGAAATGTTCTGTCACGACAGATGCATTTGCACAAATGTCAAAAAGAACAAACACCCCTCAGTTTCTGTTAGACATAATAACAAAGTCATAGTAAAAAGCATACTTTTCAAAGAATTGTGGATCTTTGGTAATGTATTTTTTTAAAATTTATTGTAATTTAAACCAGGAATTGTTAGTCAGAGGTATAAATAAACAGTATTACAAATCATCTCCTGCCTTTAGGGAGTTGAGTGGAAACCCAGCTCCTAGTAATATTTTGCTTCTGGAGATTTCAACTCAGTCCTTCATATTTTTAAAAAATTTGGACTCAGAATATTTAACCCATTTTTAAATTAAGCCAGTCAAACTGATTAAGAAAAAGGTAAACAAAAAAAACTCCCCTAAACCAAACCAAAACAAAAATTAAACTTACACCAGATTTAAAAATGAAGAGAGTACAAAGGACATCCAGATCACATAGTTTAGGACTTTCCGAACTACATTGCACATGGTCTTTCAATAGGGGTTAATAACTGGGGGAGAAAGAGTGTAGGGAATAGAATAACTTATTTACAGTGCTGTCTGGAGCATTTTAGGCCAGAAAATTCCCCCCTTAGAATGCAGCAATTCCACTGTTACCCTTATTCTGAGACTTAATGTAACAAAAGCTGCATGGAGGATAGTCTTCTGAAGACACATAGAGAACATTTTGGCTCCAGTGATGCAAAACGTCCAAAAGCAGTCAAAATGCAAAAAACCACCTTGAAAAGAAGGAAAAATATCAGACTGTATACATATATTTCCTAGGGGGAAAGAAAAAAAAATTCCAAGCACTGCAAAACTGATTGAAAAGGGTGCTACAAAGATTTTCCATAGTGGTTGTTTGACTCCTAGGGTCACTATGATGTGATGCTGTGGTTAACACAAGTTTTAGGGCTGGCCGTCTTTCTTCTGTCTGTGTCACAATTTTCCAGTGGTTTTTCTTACAGTGGTGTAGTATGCAGGTCTGAAGGAGGCTGTGCTATCCTGAAATTAGATTACTAACATTTTGGCTAAGGATCGTGCCTGACATTTTACAGTGTTGTTTCTATGTGGAACTATGCAGGGTACTCGAACTCGTAGTTCTGTAATATCCTCAAAGAAGTCACATGGATCATGGTCCCACACTGGAGAAATCACATGTATATTGGGGAAATCCCTATGCTCCTGGGGATGTCCAACTGATTCTTCTAGGAGTCAGGGAACTCCCTGCTGCAGGGCACATGCTGTTTTATGAAAGACAATATCTCTCGGTGCAGCTCTGTACAGATCATCAGTGAAGTTGGCTATGTTGTCAGACCCACCCTGGAGAAGCGTGATGTTGCACAGCCTCCGGAGTAGCCCTGCTGTCCCACCACAGGGAAGGAGGGACAGCCCTTCTGAGTGTAAGTGACTGATTGCTCAGGGTAACATAGTGAGAGGTGATTTTTCTGCTGAGGCCCATTATGGTCCGAGTCACTATGGGAAAAAACCAAAAACTGCGAGTGGCAGCAGACGAAGTAAGGGAAAGGCCAACATCAACAGCTATGGTTGTTGACTTAATTCAGAAACACTGTGCAGTGACCTGGCAAGTTTCTTGTGTGGTCTTCTGAGCTCACAAAATTATGTCTTACATGCAGAGCAGTTCAACTCCAGCACAATACTGGCGTTTTCTAAAACTTATCAATTACGAATCCATAATATTCAATGTGGCACCTTCTCTTCCCTCTTTGTCATCAGTTTCCCTGCTCTGTCAACTGGGGATCGTCTGTGTTGTTGCAGAGAACAATTTGTGAATGTGAATGTGTTGCAGTAAAGGCCAAAATCATGATGAGTGCAGTGATATCCTTACTCTCCACAGGACGCCAAGTTATTGCCACAAAAAACACCCCAAACAACCAAAGACACAAAAAAAGCACAGGAATTTCACATAAGTTATGTAATTTACTTGGTGTCTTATCATTCAGCATGGAAGCTTGCTTCTGCATCTCAGCTTCTTCCTTGGTGGAACTGAGATGGCCAACTGAATAATTCTCAGCTAATTCAATGTCTGTGTGGATCGTAACAATTTCTGATTAGTTTGGGACCTCAGGACATCACAACATTCAGGAAATTCTTCCAAATAATTCACATCCATTTCACACAGGTCACTAAAGAGGTGGTATTGGAAGCACTAAATTAATGCCCAAGTTTTCAGTGATGGAAGTTGTGAGGGTTGATAAAAGTAGAAAATTGACTTCCACGACTTCATGAAATAATTCCGGATAATGACACAACTGCTTCAGGTTGTATGATATGGTAAACTTTTCCTGAACAATTCATGTATTATCTCCTATAGAATGATTGCACTCAATACTGACCGGAGACAGCCAGTACTGCTGCAGGACTAAGGTTTGCTTTCCTCCCTCCATCTGCAAAGCAATTTTAAATCCATGTATTAATAAAGACAGATAATCTGTGGGGGAAAAAAGTAGGAAAGCAGACCAGTAACGAAAATGACTGTTAGTTTTAATGCCAGTAAGCAGTTTTTATTTCTGTGTGAAGAAACTGTGGGTGATGAGATATTTGTGCACTGAATTACACATACTCATCTGGGTGCACATGTTCATGATGGGTACAAGTGAAAACCTGGCTTGGATATCCATATTAACTTTGGTGCCTCTTTGGGAATCAATCACAGGCAGTAGGCAGGCACAGCGAGAATTCTCTACAAAGCACTGCAAAGGACAGATCATGCATCTCAACAAACTCCAGTGTGCTGGGGATATAAAGCAGGGAATTGCTGTGCTAAAGAAAACAATCGAGGAATATATGAAGAAACTTACTGGCAAAATTGAGTCTTCCTTTTTGAACCTCTGGTTTTTCGGCCACTCTTGGGTTTTTGGAAGGACTGTAATGGATTCTGAGAAAGAGACCTCATAGGAGAGCTCTTCTGTTATGGATGGGCTGCCTTTATCTATTCCACAGTCTAGACAGCTCTTAGCTGAAAATAAGGGAAATTGCATATGAATGATGAATATATGCTTTCATTTAGTACAAAGACATTAAAAAATTGAACCAAGATGACTAAATTCTTGAGAAAGTAATTAAAAAAGTGCTTCAAAGAGGAATTTCAGTGCAAACCACAGCATGTTCCTGTTTTGTCTTGAGGAAATAACCCCTTAGAAATAAAATCCCTATTTTTGTTTTAGATTATTTAACTTGTTGCTTTCTGTGAGAAAGATAGTCAAGCTGGAACTTCCTGTTTATCAGGAATTACCAAGTTTTTGTACTCCATCCTTGTCTACCCAGGCCAGCAAACTGTGGTGGCACTTGTCAAACGAACAATTAAAAACAAAAGGTCTTGACAGAAAAAAGCTGTTGACACAGTTTCTCAGGTTACTGATGAGTTATTTACAATCATAAGATGTTGTGCATATATTTTATGTGGTTACATACACATATTTCTCCTTGTTGATAGTTTAGGTGTGTAGCACCAAAAACAGGAAAAAATGTACAATATTCCAGTTTGAAAAATGCTATCTCTACCTGCATTTCTAGAAGATATTGTGAAATGACTTATGGCTCTTCTCTAAAATTTAGTCATCTCCTTAAATTACCACGTTAGAGGAAAATTTTTGAAATCAGTACAATCAAGTCCAGAAATACACTATTGTCATGGAGGCCAAAGTGTGATAACATAAATGAGTTCCAGGGTTGCCAACTTTCATGATGGCTCTCCAGTATCTCAGATCAATTTCTAGTTTTCCTGTAAGGTTCAGCTCCTAAACCCAGTTGTGATAGAATAATAAATTTAATTGAAGGTGAAGTAAAATTTCAGCCCCCAGGACTGTAGAGAGGAATTTACTTACATGGCACAGTGTATTCAAAAGCCATGACAATCAGGAAGAGAATTAAAAATCATTACATGTCTTATAAACCTGTGCATGCCCCATGTTCTCTGAATCATTTCATTTACAGATACAGGAACTTAAATATTTTATGCAACACCCTTTATTTTGCAAGTCTGGTATGAAAAAAGTTAAGTGTGTTATTAAGTGGCTTCTGGTTTCTGAACTGTCTCTTTAGTTGTTGTCCAGTGTCCAAGCCATTTAAGATATTTTCCATCTCTCTTTCTGCGCTTGGACCTGGGACCACAGACTGCTCATGGTACCCCATGGCATTTGGTTCCCCATCTGTTTCAGTAAAACTGCTTGCAGAGCAGAAGCATCAGCAGAGCAGCTTTTGCCACCAAGGAAAAAGTCTGTGGCACTGCATCCAGAGATAAACATCCAAGGGACTAATTTGGGGATTTGGGTATTAATATCCCTTTAGTTAAGCCCTGAACAATGGTGATGGGAAGAGCTTTCAAATTAAAAGATGGATATTCTTGTGGAAGTTGGCTGACAATTATCCAGACACTGAGTAGAGAAGAGCAATTACTTTCATTAGCACTGCCAATCACTGTCAGGGCAAAGCATTTAAGGGATAACACCATTCATAGATCAGAATAATAGGGCAGAACCAGGAAAACTATAAATTTCTAATACTACAGTTTCTGCAGTACTGGAGAAGAAATGTGGAGGAAATATGCATTTTTCTTTTGATTCAGAACAAGAAAATATATTGATGACATATTTTGGACAAATTCTGCATCATATTGTTTATTATTTTTACATTCTCAGCCTTGCAATGATCAGCATTTTTTAGATGCTGATCCCTCAAGGGCAGCAGTCTGTGTCTGTACAACACTGGTCTTTAGTGGGAAACTTTGGTTCCTGCATGACAATAAGCTGACAATGATTTTAAGGAAATACATGCAGCACTGCCCCAACATGAAAGAGGGGACTAACCTCTGAACCACAAAAGGGTCTTTCTGTCTGTCATTTTACTAGGAGGAAGTGAACACTGGTTACATGTTGTCATACTCACAGCTAACTGATTTCCAAACTGGCTTCTGCCCAGGAAGCTGGATACCATTAGAAGATACTGGTGACACTGGAACTGCCTCAAATGTGGGCTGATAGGCAAGGAAAAATGATCAGACTGCAGTGAAGGTAAACGTCTACGGACAGAAACTGCTACAGTTCAAGCAATGGTGTACCATTCTCGGCTTATACTCTTTTGACAAGATTAAACGACCTGCTGTGATTCTTCAGAGCATATTTTTCATAGCCAAGCCTGAGAATCAGTATTCCCCAGACTGCACAGATTTGGACCATGTGGAGGTCAGTAACATTGCAGCTTGCCATACCTAATGAGTCCTGCCCTACAAAATGACTGAAATTAGCTAAGTAAATTGCTGTACAGAATTAGACTAACCGAAAGGTCCTCCTCAAATTGTAATTCATCCTGGCTTTAATAATTTTGATCACAAATCTTTTTGAAGACTCTCTGGCACCTGTTGAGTACTGCTATTCCCAGGGACCTGTCAGAAATCAGTCTCTCTGCTACTTCTTGTGATTTGGGCACCAGGAAGTTATGAATGGATGGATGCCCTCCCATAGGTTATACACTAATACTTCTATCAGTGAACTGCAAAAAACAATTAGAGGGAACACAGAAACATTTTCTATAGTCAAATTAATTTCTTTCCTCTCCAGAAATCATTCTGCACTGCAGAGAAGTGGCTTGGCAGCCCAGGGGCTGACTTTCAAGCAGTGTCACCTCTTCTTAGCAGTGGAGTTTTGGCCTTGTTCTCAGCAGTTTTGTGGCTCATAAAGACAAATCTGAGTGTTTGTGTTCCATGGGCAGTAGCAGCTGAACTATTTGTTCTTGAGTGAAAAAAACCAAACAAAAACAAGGTCAGGAATGAAAAAAATGCTCTGAGGGTTACTCAGTGAAATAACTACAATGTTCCAAACCTGTCTTATATTTTTTCTGCCGTTATTTGCATCCTTGTGGGAGCCCCTGAAGCCCCCAGCCTTTCTCAAACCTGCTGTCTCACACACCCTGAGCCGATAGAGCCCACCCAGTTTTCCAGCTGAACCTGCAGCTGTGGGCTCCTATGAGCCCTCAATACCAGCTCTTTAAATTGCTCTTTAAATCACTAAGTCGGCTGCTTATCAACAAGTAGCAATGCCTCAGGGCAGAAATTCTGTTTTTCCCAGTTGTAGTCAATGTATGAAAGAAACTGCTAAAAAATGTCAGATATTTAAAAGACAGACAGCTCTTCCAGTTGGAAGCCTGAAATAATGTTGCAGTTGTTTTATTCAATCTTATCCCCTGAGCTATTCGGGTAACAAGTCAAATATAACATGAATAAAGTCTCTCCTAAGACAGTCCATTCAAAGGCTTGTGAACTTGATAGCAAATGGGATTTGAGTCACATGGACTTCCTTTGCCAGAAGACTTTAAGGACCATTGATTTTTTAAGAAAAAGAACTGGATGCTTTTATGATAAAATCCCACAACATTTACACAAAAAGCTTCAGGACATAAAAAAGCACTATAAATTTCAGGTGGGAGTATAGAAGTGGAGAGGATGGCTAAACTTGCCTCAGCAATTTGGGAAAATCAACCATAAAAGCAGTTATGCTTCTGCTTAAGATCCAGATGGAGAAATTAATGGTAAACATTAGCAACTGGCTCATCTACTTTCAGTGCTCAAAATGTCTGACCCTGTGAACAGTATTCAGAATAGATTTACAGTCAGTCAGGTTTATTAAGAAAAAAACACTTCCAGCCTTGTTACACAGGTGAAATGAGTCGTGAAGCACCTGCAGTAACCCGGTTCTGATAAGCAGGGCAGAGCTGGCAGACATGGATGTGGAAGATGGAGTGGACTGCACACCTCTGCCTGGCACCCAGCAGGGCTGGCAGCAGGCTGCTCTAGCCTGGAGCAATTGACTAATGTGAACTGTGCACAATAACTGGGGTACCGAAAAATGTCACATTCGCAGTCCCATTTCCCAGCCTCCACAGTGAGTGTATAAAGAAACCAGATCTATGTCTCTTTTGTGAAAATGCCTTCCTTCTCCCCACCCTGAATTTTTTTAATCTTAGGATAATATGTAAAAAGGAAGGGAAGACTGGGAATAAAACCTTTTAAATGCATGAATTTAAAGATCCAGATTATTTCTGTAGTATAAAAGAAAATTAAAGAACTTTTGAAGACCTTCTCTCAATGAATGTGGAAGACCAAGAGTCAAATTGTGTCCTTAACTAAACTAGGACAGCTTTATTCATTTGCCTGTGGCTCCAGCAAAGGTGAGGCTTCCCATGTGCTGATTTCTGACTGCAAGTGATTCATTAGACACACGAAAAATGAGCCCACTGTTTACTGCCACAACATACACAGGACTTTCCAATGGGAAGAGGAAATCAGAAGAGCTAGGAGAGGATGGAGATGAGGTAGATAGTTTTTTAGCAGCTACCCTCACTGTAGAAGATGTAAAACCAAATCGTTGGAGCACCAAAGAGACCAAATTTTATTTTCAGCCCTGCAGCTAAGGGAAATAAAAGCAAAGGAGGATAACCCTACAGCTCTGGCCAGGATACCATTTGCTCATGCTTTGAATATATTCAGATTTCCAAGCACTGCCATCATAAACACTTTTTCATGCTAATAGCTCTGGGTTAGTTAGTGATTCTTCTTTAAGCAGGACATGATTTTGTCATGCATTGCTGAAATAAAATGCTTGTAAAAACTCTTCAGGAGTTTTAGTCAATTGCAACGTACAGGGTTGGGCTGTTAACGAGCACAGTGCTTCATTTCCTCTCTCCAGTAACAGAATCAATGTATCTGTGTCCCCCATTTGTATTCTACTGTTGATTTTTCTAAGCTCTGAGCACTAGCAGAGCCGATAGCTTCTGATGGAAGCAGCAGGGTACCAGCAGTGAGGAAAATCAGGCCACTGTGATTAATAAACCATCCAATTTTAAACTCGGTAGTGTGGCTCTCAGTCGAGTCTGCTGTCTTTAGACTTGTCTGAAGCTGAGCAAAAGCACCTCAGCTGGGACAGGCTGCTCTATCTGCCAAGGCATGGCTCTCGGAAGGGTGATCCCCCACAGGGGTAGCATTTTGCCCCGAGGGATCCTGGCACCTTTCCAGGACAGGCACCAGAAAAATACCCAAAAAACCAACCAACCAAAACTACCAAACCAGAGGAGGAATAGCTGCATTTCCTTTTATTTCCGTTTTGTCTATTGAGGGAACACTCTTGCCATGAGGGCGTGGACCTCAAGGCAGGATGGCTGGAAAAGCACCCTTTGGTCTGTGCTGACCCATGCAGAGCCTGGCCACTAGGCAGTAGTAGCAAAACATCCAGCAGGCAGGGTTTTTTCAGAACAGAGAGAAAAAAACTAGGACAAATCTATCTTCTTCTTCCCCCAGTCCAGATGACAACTAATTTATGCCTCCTTAGTGGTCCCCTAAATCTCATCTCAGGTGACCCTAGTGAGCTAATCACCTTTTCTCTCATCATTAGCCAAGGAAGAGAGTAATCCATCCCGTGACCCATGCCTCTATGCTCTTGTGATTCTTAGGTTGTTGGGAAGAGGGTGTAAATCCATCCTCCTAATGGGGAGGATTATAGAGTTAAGTGGAACAATTAGAGACGGTTTGCCATTTGCAGCACGTTTTCTTCTTCGCTTTCCAACCAGAAGGCAGGATGGGAAAGAAAAACTCCATGTCATTTCAAACAGCCTCCTTAGCAGCCTCTCTTTCGCAGCTGTGCTGAAAAGATTTGCCCCTCCCCATTCCCTGCCACATTTTTTTCCTTTTGGCTGGCTTGTTTTCACCGTGCTTCTCTTCCCTAAACTAATTCATCACAAAGATTCACCGGCAGCTGTAGGGCCATGCCCAGCAAAGAGGCAGCAAAGCTCCAGGGACTGCTGATACCCCCTTAAAAAGACTGCTTGGGAAACCCTTAGGTCAGGGACACAAGCCCTCCCGAAGTGTGTTTATCCCTGAAGGGCTGATAATTAGGACAAAGTTTCTAAATCCCATAACAAGCAGCAGAGATAGGAGCACTGGTGAATAGGAAAATTAGGAGTGTTTGGGCCTTGCAGGCTTTTAGAAATATCATGTTTCCCAGTCTGTTGGAGGGAGGTGATGGAGTGCGCTGCAGTTGTGTTTGTGCATCTGTGTTTAACATCTAGGTAAGCACCTGCAGAACTGCATATTTTTGTGGCAAGAAGAATTATAAGACTTAATTACTTATTTGATCTTATCTTTCAGACTTTCACAATGCAGAACTAGTGAATGAACTCAATTTTGGAGGAGGTAAAACACTGATTTGAAGGGCAATAGCCCTGAAGATCCAAATTCCTTTTCCACTTGAGAAACTTTAGCAAGTGAGAAGACGAAAAATAAGCAGGTCAAAAATAGATCAATAATGTGCCCATCTGAGAGGAATTGTACAATGTTTATTTGGCTGATTGAAATTTATTAGGAAACTTAAGCTTTTGTAAAAAAATTAAACAACTTAAGGTTTACAGATACTTGAATCAGGATAAGCGGGCTAATCTAATTAGATGTACCACCAGTTTTTAATGCTCATGCAAACATGCCTGATGTTTTCTCATGAAAGAAAGCCTGCCCACAGGAAACCACTGGATGTTTCTGGATGTACTGGTGGGATATGTGCAAGAGGTTCAAAAGAATCCAGATACTTAGTTTGGAGACAAATAGTTTAATTATCTGGACATCGTATCTTTGTAATCTTAACATTAATATGCAGCTACAATTTTGTTTCCCCTTTTTTTTTTTAAATTAATCCAGGATATCAAACCTTGAGGAGAAGGCAGAAAACACAGGAAAGGACAAAGTGATATCATAATGAAAAATAGTTTCTTGGAGTTCTGTAATGGCAAAAAATTTAATATTAATTTCAAAGGTGAGCTTGTGAGCTTATTGGTTACTCCTTTTAAGATATCATGAGTGATAAATGTAAAATCATGCACGTTGCTTTGAGACTAAACTCACACAGTTGACCGCAGCCACCAGAATCAAAACGTGGTGACAGGAACTGGTGCATTCAGAGCTATCCTCAGGGAAAGTGGATGAAACCTCCAGAGCTACTGCTGGTTTCTGAAGCCATGAAGCAAATGAACAGTTAATAGGTTTTCATCTGCCACATAAGTGAAATGTAACTTCCAGTGTACAAGTTACGATCATGCTGGCAGGTGTTTAATTGCTTATGCATATTTGAACCCCAGTTGCTTCATTAGACTAGTTTTACTTCACCACTGAGACTGCTGAGTAAATAGCAAGTGTCCCCAGAAGCCATCAAAAATTTGAATAGCTGCCAAGAGTAACTCACCAATTTCCAAAAAATAAAGGAGTAAATGTTAGTCTTGATAGGAGGTTGCAGGAACAGATAGGCTGGCAACAGATACAACATTATGTTACAGGTTAATTACAAAACTGTACTATCTATTTTTTTTTTTTTTTTGTTTCTTCCTTTCCTCTCAAATGTAGTGTACACAGCATTAAAAGTCTGGTCTAAGGGTCAGAAATTGCTAATGGCTGTCTGCACTGTCAGCAGGAAAGGGTTCCTGGCTGGCAAAAACTTTGGTGAGCTACTTGTAAATTGCATAAAAATTAAGACCAAAGACATTCACGAGGATACTTACAGAAGAGTCACTGGTGCCAAAGATGTCTCGCACATCCCGGACTGTGTGCTTGTTCTTCTTCCTCAGGGTCTGAGTGTAGGTGTTGTACCTCTTCTGTACAGCAGCAGCTTGAGTTCTGGTCAGAGTGGACAGCAGGGCTTGGCCATCCTCCTCTTCAGCTCCTGAGATCAGGGTGGATAAACCTACATCTTGCAGCCATTCTGCCTCCAGCTCTCCTTCTGTTGAGAAAGAGAGCATGTTAACAACCCTGACAAGGGAAGGAGAGGGGCTGAAGGAAAGGAGTTGGCATGGTGGACTGCTACCACAGCCTTTACTTTGAGAATACTCTAATTCCAACCTTTCTTAGGCCACAAGTGCAAGTTAAGTTAGTTTTGTAAACATATTGTCAACTTTCAGTTTGTCAGTGTCAGCGCAGGAGAGGCTTATGAGGGGAACAGAAGAGGCTTTTCATCAACATATGTGTGTGAAGAAGGCAGCAGAGTAACCAGCCTTACAAAGAAAGGTCCCTGAAAATTAACCCCAAATTCAAGAGCATAAATCCCCTCAGTTGCCATTTATGCCACGCTCACCACTTGTAGCATGCTGTACTGGAGAAAGCCATTTGGCTGATGGAAATTAAATTTGTACTCCAATTCAAATAAAAAGAATACTGAAGGTGTGTATACAACAGAATAATTTATTTGCACATGAATGAAGCAATTTGAGATTGCAGAGGGTTGGCTGGTAGTCAGACAGCTAGTGAAGAAGCCACACTGAGAGAAGGGTGATGTCCACCTAGTCCAATTGCTTGTTTTGAACAAAATGATTAAGAGCTGCTCACTAAAGAACAAGGGTCAGGAGGGGGTAGATGTCCAAGAGGTCAAGTAGGGAAGGAAAATGCAGAAATAGCCACCATTGCATGCTAGGTATCATCCTAACTTCTAATGAATAAAGACTCACTAGCACTGTACACTTCAGTGTTTCTTGGTATCTCAATTAGTGACTAATATCTTCTTTAATCCTGTTCAATACCTGCTTCCCAGCTGGTTCAATACTGCAATTGGCTCCATAGTGAGGTTTTGCATTGTGGGAAGAACCGTTTTCTATCCTGGCTCTAATGGACACGGCAGAAGCTTCTGGCATCTTTTCCCAGAGCCACACCTGCAGGCCCCTCACCACCAAAATCTGTCCATGTGAAGACAATACAGGTTTTCAGCTTGCTACCTGTTATATTAAATGAAATGTCCTATCATTATTTGACTGGGAGAAGGTCCCCATCTACACCATCCCCATCTACTTTTCTGCATCATTCAGTAATTTTGAATTTTGCTGTCATTGCTTTTTGATTTGTGTTCTTTTTAAAGTAAACAGTCATAGTCTTATAAAATCTCTCTTCACGTAGGAGATTTTGAGGTCCTTCATTTCAGTTTTGTGAGCAATCCTAGCTCAGCAGTAAGCTGCTTGACGCAAGACAGTAATTTCATTCCAGCCCTGACTGAAGAAGAGGTACTACAAATAAACATGTCAAACAGGAAATGGATTATTTTGCAGCATGTTCTATAAAACAACTTGTCAATGCACTTATTGTTCTTGTCCCAGCGCCAGTCTTAATGGCAGGTCGGTATTTCCACTCTCCCTTTATTGCCTCTTCTTGACATCAGAATGCAGGCTGATTGATGGACACCAGTTTGCTGCACTTTGGCAGTTAGATACACAAAGGAGAAAATTACAGGACTGGGCTGTAGGGACAAGCAAAAGCATCTTATGCATGTGCCATCACTGACTTCATTGTTAACTGCCCTGCCTCTTTACAAAGCACTACAAAAATAGCTGCTTCTAAACCCCCTGCTCTGGGTTAGCCAGGGGTGTGACCATCCCTGTATCCCATGAAATAGCTTGTCTCTGCCCTTATCCTTTCTGTATCCACAGACAGGATGACAGACTGTTCATTTTCCTTCTCTGTAAGCTTTGAACCAGTGGTTCTCCTGCCATTTTCACTCTTCCAAGAAGGTCTCTTCTCTTTCATGTGTGCCACTGTTGGAGCCACATCTGTCCATGTTTCAGCTTTTAAATTACATTAATTTTGGCTTTTGTCCTGACACATTCTTTCCAAGAATTGGGTCTGTAATCAAACTTGCTATGAAAAATAGCAGGGCAGACATGAAATTCTGCCTGCTTACTAATCACCCTGTGACTTGTTTTTTCTGGCTTTTGCCCTTTTCCTGTTCCAACCACTCACCAACAATAGACTAAGACATAGCAACAGCAATCAGAAGAGTAAAAGTATTAAAGACAAGAAATTTATGCATTAAAAATTCTCAAAATTTTATGACACACTGGTATTAAATACAGTTAACCCCCCTCTCCCTCTGCTATTTTACAAAGCATTATTTTTATAGTGCTAGCTACTTATACAGCCGGATCTTGATATTGTGTTTGATTCTGCTCCACCAGAAGACAGATTGGGAGAGTAATTCTCTTTTTGTCATAGAGTTTGCTAGGAAAGAGGCATGTCTTGCTTTGAAGATCAGATATAACCTGAAATACTGCACAGCTATAACCTTAAATAACTCACAGCATTCAAGCCTTGTAACAGAAGTTGTAAAGCAATTCTGCACAGCATGGACATCTTAAATACCCCATGATTTTCTCCTCCCCTACATTTTCACCCCTTGTGTCACTTGTCATGATCTTCTGTTCTTTTTTGACTATATTTGCTGACATCAACAGAATAAGTGTGTTGTTGTCTGCCCTTTGCGCACGATGTCTGGCAAATCACATTGAAGTTTTGACAGTCGTGCCTGCCTGGCTTCTATCACACTTTGGCTTCCTTCTTAAGGATCTTCATCTCTTCCTCTCGAAGACATCTCAAAAGGGTGAGGAATATTTACTTTTATTTTGCCCTGGGAGTTTCCACATTGATTTTTTGTGTTTTGATCATTATCCTATTAGGACCTTAATAGAACTCAATATTATTTCCAAGATTTATAATCCCAGACTGAATATATTCCTCATGTTAATAACTAGGACAAACACTGCCTGACTGTGTGTGGGTGTATACAATACATACATATTATATATATGTTTAAGACAACAATATGGAGGTAAATGAAGTGTGGAGATGTACTGCATTTTGACATGCAGTCTCATTTTTAATTCAGGACAGAGGGTAAAAAATCAATGCAATGTAATGAGGTGTAATCAGACAAAGGGTAACATGGGACTGCAGCAGAGTTTGGGCTGTTGAGAGGATTTAGTTCAGCAGTGATGAAACTGATGGAAAAGTTTCTGGAAAATGAGGTCCTGAGTTGCCTTGTCCTACTAAGTTATCCAGCTTGGCAGCTCACAGATTTGTGTCATTCCCCTGACTGTGCAGGCAAGTCAGGGACACCTGTTAGTTCATGCTGACACTTGCATGCAGGAGGCACTGAGAGGTTCACAATCTCCTTCTGGAGTCTCCAAGCTAAAGAGTATGATCAGACAGGAATTTTCCCAATCAGGAACAGAGAAGTGTGGTTTGGATTTAAGCTGGCCGACCATAACCATCACAACAGACCAAGATTTCTGGTGAACTGGTCTTCTCCCTTTGCTTCCAGGAGAGCCCAGCTGGAAATGAGTGAATGGGAGGTGTTTCCCATGGAAACAGTAGATGGTTGGAGCTAGATACCTCTGTGTGGGTTACTTACCATGACTGGTTGCACATTTGATTGCTTAATGAAGTAGTACTTTTCCCCCTTTCCACCACCCTTCCTGGTAGCAGAATTAATGACATCCCATTGCACGTCAAGGTAAAAAAAATGCATCATCACTCATGTTAATAACTGTATGGAAGGAACACGCCATGGTTTCAAAATCTATCCCTAGATCAGCAGTTACCAGACTGGTGGCCAGGAGCCACAGAAGGGTTGCAGCAGTTATCAGCGGGTCACGACCTCAGCAGAAATTTGGTTTCATTGTACAGTAACACCTGGTACTTTGTGTTACACAATATAATGCATCTGTGAGTGGGGTCCTAACCGGAAAAAAAAACGAGAACTGCTGTTCTAGATGTTATCAAATCATGATAACACAAAGCTGCATTGCAACAAGCTAGCACACACTATTGCACGTTTTTCCAAATACAGTACCTGACAAGAGAGGGGAAAACATTAGGGTAATAGAATGAGAAGTAATACCTTCAGGATACATTGTATAAGTGATGAATTAATTTGGTCAAGTGGGGAGTCTGAACCGTGTAGGCATCCATACATTCAGACTTATCTCTAAACTCTCCTTGAATGGTATCTTAATTGGGCAATCTCAGAGAAACAGGCAGATATCAAATTCCTGATAGCACTAAATGACATCTAACCAAAAACTGCTTCAGGACGTTAGTTACTTCTGAATCATATCCTACCAAAAGCCAGAAAATTCAAAATTCCAGCATACTAAATGAACATTTTGCTACTTTAAATATTTTGGTTCGGTCTATTTAATGATGGAAATTTTGTTTTCATTGAGTGCCTTTCTTCTCTGAATTGCAGCGTATCTGTCCTCCTGAAGCACAAATAAAATCAATGCAAAGAAACTTACTTCAGAAGTTAATTATTGGCTCCAGTGCACAAACCAGACTGAATCACTGTTTCTTGCCAGTCATTGACTGTGATGTTCAGAAATGGAGCTACAATGATTATAGACCCAGCCTAGTACTTTTGCTCGGAGTGTGACACGAGGAAGGAGATCAGGGCATGACTCTATTTAGAGAGGAGGCAAAGCCACGGTATGAGGAAGAAGTGGTGTTCGTGTGCTCACCATCAGCAGGTTTGAACTCCAAGAGCATTGCTTCTTCAGATCCATCTTCTCTGCTCTCCTTGATGCTCTCTACTTCACACCAGAAGTCCTCCATGGAAGTGCTGTCCATGGAGGCCTGCGAATTGGAGCGACTGAATGCAGGAGGTGCTGACTCACTGGAAAGCATCCTATTAATTCTTCGACAACGAGAGAGAGACTTTCTGAAAAGAGAGAACAATACAAATAAAATTACCTTTCTAAAATGCTAACTTGTGCCGTGCAAATGGAGCTGGCAACCAGGGCTTGACCTGTGACTGTACCAGGCAGTAGGGAACAAGATTTCAGAGGCCAAGTACACAGTTCTGGTAATTGTCATGATCTCCATTGCTCATAACAATTATGGATGGACATGTATTTTGCATGTAATAACTTATCTCTTTAACGTCCTTCAGAATTTTCCACTCTAGAGGGAACTCAGCAAATGCAATTTCTATTTCTAATACTGATATCCACCTAATGAGACACTGGAAAACTATTTTCACTTCTTTGTGTCTCAGTTTCTGTTTCTATCCCTTCCTGTTTTGCTTGCTGGCTGAAATGCTTCAGTGAAAACTTTTCTAGGGAAAAACAATGAGACTTGGGAACCCTGAAATATTTTACATACTCATCTTCACTCCAAAAAAGAATTAAAAACCTGAAATATTTTAATTTGGAAGAATAATTACCTTTTCTTTTAAAACCCTTTAAAAAAGATCTGGGTTTTTTTCTTAAGTTAAAATAAAATAATTTTAAACAAAATTTCACTTTGAATTAAAATAATATATTCTAAGTTAGACAGAAGGTTTTGATCACAGGTTCAAAAATTATGAATCACTAAAAATCAAGTTTCAAGTTAAGATTCAATACAGTGATTGAATTAAAACAAAATTTGTTCATTACTCTTTTGTTCTTGTCTTTTCCCCACTGTAAGTAATTGCAGCTGAAGACAGTTACACAAATTCACTCAAAATCTCATGTAATACCCACCACAAAAATCATCTGACTTTGCTCTTTTGCATTATTATGGCTGCAATACTGTAAACAGCTTTTGTACGAGTAATTGCAGTAGATATAGTAATCAGTAGTAAAAACCACAACAATATTTGTACAAAGGAGTTTAGAGGTAACACAATTTTGGCACAGAGCTAGACCACAGGAATTAATGGAAAATTCTGACATAAGGTTTTCTGACCTTCACTTAGCTGAACTAACTCAAATACAGTTTCCCTTTCTCTTCCTTTTCTGTATGGCAAGATCCTGCCAACATGCCTTTGTTTAAAACCACAGGCCTCACTTTTACTCCACTAAAAAAAAAAAGATATTTCCTTTTCAGTGTCTCCCTCCTTATCAAAGTTCTCCTAATGGATGTATAAACAATGTGTTATTTAATAAAGCTGACGGAGCATGCTTCTCCCTCACTGCACTGCTGTCTCTGCTTCATTCTTCCTTGGCAGTGAAGGGCTGGCTGCTTCCCTGGGGCTCGTAGAGCCTCCTCACTTTATCTGGGTGGTTCTTTCTGGGCTAGGTCTGAGCCCCAGGCTGGGGAGCTGTGGTGGAAACAACGGAGCACAACAAATCCAGCTTTGGACATAATCAAGCTTTATAAAAGGAAAAGCTCTGGCCTTTGCCTCTTTCTGAACACTCATAGGTGTAATAGGGATGATTCATCTGCCAAATCAGCCCCTGTGCTCCTGGAAGCAAAGCTGGGAAGCAAAGCTTTCTGATGGGTGACAACATTGCAGCAGGAGAGAACATGCTATGGGGCGGTGGAGACACGTTCTCTGGGAAGAGAAGTGCTGCCTTCAGAGTTTTTCTCCTTTTCTCCCCTCATAAACAGATTGTTTGCTTTAAAACACAGTGCTGAAACTGTTATTGTTTTAATTAGAACAAGCCACAGTCACCAAATGCGAGAGGAATTTGTGACACAAGTGTGGTTAAAGCTATTTGAGTGCTTTCGTCGTAGCTCTTCCTCTGGGGAGATGCGAGTTTCAGTTGGCTTTTGTTCCCAAAGTCTCACATGACTGGAGTACCTGATAAATTATAATCACTGCAATTACGCATCTGGACATGTCGGCTTCTGGGGTTTTTTATGGATTTCCCTTTCTTTTATGGATTCACCTATGTCTCTTTCCCACATTAGCAAGAAAGAAAAAAGCAAGGATCACTGGTGATCCTTAAATATGATGAGTCGATACTGTACCATGCACCCCTGAGCAGAGGTTTTAACCAGCAGAAGCAGAACCCCTGAGAAGCAGCCAGAAAACCCCATCTCTTCAGCTTCCCGGCTAGGTGGGATGGGGGAAACAGCGCCCATCAACCAATTGTTTGTTGCTGTAAAAACCTGAGCTCTTTAGTTTAAAAGGTGATAGTGAACACAAATAAGGAAAAAGGCAAAACTTCCTGGTACTCTAATGGTGTTTGGGGCCCCTGTTCACTGGACATTGTGCAAGCAGAGAAGATGCCAAGGCCTGGTGTTTGTCCTCCTGCCACAGCTTGTCCCTGACCAGTCTCCTCTTCAGCTCAGGGCCTGAGACCCTCACACTGCTGCTCACTGAGAAACTCATGTCCCTGCTTAATATAAACCTTTGTGAAAAGTAAGTCCTTACACATGCTAGATAGCACAGCCCAGAGCTCCTGAGCCAGCAATGGCAGGAAGGAATGCTCTCACCAGTCTGGAATCAAACACTGGGAGCTGGGATGAGAGGAGGGCATCCCTGACAGCATCACTGGCTCCCATCATTTAGTCATGGTCAGGGAATTTAAACATTTCCTGCCCTCCCAGTGTGAATCTTGACCACGACCTTTGTGCTCTTCAGGCGCCACATCACACTGATCCTTGGGCTTCAACTCCATCAGCACTTCAGCTGGCTCAGACCAAGGCTTTTTATTTCACCATATTAGGAAGAAAGAGGCTTGGTGGGTTGCTGCTTTTCTCCCCACAGTGAATGTGCTTATTTTGTAATATTACCATACCAAAAAGCTAAATGCAAAATAGAACACGTAGCACAGCAACAACTGCTGTGGCAACCAGCTTTGCCAAATATGTCTAAGGTTCCTGGGTAATTAATGTGCATTTACAACAATATTATAAGTACGGAGCTTATTTGGAAAATCAGCTGAACAAAGTCTCCTGAGAACTTCATATTTGAGGCTTGTTATCTCAACACGGATTAAATCAAGCTGTGTAAAATTCCTGTAAAAAGAAAGGTTGGGCAGAGGTGCTTTATCCTTGTTGGTAAACATCTGAAGCTTGCTTCCAGGTGGTCTGGTACAAACCTTCTCCAGTTATTCTGAGTCTGCCTATTAAAAGTGCATGTGTTTGAAAGACTTCCAACTGCTGTTTTGACCCATATACCTGTGACTTATGTCCTGGAGGAAGTGGTCTTGCCTTTATGTGATAATGGCAGTTGTCTCCCATTTCCTCCAGCCAAAGCTGCTCAAAACAGTTTCAGGAAAAAAAAATCCTACTGAGGAAGCAAAACATATTCTTCACTGCTTTTAATTAATTCTTGAAGGACACTGTAAGAGAACTGACTCAGCAATCTGCCTGCCTGTCTCAGAAATAGCTCAAGAAGCCCAGGTTGCCTGTTACCTGGGAACTCTTGCAAAAGAAAACCTCTGTTCCTGATACATTTTTCACCCTCAAGCTGTCCTTTTTTTTTCCCATCTTTTTTCTCAGTGTCAGAAGAGAAGTTTAGAACAATAAAAAGTTTTCACTAAGCTGATTCTGTTGTTCCTACATAAAAGTTGTAAACCAGTCCTATTAAATAAGCAGTGATCATGAAGTTCATGCTCAGTTTCTTTTGTTTCGTCACACACATGGGCAGTGGTGAGCTAATCTGAAATGCGAATTAAATTAAACACAGGAGAAATCTCAGATCCTGGCTTCCTCGATGGAAAAAGTTGGGAGAGGAGTAGGAACCTAAAAGCACTGAGCAAAAATCACAGCAATTCCACTGGGTGAGCTGAAATATTTTTCAGGGTGGAACAAAATAAAAAAGAAAAGCCACATAAAACATTGAAAAAGGGAAGAAAAAGAAGGGAAAAGTATATAAGAACTAATGTTATCAAAGAACTCCTCTGTTACTGGATATTCACAGGAGAAAGAGTTAAAGAGTGCCAGGAAGGAGAAATATGATGATATCGTTTAGAAAGCTTTCTGTGGAAAGATTACTGCAGGGAAGGAGGGTATTTCCATGGGGCACTAGAAAGCTGATTCAACTGTGTGTGACTGGTTTTGGCCTGGTGTATGTTTATAATGCTGACGAAACGCAACAGCTAAACAGTCCTGCTGACCCTATATTTTATCTTCCCCCTGTACTGCAGCAGTGTGCTGTTCAGGATCTGATACCACCTATCGATTTCAGGACAGCCAAGACACATGCAATAAGCTATTCTTATCCTATCCTCAAAGTAAAGGTTTGTAAAACCACACGAAGAGCTGGCTCAGGGACACGCAATGATTGCTCGCAGGCTCAGTAATGATAAAGCCAGGCTTGCATTTTGAGCTTAATTAAGTAATGGATGGTAAAGAATCCATAAAACAAATGGGAGCAATAAAGCCACCTTGTAGTTAAAAAGAACACTTAATTGTTGGTTACACAAAGAGACAGGACATCTTATTCTTGTGGGTTGTTATCCTTCATTTCATTCTGGGTCCTGATTCTGCTTCACCACAATAAGTCACATTTATAGAAATGGGGAAGGCGAAGGAAGCAAATTGTCCTTGTCATTGTAGGACGAAGATCCAGCTTTTCACACTGCAATCATTCTATCAGTATAACCACTTGCTTGGCTCTTCCCAAATGTAAAAAGGGGGATGGCAGCTTGTATTGACAGGGAAACAACATTTATCCCTCCTTATTAAGAACTGTTCTAAATTGTCAGCAATCAGTCATGTACCATTATTTCTCTTTCTTCTAAATAAAATGTATACAAATTCCAGGCAAAGGAAGAGTCCAGCAATGGGAAATAGTATTTTTGTGAACAGTTCACTCTTGACCCAAATCTCTCATCTTCTGGTTCCTTCCTGGTGACCTTGTTCCTGCACTGTTTGTGGTCTGCTTATTTCCTTCTCCCCATGCTTCATGGCTTCTGATCACAGAGAAGGGTATATATCAGACAATATCCCCCTAGCTCCATCTACACACTTCTGTTTCTGATTATCTTGCAGATGTTAGGCAAGTTGTAGACAGTGGATGCTAAAGCTTCCTTGTCCTCTCTCTAGCATTTAGCATAACAAATACTTAAACTGTCATGCTCACTGGTGCTGTCACCCTGCCTCCCTTTGTAACAGAATATATGAGTGAGAGGCAGAGGAGGGTTTTATTTCATTATTAATTTTTCTCATCCTGTGGCCCAGCAGAACTCCAAAAACATGTGAATCTCATTGCTCTTTGTTAACAAAGATGGGTTTGAAAATAAGCTATCACCTTACTGTATTGGTTAGATTTCAAAAGACAGGAATTCTCTATTTTGCCTTTGTATTCTACAAAAGATTCTTCAAAATACGTTTCTGTCAACTTCAATTGTACTCCAGATTCTGCACCTGGGGTGGGTCAACCCTGGACATATGCACAGATTGAAGAACAAGATACTGGAGAGCAGCACAGCAAAAAAGGGACCTGGAGGTCCTGTTTATGGCAAGCTGAACATGAGTCAGCAGTGCCCTGGCACCCAGGAGGGCCAAGCGTGTCCTTGGGGGCATCAGGCACAGCATCACCAGCCGGACAAGGGAGGGGATTGTCCTGCCCTGCTCTGCACTGAGGCAGCCTCACCTCGAGTGCTGGGGGCAGTTTTGAGCACTGCAATATAAGAAAGACGCTGAGCTATCAGAGAGCATATGAAGGAGATCCTTGAAGATGGTGAAGGGTCTAGAGGGAAAGCTGTATGAGAAGTGACTGAGATCACTTGGTTTTTTTCAGCCTGGAGAAGAGGAGACTGAAGGGAGACTTCACAGCAGTCGACAGCTTCCTCATGAGCAGAAGAGGAGGGGCAGGCACGGATCTCTGCTCTGTGGTGACCAGCAGTGGGACATAAGGGAATGGCATGAAGCTGTGTCAGGTGAGGTTTGGGTTGGATATTAGGTAAAGATTTTTTCACCCAGAGGGTGGTTGGGCACTGGAACAGGCTCCCCAGGGAAGTGGTCACAGCACAGCCTGTCTGAGTTCAAGAACAGTCTGGACAATGCTCTCAGGCACATGGTGAGACTCTTGAGGCTGTCATGAGCAGGGCCAGGGTTCTATGATTTTTTGGACCAAAAAAGGCTGTCCAATGAATCTTAAGATTTAAAAACTTAAAAGATAAAAGATTTGTAAGATTTACAGGAATTAAAATTTCATTTATTTAATTATACTTTGTCTGCAATTCATCAAGATACTAACAGACATTAGAAGATTGAGTAGCAGAGTTTGCATGCCAGTGTTACCTGCCAGCATTTAAAAATGAGCTTCACCTTGGGTTCCTCAGCTGTCTTACGCAACTTCTTTGTAAGTGGCAGGGAAGTCCCCCGCTGTAACAAAGGCCACATTGTGGCCACTCTTCAGCCAAGCATGGAGATTGCAGAAGAATCTCTCTCTGTTTGTGGGTTTCAGTGTGAGGGCTTTCACAATCAAACCCTTTGAGCTAGGGGAGCTCAGGAAATATACTCTCTAGGTATTGCCTGCTGGCAACAGTGACCTTTGGGGACATAACCCAGACCTCTCCTCCATGCTGGCAATCACATCACTTCAGCGTTGGCCTAGTGCAACAGAGACAGTGCACTGCATGGCTGCAATGTGTCTGTCAAAATCTGAAAGGGACTCTATTTCATCTTCTTCCTCCTAACGAAGCTATTGCTAAAGGGCAGAAGGGGTTCCCAAATGATTAACACTAATAAGAGTATGTTCTGTTGACCATTTTTTTTCAAGAAAATTAGAAAGAATTCTTTTCATATATATTAAGAGGAAGCAGTATAAGCCCGTTTTCAATGCTGAAGACTAAAGAACACGAACAGATCATGGCAGAATATGTTACATGTGATCTTCAGTGGGTATGGACAGGATAAGACACATCTGGACATGGCCTACAGGAGGCAAAAGCTGGTCATGAGCAGCTGGTTCAAACATCTTAAACATTTCCAACATATATTTATTGTTAGAAGTGACAAATTCTTTTGCTGTGTTGATGCTCGCTTAAGACCAATTTCTTTTATATTAAAAACAAATCCATGCATCCAGGGCAGGACAAAGTTTTCCAGGAGAAAACATAGGCATGTAGGCCATGTACTGTGAGCTTAGAAAATCCTGTGCTTCCAAAAAACGTTTGCTGTATTGTGCTTTTACAGTACAAATGACTTGTGTCTGAGCATGGAACCCACTGGATGTCACACTCCATCAGTTAGAGCTGATGAAAAGCTCCACAAGCATCAGGCTTACTGTGCATGCACTGTACAATTTATCCACCCCTGTTGAGTAGATGCCTCCATAAATTCCATCTGGAACTCACCCAGAGAGATTCTAGTTAGCTGAGCACCCTAAAATCCAAGGCAAACCCTTCAGGTTGCACCTGGACTGAAACTGAAAAGATGTTGTGTGGCAGCCCTGCGTTTACTACTATAACGTTACCAGTCCTTGGCACGAATTACTCAGTGAAGGCAAATAGCACGAGGCAGAAGTGTTTTGTTCTGCAGTTTAGGGCAAGTAGCTACCCAGTGCCTTATCCGAAGTAGCAAGCAAAGATGGTTTAGAGCAACATGAAGCAAAAGAAGAGCAGGAAGCACAAATACATCAGATTCTGTCTAAACACTGGTAACTGCACAAAGTGTGATGCATGCCCTCAGTCGCTCCTCAGAGAGCCACAGCAGTGAGGAAGATCTCACAAAAGGCAGTGGAAAATCTGTCATTCTCTTTTGCTTCCCACTGCTCTGGTAGTGTCACTTCTAAGGTAACCAACAGCCCTGTAAACACTCCCTGGGTACAGCATGGTCTCATGTCAGCTGGAGTACATCAGGCCACTGTGCATCCATGTGCGCGCAACTACAAATAACAAAGAGTTAGAAGGAGGAGGAGAGTAATATGCAGACTAATCCAGAATATTTTTTCACAATAAAATTGATAAACCTCTGCCGGCATCTCACATTAAGCCAGATTCATTATTTATAACACAACAGGCTACAGTTAAAACTGTAGGAAATGCCCAGGTTCAAGAGCTCCAGTGGGGCTTAAATCATTCACCAAGCAAAGAAGCAAACCAAGTAAAATGCATGAGGGATGTAAACCTGACAATGTTAGAAGAGTTTTGGCTCTAGAACCCCAAATCAGAGTTTTTAAAGAAAAATATTAAAATACTCAGCAGACACAATGAAGCACTGAAACAGAAGGGGTCAAACTTTCTACAACTTTCAATACGTCTTCTAAAATTGCCTGCATTTATGATGAAAACGTGAAAGAATATACATTTTTATTTTTATATCACTCTAAAGGAGCTGTCATTTCGACCAGCATGATTATTATCATTAAGAAACTCATAGTACTTGTAGGACTTTCTGAAACACTTCAAAACACAAAGTCAGTCATTTTGGTTGAATTAAGGTAATAGCATGAAGAACTGGACTATACTGTCTACTGGAAGGCATTTAATGAAACTACATCCACTGAAAGTGTAAGCACTTTAAGGTCCTGATATAAGCAACGAAGGGAGGCAGATACATCTAGAGAATGAACATGTAAACTAAACAGGAGCTTGAAGTCATGCAATACGTCTTTGAAGTTTTCTTTGTGCTTAGTTTTAAGTGAAGTCCAGCTGTTACTTTCTTCCTTCCTATAATTAATGAATGCTTTTAAGTAAATGTCACCACTCCACCCATTACACTTTTTTCAAAGGCTTCAGGACCTAAGCAAACAAGCATTACTTGACTTATTGGTTTTTCCTTTAGATGTTTTTGATGTATATTGAAGGCTATGGCTGAGCTACAAAATATGAGTAAGTAAACTCTAATGTATTCGTTTACATTTTCATCATGAGTGGTATTAATGACAAAATATTTTGAACATTGTGCTTAATAGTATTCACAGGACCAGGCTGAAGTAATGTAAAGCAACACACTGAACTTTTAAAGCTAAGTAAAACATAACCTTTAAAGTTAGTTTATTGAAAAAAATGCATATTCACTGAAGATACTCTTCAGTCTTTTGACAGAGCAATGAACAACTTCACATTGTCATGAAAATCCTGGATCAGATTCTCAGATTGCAATAAACTGTTACAGCCCCACTGGCTTAATTTATCCTTCATGTTTAAATTCCGAACATTCCTCTCTGTGGTACTGCTAAGGGTGAAGTTATTACAAATCACAAAACTTCATGAGCAAATGTACACCATTTAAATTTTTCTCTTCAGTTCTGGGTTGGCTGTCTGGCAGTTCCAGACTCTCAGCTTGTATTTTCTGTGCTGTTTTGTATTTTGTGCTATACTGAATCCATCAGAAGGAACAAAATTTGCTGGAAAATTCTGTAGCCAAATAAAAGTCAAGATGTGAGCTTAATTCTATTTTTTGCCACTCAAATACATTGGTAAAGATTGTATGAGTTACTTTGGAAAGTGTCCCACACTTGCTGAATAGTATGTTCTTTTGTTAATGAGACTGCTTAGAAAGCAGTGTAGATAAAGAATGTGCAATGAATAAAGAAATGTAGATGGGTCTTGGAGAGTGTCTCAAAGCACTGGGTTTCTATTTTCGCCTGAAGAAAAATGGTTATACATCAGCTGGAAACTGATGGAAAGTACATCAAGATGGAAACTCTTGTCAATGTCCTGAACAGTCTGTGACTTTATTGTTGATGACCTGAGGCAATGTGAGGCCTCATTCCTAATTCTGTTTCCCTTTCCGTCCCTCTGTATGCAGATGTCCCTGAACCCTGCTTCTTTCCCTTCCTTTTCCATTTTCCAGAAATTGGGTGCTGTTGGGCTGGGTGAGAGATTTATGTGGAGGTGTAGTGAGCAGAGAAGTTGAGAAGGGCTCTCTGTGCAGGGGGAAGGTGACACCAGTGCCAAAACACACAGGGCATGGGATGGGCATTGCAGCTGGTGAATGTATTCCCACGTTTCTCCAACAGTGTTTGACTGCCATAATTCCTTATCAGCAGAAGTTACACACCAGCCCCTCTTTCCACCCAGTCCCAAATATTTCTAAAAAGCTCAGCCAAAGCAATGAGGGCACTTTACATTCTACAAAAATTAATGACTAAAAACCCCAAACAGCCAGGCAATATTAACAAAAGTAAATCCTCTTGGCTCGGCTGATCTGATAGAAGTTTTGCCAACCTGGTGCACATTTCACCTTCAAGCTTTAAGAAGGAAACTGTATCAGAACAGGCTTTTGACCTACACCGATGAATTTCTTGCTAATTCACTTATACTCTTTTAGGCTATTTCACTCACTTTAAAATTCAATTGCAGTTTATTATTTGATAACTTCTCCTATTCAGGACATCAGTAATTATACAAACACAACTATGTAAACACAAAGCTGATTTTAAATCAAAAGCTGGTAGAAGACTCCTATTGGAGATTGGCCTAGAGAGTTTTCATTTAAAATGAAGTTACAAAAATGTGCTGGCAAGAACCTCTTGAGTTGCCAGATGAGTCTAGTAGCATTACCAGTACTAGGAAAGGTCATGGTGATATGATGGCAAATGTCATCATAAGAAATGACAGTAAAGAGCTGAAAATGAAGAGCAGAGGCTAAAATTTGGTGGAGACAAACACAACAGACAGGGAACACCAAACAGGTCATCACAGGCCTCTAAAGAGCAGAAATTCCCAGTTTAAGAGACAACAATGGACAAAAAAAAATGGACAAAGAATGGAAACAAAATCAAATTTAGTTTGTTATATTCTCAGGTCTTCAATAGAAGAATGAAGAAGTCAATAGAAAAAAACCAATGCATTTTTTAATACTTAGGCTATACATTTCCAATCAGTGGAGTATAAAAGGTTTTCTGTGATCTTAGAGTGATTTCTAGACTTATGGTAAAGAGATGGAAAGAACATCTTCATGAGAATGTTCAAGGCAACACCCTAGATCTTAAGTGGTAGTTTTCTAATTATGTCCAAATGTTTGTACTATGTGCCTGTGAAAAACATGACCTTTCTATGTAAGCAGTCAAACGAATCAGTGATGCTTCCAAACCACTAGGACTCCAGTGAGAGCTGGAAGTGTTAGACTAAGACACACTTCTTCGCAATACCCATAAAAAAGGCAGATGCCAGAACAAGAAAAATCACCTTTTAAATGGGAAAACTAATACATGATGCACAGCAGCTTTCCAGTTTCCTTCAACTACAATTTTGTTCTCCTGCTTATATGACTTTCGAGGTTTGTCTCAAATATTTCATCCATAAGGACTCTGAGGAAAGCTATAGCACGCCAGGTATTTCAAAGCTAGGTTTTCAAATATACTGCAGTTCCTGAAGCTCTTAGAGCTATAGAGGCCATTAATATTTACAGAACCACAGTGCCTTTGTCTTTAATACCTCAGTGATGTGAGTAATTCCGAATCCGACAAGCAGCCCTGCTGAAGTCAGCCAAATGACTCCTCTGCATAGGGTCTGACTTTCTTAACTTTTTAAATATTAATGCTGGGGGAATAAGATGTAGCTCTTGGAATTCTCTGAGGAAAATGAGCTCTTGTCGGGAAGAAGACTTCAAGACTCAGAACACATAGACGGATGGTATTATCTTAGCTTGAAGCATCTTAACATAGGCACGAAATGCCCATTCTCGTTCTCCTGGGGAGTAGAAACCTTAGATGGCCCAGAACTGCACTAGAAATTTCCCCAGCACCTTTTGTAGACATCATGTATTACAAGAAGGGATTAATCTTAGTTATTTTGACATTTACTGTTTTGTACTGGCTTGTTGGAAGCTCTTTGGGGTTTGCACCAGGTTCTGCTGGGACAATGGAAAGAAGACCGGAGAATTGCCTCTTTAAGCTGTGTTGAGTACTTCCCAGCCAGTCACAGCCTGGAGTCTGAACCCAGATACCAAATTATCATGCAGTAGATAACAGCAGAATTTGCTAATTATCAAAACACCCCAACCACTCCCTGTAGCACTTAATTAATTAAATAGGCAAGAGCTAATTCATCACATCACAACTCCAAAGGCGTCAAATAAAAATTATGGAGGGAGGTGAAATGAGATCTCCAAAATAACACAGATGTTTTGTTACAGAAGAGGGTTAAAAACACAAGAGCTAATTTGTGACTTAAAGCTATGGTACACTGTGAGTAAAAGGACTGCTTCTGTAAGTCCTACAGTGCTTGGCTGAAGTTTCTCTCTGAGCTTTGCAACTCTGTACATATTCTCGGCTAGATAACCACTAAAAAGTAATTAATATTGCCATGCAAACATAGTAAATCAAGTCTGGAAGCTCACATGCTCCTGTCAAAGGAGTACGACTAAGCTGTTGTTGTGCCCTCTGTCACTGTGGGTTCACGCTCCTCTTCCCGCACCTGCCTAGATAAGAGCCATGATCCATGATAGGAGGTGAAGATTCATCAGGCATTCATCCATCTTTTAATGATTGTGTTAGATCTTTCACTGTGCAAGAACTTTATGAATGTTGTGAAACTGTAATGCTATCCTTCCCATGAGGACACCAAATTACTTATCCAAGCTTTTGATATAATGCATCTTGGTTGAACTGCTGCAGCTCTCTCTCTCTCTCTGGAGGATTTCCAGTCAAGGGCTGTATTTATGTCAGTTACAATTGATTCAAAATGCTTCCACAGTATCTTGAACAGGCTAACACATCTTCATGAGTTTAATCCAGACCAGATGATATACAGCTTTATAGTAAAACAGGGAATGATCATGCTCGTACCTCTAGTTCTTTGTTTTTAGTTGGTAGCTCAGGCTGATATTCAGCCACTGCTTGGACCAGCATATTTTTGGAGTTTCGGGTGACTACAGATTAGGCTTCCGAAAAGGGACTAAGGCAGGTAGTCACCTAACTCCTATTTTCAGGAAAGACTGAAGGATTCCGGAGCACAAACCCTATGGACTTAGAGGGAGAGTAAATGCTCCTGCTTTCAAATTCAGTTTTGACTTAGGCCTTTAAGTCACAGAAGACCTTTTGAAAATTTGCCTTCAACTTAATTATATATTATTACACTCTTTGTCCCTGGAGTTCTTTTTCTGTGCGCACTAATCTTGCCCGGTTTTCTGGGACTTTGACCACCTAAACTCCTTATCTTTTAAATTTGGCTTTGATTAACACAGCTGTTATTTATTCTTTTGCTTGGCAGGAGTTTCTGCAAGACTGCCATAAAGTCAGCCTGTTTGTATTGTATTCTACTGTTAATCTCCTTTTCCTTTATGACATGTATTCACAGTATCCTAGGGGGGAGATTACTATACATTTATACGGATCTGGACTCACATATAAATAAATGTATGAATACACAACAGAGATGGCAACAAAGGGAGGGAACATTTTAGTAATCTCCCAGAAGCCATTGTGAAAAAGTCTAGATAACACATAAAATGGAATGTTTTATACAACACGAACCAGGGGATCAACATTAATCAGTTGCTTAATGAAAGCATAATTCAAGATAAGAAATGGAACAGAGTTTCTTCAAAGAAGTTGGAATCACTTGGGTGGGAGAAAGATCTGTCAAATTAAGAGACTGCTATATCATTATGATAATTTACACGCTGCCTACCATCTAAGATTTTCCAAAATAATGCATTTGACGAGACTTTCTAGTAAGAATTAATTAAAAGAGTTGAAGAAAATACAATATTGCTAAGAGTTGATAGGTTAATTTTCATCAGAATTTGATCATCATCTTAAAACCTCAGCAGTGGAAAATTTGTAGCTATCTATAAACATCTACATTTCTGTGCCTCACAGAGACTTTCCGACTTAGGAATCACTTTGCAATTTTCCTGCAAAGCCCTGCCTTAAAAAACCCTAAGATCTAAGTGTGAGTGGCCTTTTCATGGCATATACATGATCACCTTCACTGGGAACAAACAGGAGAAAACCCAGTGATAGGAGATTCTTCAGATTTCTTCCATTCATATGAAAAACGAGTTACAAAATCAGAAAAATGAGCTTGGAGAATCATTTATGCCAGTAAACTCTATCTCCCATCCTGACAGAACACTGCTGGGACTTGTCATGATGCTGTATTTACTCAAGAAACTCTATCAGTTCTAGGAGTATAATTCTCCAGTAGAAATTTCTCAATAATCCCGCTGATTTGATTATCTTTTCCAAGCAAATCAATCAAGAATCTAGGGAGCAAAAGTCAAATCTCCAGAGATATTAGCTGCCTGGATTTCCTCTCAGTGAGACTTCATATTTGACAAAGGGAAGAAGAAAATAGTTGCTCTTTCATCCTGATCAAAGTCAATTAAAATCAATTATGTACTTATAATTTTAACCATGATCATCATTTTGTGCTGCTCTGCAGCATCTGATGCCATTTCAGACTTCCCTTTGATCCCCAGTATAGGCCTTATGCTGTCCCTGCAGAGGGAATAACAGGGTAAGATGCCCTTGAAAAGTTTTCCCCAAGGCGAGGAGAATTATTTCTGCTGATGGTCATGACCCCGGCTCATGATATTTTGCTGCAGGGGGACTTTGGAACCAGAAAGGTTGCACTGGCTATGTCAGTATGTGCAAACTGTCACAGAGCAAGAACAGCTAAGAGAAACTCCTCAAGCACTCCTGATGTTTACTCTGGAGGTGCAGAGCTGTAAGTCTCGTGCCAGCCAGCCAGTGGGAGAGAAATCCCCTGGAATCCTTGTGCAAGAGATGAGAGAGCCTGTTTGTGAGTGTTGGGTTGATGGTCTATTGTTTTCATTTATTTAGACTACATAAACAAGCTTCAAGTTTCCTTAAAAGTATGTGGAGAAGTCCTAGTTTCCAGCTCCCTTGAATTTCTCCAGTTTTTATTACTAGGTAAACAGTTTTAGCTGCTCTTCCCCACCAGTCTCCTGCCACGCTGGATTTTTACCTGGTTATCAGTCAGAAGCACTTTCAAACTGAAAGCAGCCATTAGAAAGAGACCGCACTGTCTGCAAATCCTCGTCTGCCAAGTGTACAGGACCAAGCCAGACTTGAGCACAATTTGAAAAATGAGGATTAGGATAATGTATTTGTGAATGTAGAAGCCCTTTAGCTCATTTAGCTGTGTAATCTCTATGAATGCATCACTTAAATTGTCAGACCTGGCTTTCCTCCCATGGAACAAGTTATAAGTTTCTTCTTTCCTTATTACTAGGTTTGTATAAAGCTCTTCTTGTGCAAGTTAGAGTCTGGCCATGACACTGAGCTGAAACCCATGTAGTTGACATAAACATCTATATGACATCAGAAGGCAAAAGTTGAAAAAGGCAAATTTCTGACCTCAAATCAAATGAGAGCAAAAATGGGAGAAATTGTGAACAATCCAATTAGAAGTGAAGATTCTTCTCCCTCTGGAATATTATTCCAGTGGAACACATTTTTAAACAGAGAAAAACAAAATATTATAACAGAGTATAACTTTTCAGATGCACACCTTATTAATAAAACCTTGAAAGGGTTTACGTTAATAGATTCTTGAGGCATATTTTCATACAGCTTGAGTTAATCAAACCACGCATATGCCCCTCCTGAAGTTGCTTACACTTGCACTGTGTCCAGTTGTTTTTCTACAGTGGATCTTTTTTTTTTGTCCCCCCTTTCCTGGCTGGTAAAGCTGGAAAATTCCACTAGTGATAACTCCGACAGCTCGCTCTCCCTCCTGTCGCTTTAAGAAAACAAGGAGAGAACGTGGTCTGAAAGGCTGAGAAATTACTGATTTAGTAAATTCTACAAAGTCTTACCTCAGAGCAGAATAGAGCCTTGGCGTTATCCTTAAAGGAGCAGAGCAGAGTCTTTCCTAAACTCAACTTCTTCATGCTCCTAGTGGCAGTGAGTCCCTCCTCAGCCTATAATCGCCAAGTTGCATATTCTGGGAGATATCTGACAGCCTGTGACAGGATATTCTGCCTCTAGTCACACAAGGGCTGCGGGAACAAAGAGTGGTGGAGCTTCTGGCTCTTCTGGGAAACAAACTGACACTGCTTCATCACTATTTAAAGAGCAGATGCCTTCAGGATAAATCCTCTTAGTATGTTTTCCTGTTTGTGTCAGAACTTAAACCTTTTATCCGTTTCCTAAGAGAAGAAATAAAAAAGTAATCAGCACTAAGCTGCTCTGTAATTCAGGAGAGTCCCTGTGGGGTGGCTCAGAAAAAGACAGAGCCAGCCTATGTGTTTTCTTCTGAAGGGATATGAAACACTGCCATTAGCATAAGGCAGAAAATCATAAATGGCCACATGCAAATTAATGAGGAGCTCTTTCTGCATGGAGATGGCTGCTCCACCCAGAGGAGAAGTGTAGTGTGCAAAGCCAGAGAGGAAGGAGAAAGGAGCCAGAGTACAGCTGTTAAGAAAAATATATAGGGGGAAGCCTTTCTTGCTTTTCTTACAGTGGGATGATCAGTGGGGGGCCTGGATTAACACTGAAAAAAGTATTCACCAGGTTCATAGGAACAGTGGCCCAGAACTGGGTTGTGGCCACAAGATAGTAAAGTCTTGGGATTCAGGGATGGTTTTGAGCTGCAGCTGGGGAATGAGGAAACATGCTGTGCAATATGTTCCCTGACACAAGCAGTTAATGCTGTCAAAGGAGCCCTATGAAACAACTCTTGAGCATGGAAAACATATGAGTTGGTCATACTTTACTCCCTCCACCAAGCCTTTGTTTATGCACTGAAATACTTAAATGGGTCTGTCAAATTTACAGCATTCCTGTCACCATTCCTTCAGCCTGAAATACAGGAGGAAAAGCTAACTTGCTGGTTACAAGTTTTTTGATATCCTACACTTCCTTGAAAGACACGGCTAAAACCCTACGGCAGAAAAAAGGGAAAAGAAAGCCTGTTATTTAATCAGAGAAAGGAAAAAAAAAAAGACTCAAACAAAGGAGAGAGAAGGGAAAGGACTTCCTGAATCAGACACAGATTTCCTAAGGGGCAGAAAACCAGAAGTGGTTTAGTTTTACAGTTCATCTTGAAGTTAAATTTGCTCTGTGTTTTAAGCTGGACTTAACATCAACTTTCTTTCTTCTGGGAAACTTTTATGATTGTATAAATCCTTGGAAATTTTGAAAACTTCTAGTAATTTACCATTGTCTGTAGGTCTGTTTAGGGACTATGAGGTCATGCTTTAAAGGACAAACTGCAAGGAAGAGCAAACGTGGCTCAGGAATTTGGTAGTGGACTGTGGGGCTGTTCATGATACAAATCCAGCTGATGGTGGTGGTAACCAGAAACTGCTTGGAAGCCCCTGCTGCTTTGCCTGAAATGATGAAATAATGCTGGTCCGTATCATCCCAACTAAACACCTCTACAGTGTTACTTTCCACAGGCATTCAAAGGCAATGTCTAGGCTGAATAGTCATGAGACTGCTGTCTCTGCTTCCTTCAAGGATGTTGTCTCCCTCTTTTTAGCGAAGTGATGTACTGTCAACACTATTACTCTCCTTGTGTCATATAAATATGGTTTTCGGATTGCCTTTTCCCAAGGTTGCTCTCTGATGAAATTTATACAATCATCAGTAATCGTGACTTCGGTTTTCCTAGAAACTAAGGTGACCTTTGGTTGCGTTTTGTAAATATGAAATTTCCAACCCATGTTCCTTGTAGCTCACTGCCTGTAGGGTAGAGAAAAATGTTTTTTGTGAAGGGAGACGAGGAAACGGAGGTCGGCTTACATGCAGCAATTCACAAGGAGTGTATCTTCCCTCCAGCTGCTGTCGGCAATTAAAACACTCCTCATGTTTCAAGAAGAGCTGCATCCTCTCATTTAACATTACGTGTTGAACCAGGATGTGTGAGTTGGAACGCTGCTTGCCACAGCTAGCAGAAAGTCACCTCCAAAGAGGAATTCAGCTCACCCATGGCTGAGAGGTCTTTCTTGCTGCCCATAAAGGAAGAGAACAGTGAGGGACTCACCAGAGAGCGATTAAATGCTGCAAGTGAATAACTGCTCATTGGGCATTAGTAAATTTAAAATTAAGGCAAGGTTGAGCCTCTAGCTACAGTGTCATCACACTTAACACATTTTACCTCCCAAAGTACAGTACTTTCTTTAGCTAAATTTTAAACAGATTAGGTTTAAAGTCTTGCCATAAAACTGTGTAAATCTGACTAAACGTAATTTTTTGGTCTACTCTTTCAGGACCAGCACAGTGGTGAACCCTAATCACGTGTGTCCTATGAAATATAAAGAGTGGTGAACCCATACACACAGGTGTCCCTCTGAGGATCTGCCTGCCCTGGCATCTTTATTCATATTTGAGTATTCTGCCTTATGGTTTGTACAAAGTAATTCTGATCCAATTCCATATATGGGACATAATGATGGAATATTTCAGCAGATATACTGAATGCCATACATCTGATAAATACTGACACATGATTACATGCTATTCCTTTTCTAAATTTAAATGTTATGCCAGTCATAAACAATTAGCTGTGTAAATAACTGATTTTTTTCAGGGCTTTGGCCAAACAAGTAATTGAGCAAAGTCTTCATTTAGAGTTAATCTGAAACAAAGCCATTTTCTTTTCCTGTAGAACTTCAGAAGAACAATAAACAGTTTGATCTCAGAGATTTGTTTTACTTTTCTGTTGAAAGTTAAATCCACATTAATTAGAAAAAAAGCAGTTCATTTAGAAGATGTTGCAATGAAATGTTTCAGCTTTTTCTGATTTTTGCCAATTTTTTTCCTTGGCTCAAAACATGCACTTGTAGATTATTCTGATCAACCAAACCTTTTTTTTTCCCTTGAAAAAGAAATGTTCCTTTTATTTTGGTTCCACTCCTGAATACAGTCTCCTGTTTTAACAGGTCACCGCTGCTGGGGAATAGCTTTAAGGACTTGTCTAACTGATGTCATATGGCAGGCATGAAAATAAAACTACAAGGAAGGAACTGGAATAGTTATCACTGGATTAATTATTCCACAGAAATTCAAGTGACATGATTATAACCGTGTGGTGGTTTCTTCTGAAACGACTGCTCTTTCTAGAGTCCCTATATACTGATCTATTCCAGCTGTAGTGAGTAAAATCCAGAGGCTCTTCTCCAAGCTGGATTTTACATTAACACTGGGATACGTTACGCACACATGCTCCAAATCTGGCTTGGTTTTTGTGGTATAAAAATAGCAATATGCTAAAATTTAATAAGTGATGTATTTGAAAGCAACTATGAAGATAGAAAGAAAATAGTATTTCATGGCCAAGCAGTCCAGACTTGACATCAGCTCCTCAGATACCATGGAAGATGACACCTTCTCTTAGGAGATCTCTGAAGATCTGCCTCTTCTGTCTGGGCTTTGACAGAGGATCTGTGCCATGTCCCACCTACATTCACCATCGATTAAGATTTAATCGTGGTCTTACCTCTGCCCAGGAGAGCATTAGTTTACAGAATAGGGATTTTTCAAAAGAGAATACTTAACATCAAGACCATTTAGACATAAAACCAGTCAGGCAAGAGGAGAGGGTTTACAGAGCATGATAAAAGGATTGCAAAACGTACAGTGCCTACGTACGAAAACTGTGGAACAGAGAAATCCTAGGAGTGCCGGTAGGAAGGGTTTAGTTTGGTGACACCCCTGTCCCTCCTCCCAGGAAGCCCGTGGGCCGCCAAGCTGGGTTTCACAAATGCACTGAGGTGGCTTTCTTCAACTGCAGGAGCGCTCGGTGCAGGCTGCGAAGGTCACCTTGACAAATGAACTTGCCTGGCAGAAAAAACCCCTCCTCCACTAGTAAATGAGCAGGAAGGGACTGAGCTTGTTTTGTGGGACCCATTGCGATAGCCACAAGCCAGGGCTGTATGTACACTGGAAACAGTGTCTGGAGCTGTGTGATGGGAGGAGCTGGGTTTTGTGCTGAATTCACAAACACAGGTTTTCTCAGGTGGGTCTTTGATCTTTGGACAAACACTATTTCCTCCCTTAGTTTTCAGTCAAATTGTCAAAGGTGACTTCTGACAATATTCTCTGATTAGGTCCTCCAAGAAAAGCCTGTAATGCTTCTTGCTTTACACAATGTCATAGACAAGCTATTATTTATCCTAATTCCAAAGATTTACAGAACAGTTCACAAAGGAAGACACTTAGGGTCCCTTAGAGCCATTATTTCTTTAAAAGCTAAACCAAGAAGGACAAAAATAAAAAGCTGGCAGTCTGGAAGAAGAGTTACTGACTGAGGAGGACATGAATAACAAACACTCTTAGTCACATGGCAAGAAGAAGAAGAAGAAGAAGAAGAAGAAGAAGAAAATAATTACTTGCTAGTATTGCTGACGTTGCTGATTCGTTGTTGTATGCTATAGTATTGATGATATTGCTGAAGCCATTTTCACCTGGAAAGAAGGACTTGAGCTGATTGTCTGTAATGTTACCATTTTCTATATTCTCCAGAACGAATTTCTGCCAACAGCCTGACAACAGACTCATAGAACCACAGAATCAGAGAATAGTTTGTGTTGGAAGAGATCTTCAAGATCATCTAGATCAACCCCCAACCATGTTCCAATCCTCAACCATGAGTCCAACCACGCTTAGACCCTGAACCAACTGTTGCCTTGAAGAGGCTTTTCTAGGTAGAGTTTGGATTACTCCACAAAAGAAGTGGAATTCTGACCCTTAAAAGCAATATTTTTTGCTCCCCCATTTTGCTTTTTCTCATCCCAAACCATCTTTCACACTTGTTTTTCTTTTACTTCTTCTGCTTGATGTTGCTCCACGTCTTTGATGCACAGGGAAATGTTAGGGGTAGGGTTCCTGCAGTCTAAAATGATTGCCTGCATCTCTACTCCAAAACAAGAATATTCATAACATATGATGTGGGCTGAGTGTTCAAAGATTATTATAAAGAGTATAGAAAACCCAGGATGCATGACATCAAGGGCTGAAGGATTACTGCAGCTTGAGCAAAAACAGAGGAACATTGTTTAAACCCAAACAAAGCCAAGCAATGGGTAAAAGCCATGGCTTACTGATTGCCAAATGTGAGACATTTATTCTCCTTCCTCCCTTAGATGTTAACCAAGTACTTCTGAACTAACTACAGCTAAACCGCTGTAATGTATCAAGATATTTTTATATTAACAGATGTTCTTCACAAATGTAACTTCAGAAGTAACTGCCAGATTCATATTTGGCCAGTAACTTTTATTTTAAGAACTAGGGTGAGTTTCTGCTGAGTTTCTAATGGTCTATTGACCAATTCACTTCTCCTTAAAGGTGCAGATTTAATTTGGACAAAATACTTTACTAGTTTCACTTATTAGGTAATATTAATTTAATCAGCAGTATTACTTGAGCAGGACTGTAAATCATGAAATGTGTTCCAGTAGAAGGACTTGAAAAAATCCCTAACTAAATAGGCATTGCATCTGAAAATTCTGTTGGACACAAACAGACAAAGGAAAAAAGTTTTTACTTTCTGTACAAAATTATGACTCTGAATATGCTCAATCCATCACAAATTGCCCATCCCCAAACAGAAACAGAAACATACATAAGTTTCTTTAAACAGAAACATACATAAGTCAAAGACATATCTAATTACAATGTATACCATAAATATTAGGTTAGTCTAAGATTTTGCTAATTATTTCACATGAAAGCAGAACTGGGCTTGGCAGTCAGGCAGAATTTGGGATGCCTGTCTTCTACAATGCAGTGAAATAGAGAATAGGGCAAAACAAACTTCTATTACCAGGTTTAAAAGAAAGAATCTATGTTACCCATTTGTAACTACATCATTCCATCACAGACATTTCAACATAAAAAATAAAAATATAAGACATTTGAAAATATTAGCATGAGATTAAAAAAAAGTAGATACAATACTATTTACCACTGCCATATGGCATTAACTGTAGTTTAGGCCACAGATCTCTTTTCCTGGCTTCAACTCAGAGACCCAGAGCCCACCACGATCAGCACTTGGCATACCCAGTGCAGCCAAATTCGTCAGTGCCACCTAAGGAACAAAGACCATCACTAGTGCTGCTGAAAGCGGTGTTTTTCCTTTAATTGTGCAGGTCTGAACGGCTGAAGGTACTGGAGACTCAGGCTGGTGAAGGCACTGGGAAATGAGCATGCTCCTCGTCAAATGCAAATGCCTGCGAAAGTCTGAATGGGGTTCCTGCATGCTTTCAAGATCAAGGCTTTCCTCAGCACTGAGAAATCTCTGGCTTCAACAGCACTGTCCAAACGAGGTATACCTGGACCCATGGTCTTAATAAATATAGAAGAGCACTCCAGGGCCAGCCTGAACCTGCTGCTCATAGCTTTTGTTTCCCAGTCGCTCTCACACTTTCACAAATCCAGGTGGGAAGCCTGAGGAGGACACCAGTCACCTGACAGTGTCACAGGTTTCATGGAGTTCTGGAAGATAGTTATCTGACAGTCATTTCCTCTTGCAACACTGTTGCAGCAAAGCTCTTCAGCTCCCTGTTCACAGAACAGCTGGTACTGATCCCAGCACCAGTGGTTTCACTGGCAGAGCTTCTTTGGCATTGGCAAGACAGAAGAAAATTGTTGATTAAAACTAATAGAAAGTTCTGGATCAAAGAGGCAGAAAATTCAAGATATTTGATAAAAGATGGTGTTTCAAAAAGGCTTTTGTGCCAACACTGCAGTAACAGTCTCCTTTGCCAGCTGATGTAATTGCAGGCAGTTGGTCTTCAGATGGTCCAATGGACAAGAGTTTCACAAGGCCTCATAAGAGCTGAGAGGGCAACTTAGGTCTCACAGGACATGGGTTGGTACCTTACTTAGTGGTGGGTTCTGGCTGATGGGGAAAAGCACGTGTTTTAAAGGGGAGGCAGTGACATCTGGCAATGTCACCCGCACAGCATACATACAAGCACTAACTGATGAAGATGGCCCTTACTCCCTGCCCCACCAACACCTGCCTGGGGGTTTGGGTGCAGAATACCTGCCAGGGATTCCCATGAGAATCCATTTCTTGATTGGGCTGCAGTGCTGTGTCCAGTATTCTGGACAAATTCCAGCATACACCCAGTTCTGTTTAAAGTGCTCAGGAAATTTCAGTTGGCTGCTTATGTCACCTGTGCTTACTGTATCTGTTTCCATGTGCTGTGCATTATTATTATTATTATTATTCACTGGAGGTGTGAGTCAGAACCAAAAACCTCCTGCTTTCTGTCCTTTGTACCAGCTACCCTGAAAATTACTGTTTACCATCAAGAGCCTGCAGCCCACCTGTGCCCATGCAGAGTGCTCTGCTCCCTGGCCACGTCCTGATTGCAGTTCAGGCAGAAAATGCCATTTTATATCCCTAAGATAGATACATTCCAGTGATGCAATTGCTTCTTTCTCACTAGATACGCTCAGAAAGTTAGGGATATAAGAAAAGCGTAGCAATAACAACAAAAAGTGAAAGATTTTCCCATACTCAATTACATGGCAATTTTAAAGCTGCTGTCTTGGGCCCTATGAGGCATAGTGCTCTGGTCCAGTGAAGAACGATTTCTAGCCTCAGAGGGTATGGACATATGTGGACTCAATCCAATCAGTGATCCAGGACTATACTTTTGTCTTTTTCAGGCCCTAGGCTAAACTTAAAACTGAGGAAAAGAGGTAAATATTTCCTTTATTTTTGTTTCTCTTTCTGGCTGGCTGTTTAGAGAATATATCAGCTCTTTGAAGACGAAGACAGATGGAGGTTTGCAATGCTGGTAAAAATTTGTTGTAGTGGAAGTGGAGGGGGAGCAGGGGGCAGGTGAGCAGAAGTGGTGTTCCTGGTGGCTAAAATGCTGGGTGTCTGCACTTCAGCACCACAGCTGATGCACTGCAGGTGACAAACACACCCCCCACAAACACACACACACACATACACACACACGCACGGATGCACAAATGGGCGTGGAGCACGGGAGAGACCACACCACAGTGAGTGTGTACACCTCAAGGATTTTTAAAGCATTAAGGATCATCTGATAGAGGAATTACACAGCCTGACCCTGAAACTAAAACCTTGAGCAGATTTGCCATGAGAGCATAAAGTGTCTGTGCTTGCTTCATCATTCCTTTTTCACCATAGTCTTCAAACTAGTCACAAATCTGGCTATAAAATTTGAAAATTTGCTTAGTAATTGTAATTTACAGCAGCTCTTCACAAAGATTCACTATTATTGGAAAGAGATGGAAGTTGAGTGCACGGAGGTTGCACATCATGTTGACAGCCACGTTTGGAGTTATCAACTTGAAATATTCAATGTAGTGCGTGCTGTCAGACACACCATGAATTCTGGTTTACTAGGGATTTCTTTGATTTGATTTAATAGCTTATTGCCCCTTTGGAGTATATGCCGACTGTGCCTGAGAATTTATTATGCGCTCTCCTTTCTGCTCTATAGCTGAAGTTTTTCACAGGTTGAGCAAAAGGAGTTTTGAATAACTGTAGGTAGGACCTCAGCTCAAGCAAAAATATTGTCCCCTGGAGTTTCCTCAGAGGCCAGTGGTCTGTTCTGAAGTTTCCACTGTGGGCAACCTGTGGTCTAATCCTGCTTAGAACTGACTACTCAGAATAAAAAATATGGGTGTTGGAGTGGAGTGGAGAAGGAAAAATCTCACTTAGAAGTGCCAGGACTCAGAGCTGGAAAAAGTTTTTCCTACAAACCAGAAAAATTAAGCAAGGTCTGATTGCTTTGAGGTGCTCAGCACACTGGCCATGATCCAGTAAAGCACTTAAACATTAAGTGTGCTCTGGAGAGTGCCGTAGGGAACAGCCTGAGTGCTAAGTACCCGGCAGGATCAAGCTCCAAATAGGGACCAGACATAAACCAGATGGCATTGTGTCAGCTTTGCCATATTAATAAGTTATTTGGTTTGCATTTTAATCTCTCTCTCCTTTTTTGCTTTGTCTTTTCTATAAAGCAGTTCATGTGTACTAGCAGAGGAGGGCAATGTACTGAAATTGCCCCTTATCACCTTTTCGCAAGTATGGAGTTAAAGCAAGAGTTGGGAAAGCAGCTGCTTGTTTTCAACTTCAAGTTAAATCAGCAGTGCTTGGAAAAGGACCATCAGGAGTTTGGAGCTGCTGAAGGAAGGAAAATGCTGACTCTGTCCTCTAATGAGCTCTCCAAACATGTGTTGAGTGTGCTATTGCACTTGAGAAAATCAGTGCCTGCATCAGAGGTTATTTTAATGCCTTAGGATTTTTTGGGGATGGGGGCAGGTAGGATGGCTGAGCAGCAGCAACGGAGGGCATCTTTCTGCCTGTTTGCAAACCAAGTTCAAACTGAACTGAAGTGAGAATGCTGCCATGCAGTGCTCAGCACTCATGCATCCACTGAGGTCACCGGCCAGGAGGCAGAAGGAAAAAAATCAAATTCTAGTTGCTGCTTTGTTTTTTCAAACAAGCTTATGGGTTTCCACTTTTCCCTTTCCAGCACAGTTACAACTATCTCCAGAACTTCCTCAGACTTGTGATTTGTGCAGATGCCAGTTTTCACATGAATGTTTTTGATATTGAGCACTGCCCGACTGGAAGCTGTCCTAGCTGGAGCCACTTTGCTGCAGGGAGGACACGGTCTCCAGCCGAGGTGGGACACGTGCCTCTTTCACTGCACTGCTGGCACTGCTGACTCTCAAGACAGAGCAGTCTGGGCTCAAGTCCGAGCCTCAGAGCTTGGATCAGGGCAAGCCAGCTGGCTGCCAGGCAGGCTGAGGGTATTTTTGCGCAGGCTGCAAGTCATCACTTTGTTGGAGCTGTGCATGCGTGTGGGTTGTGCAGTGAGACTTAAGAGGAAATTTCTGTGATCACTTTAGCATTCAGGCAAGTGGAAAAGGAGCTGATGGAGGCGCCAGACCTTTGCTTTCATGACTGCATTAATCTTCTCCTGGCCTTGGAGAGAAATTTTAGATGAATTTAACACGTGTACTCAGAGCTTTCATTCTCAGAGTTATTTGTGCTGTGGATCCTGAACTGATGAATGATAATGCCAGTGAATTGGCCAATATAAATTAAACTTCACTGGATAATAATTTTAGTGAGGATTCCTGCTGCTGCATTGTTATGTAAGAAGCTGACAGTTGACTACCACGGCCTAGAACTTTTGAGAAACATAGATTTTCCTATCTCAAAAGCTGGTGGTGGGGACTGGAGGAAGCAGTAATGCTCCTTTATTTTATATTTATGTATCACCCAAGGAAATTATTTTCTTAGGTGTAGGTATGGAGTTCTTTTGGTCCAGGGAAAGGAGTTTCAGATCAAAAGAAATTATAAGAGTCAAGACAAATAGTGTTATTGCTATTGCCGGAAAAGTTCCTAATTAGCAACCGAGCTGTATTAACTGTCATGTAAAAGTTTAGTCCATGGCAAATCTGGCATAATTCAGAGTAATTCTGTCATGAAAGAAGTAAAAGCCTAGTTAAGCTACTTTTTATTAGCCATGCACTAAGAGCAAGTCCTTAAATGGTTTTAAAAGTTCACAGTAAGTGGCAGCTTGTTTTGTCATCACAAGTTGGTTGTGATTCTGAGCCCTAATAGACTAGGAAAGAATGAAAGTAGTTTGGGGATAGCTGACTACCAGACAGTACCCATGAACTTGGTGGGAAACTGACAGTAACTTTTGATCAAACAAGGAACAAACTGAAACTAAGCCATTTTCCTTTGGTTAACTGCCTAGTCTTCTAGGGTGTCCTCCAGGAAATGCTCACATAGATGTCACAGCTTGAGGAGGTACATGAGTATATGGGCAGGTTTTTCTTTGGTTCTCCTACACTTTCTGTTCCATAGATATGCCGTAGAGCTGCAGTTCTGAAAACTGTCAGGCAGAGTTTTCTGGCCTCACTGTAACACTTTGAGGCAATGATACGAGCTGGAAAAAGTGGTCAGGAGAACCCCAGAGCATCCCCTGGCACATCCCGCAGTCAAGCTTAGAAGTCACCTGAGTTTGTCCTTCATGAGCAACTGGACAACGCAATTAACTGCCCTGGGTGTCCACTTGTGAAGAAAGCGTAACCCAACAATTTTGTATAGAACGTTTCTAAATGAAACAGAATATGACTAATAATGTGCCAGTCAAGCCCAGCAAACCTTTCAGGAAACACAGGGCAAGTGCTACTCAGAATAAATTCATGATAAAGTTTGTGTCCAATGAAAATTAGACAACCACGGCAATTTAGAGGAGTCACAGAGCTGCTCTCATTATTTATCTTGTCAATAAGATTAAACCAGCCCATACATCCAAAAATGTTCAAAGTACTTAGAAATATAGTAAATCAGAAAATACAGTAAATTATAAAATTTTCTATGGTACCGACAGTACATGTGTCTAAGTCAAGGCTTTCCACTCAAGATATTATCTGATTGCTTTTTTCATGCAAAAAAACCTAATTTCATTTTTGTTAGGCAAACATTGGATAGTAGTATGAGGTCACAGCTAGCCAAGAAGCTACTCTCTTATCATAATTTCCAGGGAAGCAGGACTTTCCTATTTACATACTGTATAGGATAGCAGTCAAAACACAGATTGACAGTGTAGTAAATCATTTGACCTTAGGTATTTCAAGGGTTGCATCAAAGAAATGTACAGACCTGACCTTTCAAAAAACTTCTGCCTTCACATCTGCTATGAACGTGTATTTTCGTATGCTTTCTCAGTGAAAACGCCCAGTAATGTGTGTTTCAGTTACTTGTTCAGACTTCTGAGTAACAATTTCAACAATCCCTATGCAATATTCTAGTCCCAAAATTTCTTTTCCACATAATCCAATCACAGAACTTTTCAACAGCTTTGATTTCAACAAGGGCGTGATTAAATCAGTAATTTAAGTAAAGCACCACATCAAAACAAAACACTGAATTCAAGAATAAGCTTCAGCTAAAGAATTTTCATGATCTTTCATCTACTTTCATCACCATTTTAGTCTATCCATGACTTTACTACTTAGTAATGGAAAACTGTATCTACTCCGCAAGATCTCTTCCAGTGCTGTCAAATATTACCCATTTTCAAAGAATGATTAGCCAAGATTTTGTCGACAACAAGGCAGAAGTGAAAAAATCCCTCAACTACCTAGCAAGAGGCATTTCCATGATAGTCGTTAAAGTTGATCTTAGGATGCTTTCTTTTTTACTTATGTACTTCTTATTTTGTTAAATAATTGCCACTTTACCCTTATTTTTTGAGGTTTTTTTCTAAGTTCCTTTAGATTCTTGTAATGATTGGAAGTTTTCTTGGTTAGTGTCCAGATGTGTGATGTATTATTTTATTTTATCTTTATGTAAGCTATACATTCTGAATATACACACAGGATGACATAAATCACCACCAATCTTCTTTTCTTAGGCATTTAAAAATTATAAATATTTTTTTTTTATTCATTTAAATTGAGGTCTATAATCAGAATCAATTCAATTCATTTCTAGACGATACAACATCACCTGCAAAAACCAAAATACCTTCCCTGTTCTTAAAATCTACAGGACTCAGTCTAAAACCACAAAAGACTAACTCACCAAAAGTCAAAACTAATACCAAAAGCATGCGGACTACCATAGATAGAAGAAAAAAATCCCACCACACAGACTATCATATGTAGAAGAAAAAAATCCCACAACTAATACTTACAGAATTTCTTAAAATCTAGCTGTTTCTTTCAAGCTGCTGGCCAGAGGACAGCTGTGCATGAGGCAGAGACACAAACAGTGCATCCTTTGTTACCTGCTCACAAGACTATTTGAAATCCACGGAAAAGCAAACTCTCATACAAAAATGGCAAATTAAGATGAAGGAAAAAGCACATACATGATTTTGCGTCAGCTTTTTTCCTTTCTGCACAGCAATTCCCATGAAGATTGCAATGCAGAATATTTTTTTCTGTTAGTATTGCTCACTTTGAGTTTTTATAGCTGCTTGGAGATCTGCATCATTGTATTTGATTTCAGCTAATCAAGCATACAAATGAACAGGAATGCAGACACACAGCACTGTAAAAAAACAAAAAAGGAAGTTTTTTCAAACAAAATCCCTTTATTAGGCAGTGGTTCCAGTGATGCAATCAGAATAGGAAGGAAAGTCTGTGTTGCTTCATTGTTTTGTTTGGATTTTGGGGTCCAGTGCTAACTTGTGATAATATTTCCATTTGTAAGTATATTTCTCTGAGAGCAATCCAAAAAAGTGACTGTGATGAATCTAAAAGGAAAAATATCCCATTGAACTTGCGAAGTTTTTCCATCATGAGTGACCATTACAGAATTGCCACACTCAATTATCTTTCCTGTGTTGCTCAGTAGCTTTTGGCTAAGTTTACTGTTTTTCATCAGAGTCCAATAAATGCACAAAGCTTATTCAATAGAAATGTAATTACAGAGAAATTCAATAACTGATTCATCCCTGTGTGGAATTTAAGAGTTTCTAAATAAGAGAATGAAGTGAACAGGGCGAATGACAAAAAAGACCTGCAACATGTATCAAAGATACAGTCAGTCTCAAAATGCTGACACAGGACATCTAGATCTTCAGAGGCAAGCCCAAAGCCTACTGTCACCAGGAGGAGTTCTAGATCTGACTTTCAGAGTGGTGAGATGTCCATTACATTTGTAATCCAAGGATTCAACTCTCTATAGCCTCCACAGTTCAACAGTATAAACAAACGTACTCTTCTCCAGAGAGGCTTATCTGATCAGTCCATCAGAGCACCTAACTCTAAACAGGATTTTCCAGGTGTCATGTACAGAACACTGTGTTGTCTCTCTGGCTTTAGATGTCATGGTTTAAGTGTGAGAAAGGACAACAGTGACAGAAATGTCAGCTCAAGCAAACAGGAATTTTCCATATGTCTCCCAAGCATAAAATGCACAACAGCAGTCTTGCAAAGTGAGTAAACTATTTTCATCAAATATGAAATCGATACCGAAGATTAAGAGGTTTTCTCCCCTCCTGTAAGAATATGTCACTCCTCTCTCTGTACGTAAGGGTGCTGTTCATTGCTTGTCCCTGAGATCTACTCATCGCTCTCCTGAAGTGATCTTCAGGAGATAAGTTTGGTCTGCTCTAACCACATCATAGGGCATTACTCATTTTATAGGTAGTTAAAAATGTTCGAAATGTGGTATTAAGTTAAGTTTTTAACTAAATATAGATCATAGAAAAGTACAGAAAAATAAATACTGAGCTTATTATCTTCAGCTATACCAGTTGCTTAAGTATGCTGACGTCAGTGAATGTTTTAAGACCCTGCAAAGATGGCCAAAGCCATAAATATGTATTTTCTCTAAAGATACCAGACAAACTCTTCCCAGTTTTTGTGATTTTCCTGGTTTTTTATGGTACCCAGTGCAAACTGCTGTACTTAATTTCAAAGACGAACCCCATACTAAGTTTAAATTTATTCGAAGTCTTCAAACGTCTATCAAATGTTATCGCTATGTCCGGTGAATTCATGGGATATGGCTATTTGTGGGCTTCAGGGTAGCCTCAGAGATGTGTATCATGTCAGCATTTGGGTCATTCCTATTGTTGCACAGCCTGAAGTCCCCTTAGTTTGTATGAAATATAAAATCTATCCCAATGATGGAAACTTGTCACCAATAGTCTCAAAGGAGGTAACTTAATCTAGCCATGCACTCCCCTGATATAACTAGGAATGCACTTTGTCAGCCTTTGAGGGTTTAACTACAGCTGGCTGGGTTCAAGGCAGTCTCAGGAACCAATCTGTTCTTAGTAACACCATCTCCTTCACAAAATTACAGACATACTTTCAGCAGATATACCCAGCTGACTGCTGAATGATGTTTTTCCACCCCCTTTTTCAGTGGTCAGTGTCTTTTTTGGCGTAACTGGAGGGCTGGAACAATGCCATGAAATGATTCAGAAATCAAAGGCTGAACTGACAGCTCAAGAATAAAGGTTATAAACCTTATTTACAGTGTTTGAATGTGGATCAATGAAGTTTCTGAACATCATCATATTTCTGATCCAGCTGACAAAATTTAATTAGAAAGGAGATTCTAATGGATATTCAGATGCTGACTGGCCTCGGTCTTGTTTAATAAATAAAAGATTTTTTAAGCTGTTTTCTCCCAGAAAATCAGAACCCTACTCTTCAGATGGATTACCTAAGTTAAAGGGAAAAAAATCTAACCTAACAAAAATGTAAAATCTTCTTTAAACTTATTCATCAGAACTAGCTATGGATCCCTGCTGTACCCTTGATTGTTCTGCTGGAGTCTACAGGGATTCAGATGATGAATATTTTCATATTGTTGTCAATAAGCTTTTCTAAGAATATCACAAGCAGCACTCCTTTTTCATGTGCTTTTCCCTTGTAGGAATCTGATTAGCACAAAAGAACAAGATATTCTGCTATGGTTCAAGTAAGTTGAGTAAAGCTTCCCCTCTAGGCTGCAACGTATTTGAGAAAAATGCAGTGTAACATTACACTTGTTTACGTACCTAAACCTGAAAATACTCAGCCTAACCTATTAATCAGCAGAGTGGCCTGGTCAGAAACACACATACCCTTTTTTTTTTTTCCTTATCAGTCCTGAAGCATTAGTTTAAACACTTTGAATTCCAGCCTTCAAGTTTCCTACAGTCGTGTCAGTGGGCTGGACACAGGCTCCCCAGGGCCAGAAGCCCTGCGAGCTGAGGTAGTGCGTCACCATGGCTGTTTTTTGGCTTGGGCAGAACTCTTTGCTAACGTGGCTGTACGGCTCCTGGACACAGGCAGAGGGAGGTCAGATTTGCTTGCAGCCACCCCATAAAAGTATGTTCTGAATTCCTGTGTGCAATCATTACGTGGTAATCTTGATATCCACTAAAGCCGTGGATTTATTACCTTGCTGTTAAACCATATGATGTCAGACTGAACCTCTTTACTTTTTTTTTTTTCATTGCTTTATTTGGTTCTTTTTTGCCTGTAATGCAGATTTTCAGTAGAATACAGATATCACAGCTGGGCCTTAAATACTGGTAGTACACAAATTCCAGTGTCCTGTGTCTGAGAGCAAAAAAAAGACTGTGAAATAAAAGAGTAATACACATCTCTTATGCTTCAGTAAGTTTCATATAAGTAGGAGATTACCTCTGAAAATGACAACTTAACTGTATCTTTTAGGATTCTTGATAGCACTAACTGTTAATTATAGACATCCTTATTATCCACATGAATATCATACCCCACGTTTGAATGTGGAAAGAGAAAACGAGCCTCCAAGGACATCCTGTGACAATAAACTTCATGTTCAAATGGTTGATTACTTAAAACTAGTGACTCATTGTTGCATGACATGTAAGGCAATTAACTGCAGATTTACTTGTGGTCAGCGTAGACTGAAGCAAGCTGGTTTGGTTTGCATGATCTTACTGCATTGTTGAGTGTGGCCCAGTTAACTTCAGGCCTGGGTTAGCTAAATCTTATAAAACAAATTCAGTAGTTAAAAAAAGACATAGGAGATGGAGTCCATTAAGGATGAAATGCATTTTGACCACACAAAATAGCTGCAGAATCAATGTGTCTCCCAAAAATCTGTGGTGTGCTTCCTAAATACAGAACATGGAGGTCTTGTATGATGAAGGCGGCTTTTCAAAAACTGACGTAGTAGCTTCTCTTGTTTGTTTATTTTTAATTGCTACTCTTTATCGGAGGCAACAGCTGGTTTGAACAAATATGCTTGAAGAAAATTCCAGTTAATATCTGACTTGTGGGACAAGTAATTCTAATGTTTGCCATATAGTCTGTGAATTGCCAGTGACATGTGGGTAACCTTGAGCTTCATGCTGCATTTATGGGCTTGCACATATTCTACACACACAGGTAAATTAGAATACATTAATACTTCCAGAGAATTTACATTACCAGTAATGTTAAATTCTCATGGGTTAATTGCTTTTGCTAATTGAAAGAAAGGAGGGAAGAATGCAAGCAAGCAAGACAGCATCAAATGATTGCAACAGAGCACTGGGGCTTACAGTGAAACGCATCCTCTGAGCGGAAGATGTAAGAAGGACTTTATATGAGGAAGACACTATTGTTTCAGCAGGCTGCAAAAGATTCCCATGTATTTAAAAGACTTCTTTCCTTTGCTTGGAAGGCTGTCCTGGTTTCCTTCTTTCTACCCTCTCTCCAAAAGTGAGCACTTGCAATGTGAAATCCTGCTGCAGCTTGAGCACAAAGGCTTTCCTTGCCTCTGTTCCTCAGGATAAACTCCTTGTTTCCTTTCACTTCCTTGCACATGCATGATATGGGCACCATCTGGCCCAGAAATGGCCAAGGACAGCCAAGCCTGAAAAACATCTTCAGAGAATGCCCCAGAGCCTTAGGCTCCCATGCTCCATGTTTCACCTGTATTTACACCAAAAATTTTATAACAATCTCTGATACATCCAGAAAAAATATTTAGAACTCAAGTTTTCAAAATATTTGAGTAAAGCAGAGAAGTATTGCAAAAAGAAGACAGACCTAGTCACCGTTATGTTTTATTTATCTAAGACTTCATACAGATGTCCTATTCTGCAAGAATATTATTAAAAAAGTCAGCCTGGCCAGAGACAGGAGATAGTATAATCAAATCATGCCCTGTAAGCAAAGTTATTGACAAAAAGATGTGAGTTCTGATGACTTGATTCCATTTCCACTCAATTCAGAGGTGAAACCTCCATTACTACACATAAGTGTCCATTAACTCAGTCCATATGTATAAACAAGGCTCATATCCCACTTGATGTTTCACTGTATGATTTATTATTGATGTTTTTTAAATTAAAATTTAAAAAAAGACTAATTCGTGCTATAATTATCCAGTTCTTACTGTTATACTAAGGTTAACTTTAAAAAGGATCTGTCACTCTCACTTCTAAATTCCCTCTTGACCACTAACTATGATCATCACTGGGCCAGAAAACAAGGTTGGATGATATTTTGTTCTGAGTTTTCATTAGCCAGAGAAAGAGAAACTGATGGTGAGGAGGCTCTCCACTGCCATACCTATACTTTGCACTGACTAACTCACAGTCTGGCTATCTGCACTCTGCAGGGGTGTAGTTAGCAAGGAACCTACTACTCCATGAGTCAAATTCAGGCCTTTATACGTTTATTATGCCTTTCCCAAGTCTGACCATTTCGAAGCTAGGGATTTCTTAATAAGCTCTAGTAAAATATGAAGACTTACAGCTCTAGAGCTTCTTCCATCTCTGGTAGCAAACTGTGAGAGTGACCTGATGTCTGACATCCTGAGGTTTCATGGACAGGTGTTTAAAACACAGTTCCCTGGCTCGCATCTTGCTTTACTTGTCCTTTATCTGGTAAATGATGTCAACACAGCTGGACTTCTACATCCGACACTTGTTCTCCATATATACTTGTTCTCCTCTGTCTCTCTCTGGTAGGGCTCTTCTACCCTCCACAAAAAGCCTTATGGTCATTATTTTGCTCATTATCTGCTCAGAGGACTTTCTGTACCAAGAGATCTTAAAAAAGGCTTGTATAGTCCTCAGGTGGAAATTAATTAACAGCAACATTGAGTAGCAGAGATTTCTGTCTCTCCTTTGTTCAGCCTTCTTCTGCCTAAAAATCCAGCATATGTACATCCTAAACTGGATGATTTTACACATCTGAAAATCCCACAGACTTACAGTAGCCGAGTATTACACATAGCATCCTAAGTAAGACAATATAACTGTCTTTAAATGAACAAGCTGATAAAAGGCTGCCTGCTCCAGTGTTTATTCCACTCTCCTCTGTCTCCTCTCCACTGTCAGAGATTCTGACAGTGTCTGGAAACTCAAGATACGGCAGGGGAAAAAATGAATTAGAGAAATGAGGGATCCTTCACAGATCATCAATCTTTTCCTAGCACTAATTACAAGGGATGCCAACTCAAGCACTTCTGCTGATCTCTGCTGAAATAGTCCTTCGGGGTAATAGGGCACTTTTTCAAACAACCTGTCTTTTAAACCATTTTATGTTTTGACTTCAAAATCTCTACTTAAATGCCATTCCAAAACCTATGTGCCTCGTGGGATTTGAGGCCCAGCTGTAAATTGCCCCACTACAAAACAAACTTTGTGAGTTACTTCTTTTCTGACTCCAGATCCTTTTATTTGCACACAGGGATGAGAATCAGGTAAGATACCTAGGAATGTGGTCCTTCTCCTGTCCTCCTTTGCCTCCCTCTTCTTCCCACCCCCATGTGTTCGTTTTTTGTCTCCCTGTTATGAGTCCCTAGCACTCAGACAGGACTTGGAAGATCAGGGTGGTGTGAGTCAATTTCCACTGAGAGAGAAAGTAGGAGGCAGGAAAAGGTGGGGGCAAAATACCAGGTAGGATGCTTAGCTTCAGTCACCACCTTGGGATGTGACTCTGGGCACTATTCTCCTGTGCTCTTCCAATGCACCCACCATGGTGGTACCTGAAGGCTACACGGAGCATGGTCCTGCCCTCCTGGCAGATGTGCTGCCAGCTGGGCTTGCTCTGGTGTGCTGCCTGGCCTGCTGGAGCCAAGCATCGCAGTGGGCCAAATGGCTGCTTCCCTGCCATCAGCCAAAATCCAGGATGTTAGCTTGGCTGCTTGCTGTGGATGCCCCACACTGGTTCAGGATACGATTCTGTATTTGCACAGTGCTAACCAGATGCTTTTCAGATACTGTTCTAGCTAAGTACTTTTACTAGTACTCCATAGCCGTGTCTTGCAGTCGCCAGCTCTGCACATTTTCCACACATTGCACTGGATTATCATGATCTCCTGTGCAAAAGTAACAGGAAGGTTGCGGATCCCTGGCAGTTTGTTATGCCAGTGCTGTCAGGCTGCCAGATGCAATCTGAACATGTCTGCATAGGGCATGCAGGGCTCTCAGTGTCCTACCCTTTTTTTTGCAGGCAGCTCCAACCCTCATGTAATCAGAGATAAGTGACTTAGTTAAAAATGAATGGGGCAGCTGGCTAAATGCTCAACCAAACAAAATGATCAAAGAGACAGAGCCAGATGTTCTCCATTAGCTCTACATATGGAGGTACCAGGGAGAGCAGCAGGAGCACCAATCTAAAAAGAAACCAGAGAAGCCAACTCTAGTTTCAACCATAACATGAGGAGCTGGCTATAAATACTGCATTCCTCAGTGTGGCTCCCAGAGGACGTGCTGTAAATATTTCTAAAACCTACAGGAAAAGCGTGTCTACTATTGTCTGACTTATTTATATGCATCCTCCTGTTAAATATTTTATTAAGAATTATCATTCTTAGCATCTACAAAAACATACTTTAAAAATCATATTTTAGAAAGCTTCTGTAGGTTGTAAAAAGGGGTGGTTTTTTTCCACAAAATTTATTTTTTGCCCAGCTGGTGCCAATGCTGACTCTTCCTAGGCTACTGATTTTTGGGATTTTCTTTACCACTTTTAGTACATTTTAAAATTTTAAATTCGTAGTTTTGGAGTCCAAGTTACTGCAGAAGGCCCAAGTCATGTCAAGATTTACTGTGGAAAAGGAGCCAGATTTTTATTTTGTCTTCTGGGGAAGTTTATGATAGAGCGAGATAAACATCCAAAATAGTTGAGGTTGTTTATCCTGCATCACTAAGAAGACATTCTTGACATCACTTGTGTACAACTGAGCAGGGGAGCTGCTCAATCAGCACTGACAGAAATCCAATCCAGATCACCCAGCCTCAGGGCATACAGACCTTACTTCAGTGTGATAAAATCTGCTTCTGTTGGGATAAAACCTGAACTGTTCACATAGCTCCTCCTGTGACAAGACAAATTTTGGTGCATAAAGGCTCCTCCTTCAGTTGTATTCCTTCCAGTGAATTATTTCAGAACACTGTACCTCACCTTGACATAGATCTGTAGTATCTTGGGGCTCGCAAGGAAGAATGAATCCTACAAAACAACCTTGTGTCATGCTTGTCCAGTGTAATGACTTGACTATCAGCTCCAAATCTGCAAGTCTTAGGCTTGGAGAGCAGGGATCCTGGAAGTTTCCAGCAGGTAACTCAATCCACACAGTCTCTTTCAACCAATATAGAAATTATTCCTGTTCTTTTTCAACTCTACCATTTAGTGATGTCTGCCTGAAAGTCACCCCCTCGACAGTACAAGGAGGGAGACATGCCAAACACAAAGGGATTGGGAAGGCATGTCTCTGAAAAAACTGGAAGTACCAGACTTGCAGTTGACCAGGGAAGAAGGTGAGAAGGGCTGTCGGCTGTGTTGATCGGTGCTGCTGACATCTACTTTGTCCTTTACCTATGCAGCAAGCTCCTAGGTCTGGTAGCGTATATGCTGCTGTTTGCATGATTATGGATTGAGAAGGTTATTCCATGTACAAAAAGTGTGGTGTGCACTTTAAAAGCTGCTCTTACCCCATTCTGCAGGAACAAACCCCACGAACGTGCTTTTTCTTTCCCCTAATTCTTATTTCATGCACACATAAGTGACAGCTACTCATTGCAGTGAAAATGCTTGAGATTTGCAGTGCAGGATGAGCTCTTTGCTGGTTGACCTGCTGGTAGCAAACAGGCTGAGGAACTCACTGATTATCATAGTGGAGTCAAGGAAAGCTGGAGCATGACTCACTTAGGAATGCTTTGTCTTCCCCTAATTGCATAATTACCTTAGAGGGCTCACTGGCCATTTGGCATAGAGGTCATGCCTGTTTCCTCTGAGCACAGGAATAACTCCTCCTAGCTACTCCTAACAGGATAAAAAGGGGATGTGAGGAAGACATATGGCCGTGGCCCCACTCTTCCTCTATATAATCCAGGAGCAGTATTTGTGCACAACTACCAAGTCCTTCATTCTCTGAAATGAGGATGCCAAAGCTGACCATTCTGTAACATAAATCAGCACTTTCACCTCTGCACTGAGACCGGATCTGTATTGACAGAGATAGCGTGATATTCTGGGTTCTTTGCTACTGGTACTTGTGACATCTGTTTTCTAATAAATGGGATTAAAGGAGAGCAATGCGGTTGCCACAAGAACAGGAATCTTTCCCACTATACTCGTATGCTGTAGAGCTAGCCTGACTGCCAAGCAAACAAACCAGAGATCTCCCCAACACCTCGTTCTCACAAGCATAAATAAATAAAAAAAGATATGAGTAATATAAATGCCTATAAAATGCACATAAAAGCAGATGGCAAGCTAAGGAAAGACACCTTAATATCTCATGAGAAAAATGGAAAATGAATTTGCTAGTTACATTAGCAGAATTAAAGGAAGGTTTTTCTGGAGCTCTAGGAAACTCAGCAGTGCAGTTTCCAGGGCTCACCCCAGCCCATGTATAGAACCGGTTAAATAAGTTTTCAAGATACAACAAATGGAGAAAGATAGGATTGAACTATACGGGTAACTGAGGCAAAGATATTTAAATATCACTGTCTTTAGTCCCTTGATGAACTCTTTAGTCCCTTGATGAAAAGGGATCTGTGGTCCCTTTTCTTAACCATTTTATTGCTGTTATCCAACAGTACATTTGGAAGCTAGAATTCTCCTTTGCAAATTGGTGATGGCATCACTATGCAGTCAAACTTTCATTCTACTCTCCTGTCCATTACTTTTATGAATTCACTATCCTTCACTGCACACTGATGCATCCTCCACTCAAAGCAACTGAAGCAAATTTGCTCCTGTTCTCCTTACAGCCCACCAGCCAGTATCCCCTAACTTAGGATGGGGTACATACCCACTGGGCTTAGGAATGAAAATACCTGCAGCTGCTATACCTCACACTGACCCTGATGCTGTCAGGGTGTTTTAGAAACGCACACAGGATGCCAGCCTGGTTGGCCCTGCAAGAGTTGTGCATGGATGTGAATCCAAGTGGTCTGATGCATCTCTTAGTCTAACCTTTCGTGTACACGGGCTTCTCAGCTGTATGTCTGGATTGTCAAGAGTGTTTAAGATTATTCATTTGTTTAGGGGTTCATGGTGGTTACTTAAATATTTCCTTATTTTTTTAATCAATGTCTTTTTAAATGGTGGGGAGTGCTGCAGTTTAATACTGGCTGAAATTGCATTACGTTCCACTTTTTATGAGAAAATTCTGCTTAGAAGGTTTCCAAAATGTAAGTTTTTGTGGGAGAAAACAGCTGGAAGACACCTCCAAGCCTGGCTCTGGTGAGTGGAGATATTCTGCCATAAAGAGTGCATCACTAAAGCAAGCAGAATGTTATGATGAGAAGAAGGAAAATGAAATATCTTGATTCTTAAGCTAGAGACAACTGCTCAGCAGTTTATCAAATCAAAGGCTAATATCCAAGACAGATTCTAGTCTCATGAATAAACATCTCAAGTACAGACTTCATTAGAGCTATATGTAACTTAAGCAGCTGACTTCAGAGGAAAATCAGGTTCTGGGTCCCAGCTGTTTTTGTTATCAAACAAAAGCCAGGTGACACCTCTGTTCTTTTCATGCTTTTTTGAATCATTTTCCTTAAGAGCTAAGAAGCTAGCATGCCATAGTGTGGGTAGCTGCCCTAGGGATCAAGGAACATGAGACAGAATCTATAATAAAACTTCTTGCATTAGGATGGCGGCAGAGGAAACTATACAGAAAATGCAGTCCAAGAAAGAGTTCTTAGAAGATGAAGTAGGGATTAAGGCAGAGCCTATTTTACCATTTGCTAAAACACTCAGTGCATTTGCCTTCATGGGTTCTGCATTCCAGAGGACTTCATGCTGGGTTAATAAAATCCCTCTCTTGAACAGGCTTTGGAAACTCAGACAGCCACTGACTGCCCATATGGCAGAATTTGGCTATTGCTATTAGACAGCTGCAGGAAGTTGAGGACAAGAAAGGGGAGACAGCACCAAAATCTTAGACACATGTAGACACGGGGAGAGAGACATATGGCTTTGCCTCATGGCAGGAGCTTCCAAAACATGTTCTTCATCAAAATGTCAGGATCCGCTTTAGCTTTTTACTTTCAGGAACTGTAATTGGCACTTCTGCTTTTTGTAGGTGATATCCATGTGATTTATGTGTGTGATTTAAACCCTCATACACCCTGAACTTAAGTTTCAAATGCATTTTAAAACAATTAGCACACATACAAGAAAAACACCAAAACACCACATTTCTGTTGCTCACAAACTTAAAGGGAGATTGAGTTTAGTGCTCTTCCTAGGGGAAGAAACTACATGCTTCCCTGTAACCCAATGCCAAACCACTGCTCTCTGTTTTGAGTAGCAAATGCCATTCTTACTGCGTATAAAAGCCCAGACTCCGTTTCTTTTCTCAACATGTAATTGTGTATTTTGGTACTGCTCTCGAACAGCAGTTTAACAGAACAAAGGAGTTATCTTTATGAGGCAGCCAGGGAAACACAAAAAGAACAGGAAGATGCAGCTAATCTAAATAATGACATTAAAAACAAAATAGCTATTGGGCTATAAATAAACAATATGAAGTAAATATCATTATTTTTATTAAGAGAAGGCACAGACTTAATTCGTGGGGATAATGTCATCTGCTGTTTCCTTAGTCATTAATTCTTATTTTTGCAGTCAAGCCATAATGCAAGATTTCCTACTTTATTCAACTTTTAACAGTATGAACTTTTATACCACTTCTTTTGGAGAAAATTGCAAAACTCAGACATGTATGTTTAGGAGAAGGATCAGATTTTCTATAATACTAAAACTGCTCAAACTGCTTGTTTTTGAACTGTGCAAATACATGCATTCTTACAAGGCAGGAAGGTAAACATACACACGACTGCATTAATTAAGACAATACTTTGTTTCCTGCAGCACAAAGGAATTTTCTTATTTAGACTAAATCTGTAACGATGCAGTCTCTCATTGTGTGCATGTGGGTGTGCAAAGCAGCAACCTCAGTTTCACAGAAAAAAGCACCAGAATTGGTTCTGACCTGGTGAGTGAACAGAGAAGGAATTAAATAATCCTCTAAACCAAAGCCAGAATCAACTTTCTGAGCGCCAAGCTCAGCCAGTCCCGCCACCTCACTTTTTGGCAATACAGCCCTAAAGGACCTGAGCAGAAGCCTGATTCACGTGCCTTTTTTCGTGGGGATTGTCCTGCTGAGTATCCTGGGCAGGAAACTGGCCTGATCTGTTGACTTACAAGATTTAAAATAAGCACTGGCATTTCCCCTCTCCCAACCCTGACCCGCACCCCTGGGCTGAATCACTTCCCCGGCGGAGGCAAGAAATGTGCCAGAGCGAAGTGCTCTGAAGTGTCCGAGCGCTCGGCAAATGCTCTCAGGCTGACACACAGACAGCAACACACGCGTCCAGCCCGGGCAAAACATCAGGGCACGGCACCGGCCCGCACCCCTCGGGCTTTACCTGCTGGCGGGCGAATGGCTGGCGGGGATGTCCTGTACGAAGCTCTGCTCCATGCCCGGGATCCTGGCCGGGCTGTGGGGGTGGTAGGCTGTCAGCACCACGCTGCCCGAGTCCTTCATCTCCATGGTCATAGGCACATGCCGGCCCCGCCGCTGTGACAGGGGCGGCTGGGGAGCGCTGCCGGCCCGCCGGGAGGGCGAGCGACCTGTCACAAGCACCAGCCCATGGCCTGGCTCGGCGGCAGCCGCTGGCCACTGCCGGCTGTCAGCAGAGCTGTGGCCCCGGGACACGGCTCCTCTCCCCGTCAGGGAAGCTGAATTAGCATATATTCAAAAACACCGCCCACAAAACAACCCTACGGGGAAGTTACTACGTTCCTAGGAAACGAGAAACCTGAGATAATCCTGCAATCCTGCCCGGAACGCTTCCTCCCCGAACACTTCNTTCCTTTTTTTTTTTTTTTGTTTCTTTTTAACGGCAAATTTTGTAATACTGCTCCTGCTCCTGAATTAATTTTGTAATACTCCTCCTGCTCCTGAATTAGTTTTGTCTAAGTGAAACTATCGGCTGGTTATGCCGAGTGGAGAGCGCTACTCAAACACAACACATGGTTTGGTGGAGCAGAAACAAGGGACGCAGAAACCGAGTGGGCTCTGCTCCGGTTAAATCACCGAGGAGCGGAAGCTCTGATTTCCTACATGCCAGATCATTTCTACAGTAGGATAATGCACTAGCTGTCCCCTGAAAACAGATTAAGCTTTCATTTCACCTGATAGGGCTGTGTACATAATCAGAAAGGCAGAGAGAAATGAGTGAATTATTTTTACAACAGCGTGTGTTCATCTGGAGCAATCCTGTAAATAAATACACACCAAGATTCTTGATGTTTTTTTCACGATTTAACTTAAGTGCTTTTCACTCCAAAAGGAGACAATCAAGAAAAAAAATCAGGGTCCAACTCTACAATAATAGTCAGAGAAAACTCCGTAGACAAAGTGAGAAAATTTGCACATCCATTTATTTTCCTCTCCTACTTCTTCAGGGTTTGGGGTTTTTTTAAAAAAAGAAGCGTTTCTGATAAATGCCAATTCCTGAAAACTACCATCCTGCCTATGAAACCACTTGAAGGATGTCCCTAATTTTACTCAGTGGGCCACAGGTCTCTGAGCACCTTGTGAGCACAGGTGTGAAACACCAGCCTCCGTGCACCTTTGTCACAGCTGCTGGCGGCATCCTGAGCGCAGGTTCTCTACAAAATGCTTGCTGGTCTCCTCTTTTGCATCTCCCTTGAGTGAGGGTGCTCTCTCCAGCACTGCTATACAGCTACCTAAATTACACTGTCAGTCTCTCCAGCTGGTGAAGTAGCTCAGGTTTTGAATCATAAAATGAATCTTCTCACCTCCACCTTCCTGCCTGGAGGGACACAGTGGTTTCGGTCAAACACATTGCTGCGACTCATGTAGGCAGTGCCCAAGTTAATTTTAAATTAGCCAGCGCAGGACACTGATAAAGGTACACTTGGCAGCACTTCTTGCCAGACTCACCCAGGAAGCATAAATATTTGAACATGCAGAGCTTCTAAGCCTGCTCCTGCAATGCTGTTAAGATATCCTGGATTAAATATTTCAAGGCCAGGTTGCCCAGGATGAAATCATGGCTGCTTACATGGTAGCATGGGGGCCCCCTGGGAGCCTCTGTGCAGCCATGTGCAGATGTTAGACATGAAGGAGAGGGCTCTAAGCTATCTCTGGAAGCACCACTTACTGCCCACAGCACCGGGATCTTATGCCACAGTGCCACCAGTGATGACAGGGGTGAATGGAATGACCAGTGTTCAGTGATTGCTGGGATACTCAGGAAAGGGATAGGGCCTGGAAAATTAGGACTGAGACCGTCATAGATATCATACCCCAGCTCTGTGGACCACTGACTGAATGCCAGGTTGCTGCTACCTGGCAGCTGGATGACCAGGGATGCTGCTGCCATTCTTTTCCCCTCCTATCCTGGTTTTGCATTCTCCTTCCTGGACCAGAAGGTGAGAAGTCCCCTTCTCTGATGAGGGGGGTTAAATTGTAAATAGAAATTTATAATTGGCACAAATGCAAATAGATATTTTGAATATTAAGCAGCCGAAATGCATATATCAAACAGATATGAGAGCAAAAAATTGATAAATATATGTTATAAAATATTCGCTGACACCCTTTAAGGATGTTCTTCACAATTTACTTCAGGAAATTTAACACCTGAAAAAGCACACATAGTGGAAGGCACCAAGCACTATCAAAAAACCAGTGGATGTCCTTTAGGAGATCAGGGTGCTGACAAAATATTGGCTTAACTCTGGCAAACCCTTTTTTCTCTCCTTTCTATCATAACACTAGTCTTTTTGCAGTACCATGAGCCAAAAAGTGATGATTATGTGCTTTAAGCTATGTGAAGATAAAGCCCATAGTAGAAATGCAATATATTTTTAGTATTATTTTTATTTTCTCTTTCCATAATAAAAAACCTCAAACACTGAAATGACTTAGAAAGTATACAGATACCATCTCAATAGAAAAATACATTTAGAGAAAGGAGGCCCACACTTATTAAATGGGATTTTCTCTCTAAGAAAAATAAACATGGAAGATTTTATTTGGAGATTTATAAAGTGCTGGTGCACAAACTGGAGGCTTGTATGGAAATGGCAGACTATTTGGCACAAGTACAAATAGATATTTTGAAAACTAAGCAGCCAGAAGACATACATCAAACCAAGAGCTAAAAATGTTTATATGCCTAATGGCTCTTGGGGTTAGACATCTGCATATTATTGAAACCCAAAAAATATGCGAAATCAACTAGACATACACATCAGCCTTTAAACAGAGTTTTAACTGGGCTTGTCATACAGTCATAAGAAAAGCGTCCGAGATGACATGAACTGGACTCCTCCTTCAGTTCTGTCTGTGCAGTTCTGTTCCCAATGGAGAAGTTATTCTCCTGGTTTATAAAGTAGCAAGTAGGAAAATATTTTAGTCAAACATGTTTGTGTTTCTACAAGATTGTCTATGAATTCCTCAGGACTGTGACAGTTCTAATTGTTTTTTCAGATAGTTAATAGCTTCCTAGACCTTTCAAATACTATGGAAATGCCATTTTAGTGAAAAAACAATATTGTGAGGATGTTTTTGGTGGCAAGCAGTAAAGTGAAGGTGCAGCAAGAGAACAGTCTGTGGGGAGTCTGTGGCCCATGGTCCCATGAGCAGCTGCCTTGGGTTTCGTAGGCAAGGGGCTTGTGCTTTCAAATTTTATGTTGTGCTTGTGTCAAGGGGCGTGCTTTGCACTTTCACACATTTAGCAAAATAGTTAATAAAAAATAATTGTATAAGGATTAGTGGGCCTGACCTTGGAGAACTAGGTCAGGAGAACCAGGAGTGAGAAGTCTTTACTAACCTATTGTTTCAGAAATGTAAGTTAATGGCTTTATACTTGTATTATCAAGCCTTCAGCTGTCTGTTGAAAAATATCTGTGGGACCCATATACAAGAAATATAACCACACAGAAAGCCACTAGTTAAAGTTTGTTGAAATGAAAAAGAAGCTGTCGTTGTTGTTAATATCAATTTTGTAACATTGAATTAATTAATAGACATTTTGGTGGCTAGAAGATGGGCAACCTTTGCACAGCACATTGAATGTCTGTTGCTTGGAAAGGAACTATAATGTTTTCAAACAGATTTTAAGCAGCCTTTTCTGGCCGAGTTCAAGGGGGTGTTGTTACTGAGAGGGATGCAATTTGTCAGCTAGGGGTTCTTGTCCTGATGTGGTGGGAGCATGGACCATTATATTACAAGAGTAGACCCACAGAAAGTAGACCCTGGAAAGTGCAAGATTCCCCTTTGAACTACAAATCACACAAAAATCTCTGAGTATTGAATTTCAGTACTCGTTTCCAGCTTAAATTACCTAGGAAAAAGTTAGACAAAATTAGCAAAACTTCAAAGTTAATTTTGGACCGGTGTAATGTCAGCTTGGGTTAGAATAAGTTTATAAGGAAGCTGTGTAAAGCACAGCATTTTTCACTGATTAAATGAAGGGAAAATGAGTGGAGTAATACATAAAAAATGTCATCCTAGCACTGTGTCTAAATTTCCTCAGCCGTCTTGCAATAAATTTTGTATGTGTCTGTGTGAAAGAAACCAAAACCAGAACCATTGT